>JAXRJS010000006.1:672500-1272500 GCA_037127375.1 Dione juno | reverse complement strand
CTTTCACTGGAAGGTACACGAGGTGTGAGGAGCAACATATAGGCTATTTTTTGCCCTGGTATTTGTTTATACCACACGCAAATAAAGTAGCGCAGTTGCAATAAATGCATATTAGTTATAGATCATTTTAACATAATATTAAAATTAGTATATTTAATGATAAGAACTATTTTAACTAAAGTGAGTATTTTATTATCAAACTTTGATTTAATGTGTTTTTTCCTTAATTTCCAAGTTCCAATCAAGATTTTTTTATATTTATTTTTACGTTTCGTGTATCTAGAGTTAAAAGCTATACTACCACAATCGACAACATCCGAAATAGGCAAAACGCTATGCTATAAAATGTTAAAACTGTATAATATAATTTAATTATAATATTTTTTTTTTAATTTTATTAGTAAATATGAATTATTTTCACTTTGCCGGTAAGACATTGTGCGGCACCGAGTTCCACTACTCAACAGGCAGTTTCTTGAAATCAGGCAGGAAGCGGAGAGCGAAGTGCCTTAGCACTAGGTTCTCATGCCTACCCTGACACAAACCGGATAAAGCTTACATCTATAAAATTATTTAAAGTCATAAATCATTTTTCACTAGCTGAAAGCCATTTTCTATGTAAACTTATCTTTAGCGTCTCTATACGCATACGCCTACTAGTACGTCTGTGTACATATGTACATACCTCTCTACTACAGTATAATTTAGTAAACAAATGACCGATACGTATCTTTTAAGTCTAATTTTATTTAACTTCTAAATAACATATCAATAACAAAATTTATCTTTTATTAAAAACACCGACGAATATGATGTCATGTGAACATCGATTATCACTATTAAGCGATTTAGATCTTTTATAATGCTATATGTTGTCTGCTTACTAATATAGTGCTGATAATTTTTTTATGAAGCCGATGAAATTCAATTGAATAAATAGTTGATTTTTTTATATTTATTGAATGCTCATCGATGTCAAATCTTTCTGTAATTTTAACAAAGAGAAGGAAGACTTTTTTAAATTATTTTGTTATATAAAAAAACAAAAATTTTGTCTTTGTTTGTTTATTGTCAGATTTTATAAGTTACAGTTACATACATTCATCAGCTAAGCGAATTCAGTACCGATTGAAACAAGCTTAAAATTTCAAAGTAGATAATTGAACAATGCAATTCCAATAAAAGCATATATATATATTTTAATTTAGTCACAACAAATAATAAAAATAAATATTAAAAACTTACCCTCACAATACAGCGTAACGTCAGCAAGGTTCTCAGAGTTCCATAGATTTGCGAATGACGTCGCTAGGTTAGTGCCGAAGCTGTTCCACTTAAGGCAGTACTGCTGCTGCTGGGAGTCCATGCCCGGGCCGCCTCGGATACCTGCCCTGTAGAAGCAAATAAACGTTAATATGGACTTTATGCAGAGTTGTTTTTAAAAACAACTGAAAAAAGACAAAATAGTTTTAAAACCCATCGTTACTTTAAAATATTTTAATAACTTATAGGTTATTAAAGTCTTCTATAATTTTATTTATCACGTACCATAAGATACACTTTGACGGCAAGGGACGAAAATTATTTAGTTAGATTTTTTTTTTTGATAATTGATACATATATGACTTTGTGACTCCTCCACATAAACAAGCATATAGCCTTCTGCTTGGTTTATATGACTTGTATATATAATAATATTCATAAGCAAAATGAATTGAATTTTATATTTAAACTAGTTATCACCCGAAATTTGAAACTTGTCATAGTTTTTCCATTGATTTTCGTTTTCATTAAAAATCGACTTGGACTAACAATATAAGTATCCGTATTAGAAGCATCCGCTTGTCTGAGTCCCTATCAAATATAAAAATAATATTTCGATACCAACCAGACGTTAGGGAGTACTTTCAATCAAATTAACTCATCGGCTAATAATACTCTAAATCTTCTAAAAATTAGGTACCGGGCTTCAATAATAGGAAACACATCAAAAATCTATCCATTACATTACCTTATATAAATTTTATACCCCACACGGTCAATCGGATACCAAACCCTCTGAATAAGTAAATTTTTAACTAACCACAGTTGATAGTTCTCACGTGTTTCAGAATTATTTAGTGACTCGTATCGCTGGACTAGGAAATACGAAGGCTTATCGATTCTTCGTTTTACATTAATATTTCACTTTTAACCATCTACGATTACATATTCTAAACTTCTCTATTCATATTATACAACTAAAACAGTTGTAAAAGGTACTAAATGATTTAATTAAAAATATTATTTGTGCTGGAAATTCCATTTGACAATTATTTTCATGTATTGTTTTGCATGAGTCACAGTTAAGTTTTTTTCTTACAGTTTATACTGACCCCGTTGTTTTAGATTTATATATATATATATATATATATATATATATATATATATATATATATATATATATATATATATATATATATATATATAGGCTTCATTGTGCATTATACTTGTTTTTGTATAAATTAAAATCAATTGGGAAGTATATTTTATTTTATTTAATCTTTTAAAAATAATATATATAGATTTAAATGAAAATAGTCGCAATGTTATAAATATTTAAGCAGGAATAATAATTATGAAATTAAAATAAATATAAAGCACATTTTTTTCAAATTGACACTTATTTTACATACATTGCTACGCTCTAATATGTGCTCTAATATAAGCAACTAAATATAGAAATAGCAAAAGCTAAAATAAAATAAAATACAAAGGGTGAAAAGCATATATACAAGTACACGAAAGCCCCTCCCTTGCACTTCGCCAGCCTGAAACTACAGCAGCGACCTCAAAAATCAATAACAACACGAAGCTTCTAAAAGCTTCAAAAAGCCATCACAATTAACGTGCACAATACGACGCTACAGATATCTTATATTACCTTTGCCGACACCTCAACAGCGACTTGGCTCTACAATTTTGAACCATTTGTCCAAAAACGTCGGAAAGCACGAACCGATACGGTATCGATTTGATTCCCAGCACAGTTACCGGCTAACTGTACATTTGCATGCGTGCACGTATACTGGACCAATATTTGTTGAGCTTTTCGGGTCTACGAGGTGTATTGGAGTACCGCGCGGGGGGGAGGTCAGGTAAGACTAGCTATGGTGGAATTTCGGCTGCGACCCGGTTCCGGAATGCAGCACACGCGCACGCGCAGTGCGTGGGGGGAAGGGGCGCTGCATCGAGTTGCGCAAACTGCCTCGGCAACGGTCAACGGTGGCATAGAGTAATTATTGTGTAGACGCGACACATTTTATTTAAAAATATATTTCTAACGAGCTTTTTTTTCTGCGAATTTCATACTTTTATACTTAATAGAACTCCAAAGTCTTAAATTCCCTAAATAAAATGTCAAAATACGTCTTGCGTAACTACGTAACTAGAAATCATATGGATTCAACATACAAATATATCTACTTGTAAACATACATATGTATATACATACATATATATACATATAGTAAAAAAAAAACAAAAACAAAACTCTCAATCCTTCTAGATAACGGATTTATAATAAACTCGTGGAGTGAATCCCATTCAAGAATGGAAAACAATATCCGCGGCAAGATGTGCCAATGTCCGCCCTTTATTTGGGTTAACACGCTTCACGAACCGCGAAAATCATCTAACATTCCCATATTCAAATGTTATAGGCGATAATGGGAAAAGTTCGCGGGTAAAGGGAATATAGTACAATTTTTATCGTGTAACAAAATATAACATATATATTATGTTATATAATATATAATCTTGTTTAATATTTGTTTGCTAAATATTGTGAAACTTCACTTAGGTAAGCTTTAAGTAAGCCTAGGAATTGCCTGAGGTTTTGTTGTGAGTTTCGCTCGTAACTCACCTTGACATTCGAACGAAAAAATAAAAGTGTAATAAAACTTTTTTATGACGCATTAAAGAAGTTAAGTTCAATTCTGTACCAATTTCGAAATATTGCATTTGTATGTATTTAATTTATATTAATAAAAAAATACAATAAATACCATTGAAAAGACTATTCTATATTAAAGAAAGAAAATAACCACCTACTTCTAATTAAGTAAACGTACATACAAATGTGAACAAACATTTATAGTTATAAAACTAGAGTTATAGTTTATTTAAAGCTAGTTTATTCCCGCAGCTTCACTGCCATGGTCAAACGAGATAATTCTACGTGCTCGAGGTAACTCTGACAAGGTACTCTGTAGGTAAGCTCTGGGTTATTAGTTAGTATAACTTAGTCTTCCTCGATGTATGGACTAAACAACACAAAAGATTTACAATATTTGTACAAATACAATCTGTTACATTTGATCTGGTGTGATTGCTACGTAAATTAATCTTCCTATGCCATTTTCAATATCTATTATACTAGTAAAGTTTAATTATAAAAGTTCCATGAAATCAACAAGTGTATGAACTTTTCCATATATAAATATAATAATAATAATAGCAATCTGTTTAGTCCAAATGAAATAATAATATATGATCCCATTGTACACTGAGTCCGTCGTGGGAATATGTCAAATCATTTAATATCTACGCATCAGATATGTATGTTGTGTAATTTAAGTTAGAGAGGGGAACGGCGAACCGTAATCAAAGACGCATAGTATATACATACATACATATAGCTGTAATGTTATAGCTTTAGTTCATTTTTAACTATGTTTATTGAATGGATTTGTTTGTAATATGAATGATTTTGTTGTATACACAAGTCGTGGACACTGTGCGCTACAGGTAAACAGTGTATAGTGATTATATCTTAAGTAATTTGATTTTTCACTAAATTAATATACGTCTTTAAAATAATCTACTAATATAAAAAAAATAATCAGGATTTCATCTCACACATAAAAACGAGTGTACACACTGAGTGTAGACTCTTTCTCATTTTCCACTCGAGTTTCAACTCAAGACACTGTTAAGGGACGGAACTTAATCAGAGGTGGAAATTATAATATTTGATCCCCTCGAATGAGATTAGTACCCACAACCATTGCGTTTACAGTCGGAGCTGTCACACTGGGCCACAATGCAGTCTATTTTAATTATCTACTATAAATATTCATATACATAAGTTACTATTAAATTTCTGTGTTCATTGACTTACACAATTTTGATTGCAGTTCGAATTAAAAAAAAACTTATAATCGATTAACTATAATTATAAGCAAAATCGATTTTCCCCTGCAAATGTCACGTAGCTTATTATATTTAATTACGTACATAGATTCATCTTTATTTAAATACTTACAAAATTTAGACATTTCAAATGAAATTTTAATATATGTTAATTTATTTATATCTTCTTGGTCAATGAAAACGAAAGTAATAATGTTAAATATTATGCTTTTAACCTATTTCTTTGTCAACATAACGACAAGTGCTTCTATAATAGAGTCCACAATGCAGTGCATTGTTCTTCATTCTTGACCTACTTCAATTATTTTATTAATATTCAAATGAGTTCGATATTTCTAATAATCTAAACAATAATTCTATTGTTAATATTCAACATTTTAAAATGTATGTTTGATGCTGACTCAGTCATTGGATACGAGTTTAATGTAAGAAACATTGTTACCAAATAAAGACCGAAGAAATATTTACTTCGAAAAAATTAAAATGAGTTTCTCAGCTTTATTGGCATCTTTTATCATCTTATTCTTGACTAAGCTACACTTTTTAAATACCAAAGCTGAAGATAAATATGTTGTGTCTATATATCACTTTTTGCATACATGTAAATCTAAGAAAACCAAAAATATCTATTTTCATACAAAGTGTGGAAATGGAGCCTGTAACACAACGAAACTCAACTCGATTAGGAGCTACGATGATTTAAAAAGAATGACTGTTTCAAAATATAAGCTTTCAAAAACTAAACCTTGGAAAGCTTTGAAAGTGCCTATATAGTTTGAAGCAAATGATTACCTACTGACGTAAAGTGACGTAGCACGCAACGTTAGTAAAAAAAGCTATTAAGTTATTTATTAATTATAAATGATTCATGATTATTTACTATTAGTGAGTATTGTATTATTTTGAATTCTTCAGTATATAAATTAAAGTAGAATTAGACTTTCAAGATCGGCTATAATTTATGCAGCATCACGCACCTCTTACAATATTTTAAAATAACTGAAGCCTCGCAAAAATAGGAAAACTGCTATAGAAATATTTATTTTGTTTCTAGTATTTCAAATTTCATTAACATAAACAACAGTAGAAATGAATATATGTTCAGTTGGTACTATTGTAACTAAAATTTCTTTATTTTTCCATCCACTTGGCTCAAATATATCGGCGAATTTATTTTATTTATAAATATAAACATTTGGGCGACTGAATATCGAACCCACAACCGCTGTTCAGTACAGTCAAAAACAAAACTGCGATGGTGTAACAAATGTGAAATAATTTACTTTAAATATTTTCTTAATAATAGGATGGTCAACATACCATAGAAAGAAAGGTAGGCGCGGCTGTAGTCTACGACATTAGTCAGCTGTTAAAGGCAAGTCAGCAAATAAGGTTTGGAACTGCATACAAACATTAGGGACGTTTCACATTTGGCAATAATTAAATAAAACGATAATATCCAAAAATGATTGCAGATATGCCACTGGAAAGTAGTCAAGATTGAAAACATATTGTTGGGGAAAAATTATTATTCTATACAAAAATACTACAATGATGTTAGTGTGTGGAGGTAAAAGCTGTTTATGCTCACTCGACAAGCTAATGTATTGTAAAATTATATTATAAAGAGTAACTTTTGGCTGGCTCTTATCAAAACCGTGTTTCGACCCGACAGTAGAAAGATACCGGTGGTAGCTGACAATACTCAGATTATTATGCAAATTGACATTGATTCAGAGTTTTTGTACCATTACAATTAAACCATCTTAATTGCATTAGTAAAATTTTCATTTATTTGATTTAGCAATCGAAAGTCTAATCGAAAGTAGAAAATGTCGTAATTAAATTTTAAGTATTAATATATATTTATCTTAAATACTTCTTTTTTATTTCACTATTATTCTCGTGTAATTTTTTTAATACTTTTAAGTGTATAATAGCTCTGTTCGTAAAGTAAGCGTAGTATTGCTATTACGCAAGTACGGAAATATGCATGCGTGCGTCTCAACCGTTGCATGCATATTTTGTATAGTTTTGTATTTGTATAATATGGTCATATATATAATTTTGTGAAAAAAACGAAATTGTTAAATTAGGTTTTATTGGTCATTAAGAATATTATGTGTTTAAGCCATTGATAGGTAGAGCTTTAATTCTATTGAGTAAACGAAAATAGCTGATTCTCCCTAATGGAGATCGGATCCAAGACCATCGTATTCACAGACGGTAGGAAAAATCACTAACACACATAATATGTACCTATGTAAATATATATTAAAATTAATAAGCATATATGTATGTACATAATATATAGTAATGTACATGTTATATATAACAAAAACTATCATTTAGCTTGTTTCTATGAATATTTATACAAACAAAGACTTTTCGATGCATTATTCTTTTGGAGGTACACGCGTATGGCGTAGTCAAAATAGAAAGTTGCATGCCGCTGCAATGCGCTCACGCACCGGTACGTTTCACAACTAGGGGCCCGCCTTTTCAATGATACAAGTAATTGAGGACAATATTAGATATACTCATATGTTTTCTTTTTATTTATACTCATCTCTCATTTCGCGAAGTGAACAGTATGTCAGTGCATCCATTAAATTCAGAGGCGCTGCGTACTAATTCACCAAAGAAATACTTATCTTGACTCAGTATCGAAGGTCCTACAGAGCGGTGTAGGTAGCGGTTCACTTATAGACAGAGTAATTCAACAAGAATGATTCTATGTAAAATACATGCATTTTATATTGATATAGACCCAGCGGATGAACTTGCAAACGAAAGAACAGTGCAATTTTAATATAGCTATGACAAATTTTATCAAAGGTAATATTCTCCATTTTATCGTAGGTCGATTAAGTAAAATATATAAAAATATAATATTATTTCATTTTTTATTTAACAACTATCAAAACAGTAAGTAAATTTAAGTTTTTCTTTCTTTTTTTTCGATTATAGTCACGTCTACGTAATGGACGCGTAGCCGTGAGAAAGCCGCGCCTAATTTCAAAACGCAGCGTAGTACATGCGCAAACGATATTGTGCGAGCAGGGACGGTCGCCTTTCACTTCACTGCAATTTGTACATACATACCTATTTGTTACGAATCCCTTTGTTTTAGAAATAAATTATATTAACAGTTAAATATTTACTTTTTATATTAAAATCTTTAAAACACAGATCTTAGACATTTATATGGAAAAATTACACAATTATTATGCGAATAAATAAAAAATTGACTTTATTTTTAGCTCTTTATATATCAACAACACAAGCATTGAAGTTTTCATCAGTTTCTTATAATCTTTATTCAAAGGAATAACCTATCAGAATCCTTTAGTCAATATATTTAACAAGTATATATAATTCAAACTAAACTGGCTGAGAGAATCTCATATGAAGACACTCCAGTTCTCCGCATTTCGCCCTAACTTGCCTGTTAAGTAGCGGATTTCAATGACACGTTTTATACGCGCAAACTAGAAGGGGGGGATTAAATTGAAATTGAATCCATAAGTAGACGTAGACCTAATATCAAGTAATGAGTATTTATGGAAAAGCAAAACTGTTTAAGCGCATCGTAAACGATATGTAGGACACCATGGTACCCAGCCAGTGTGTACCAGCTTGCACTATGACTTTCACTCTAACGCTGTATATGAGATTAAAGCTGCTATTTTCATATTTTATGTAAATGTTGACGTTTTTGTGCAATTTTGGTTATGAAATTAGAAAAGCAAGATATGCTACTTTTTATAGATTATAAATTACATTATAAATGTTACATTATAACTACTACAATATATTTAAATAATATCGATCAGTTTCATTTTCTCAAAATTCTTATACCATTTTCCATTTTAAACTTTCAGCTTTTAGGTTGTTAGTGTTTTCGGGGGGACCATTTAATAAATGAATATTTATTGACTGGACATTTAAACGTTAGTGGTTAACTAATAAGTGGTTACATAAGTGATATAAAATATACAAAAAATATATTACATATATATTTATTTACAAATGAGCAGGAAAAGAGGTTGCATTATATGATTTGTAATTGACTAGTAAATAAAATGTAGCATATGAGGAACATATAAAAATAACGGTAGAAGAAATTTAAAAGCTGTGATGGCTGTGGACTTTTATTGAGACTTTCGTTTTATTGCAGCTGAGAGGTGACTCATAGTTAGTGGACAATCTTTTTTATATAGTGAAGTAGGTATTATTTTATACTTTGGGTGTTTAATTCTCGGGATGATAAGCATCCTTATACATATTATAAAATTTTCTAATGAACCCGTTTTTAAGAGTTCCATATTTTCATAGAAAAAAACGGAACCTTTATAGGATCACATAATTGTTCATCTATCTATCTATCTGTCTGTCTATCTATTAAGAATTTATTTCCCAGGATCAATGGATAGACCGTTTATGCTCTGTTTTTGCCGCGTACTTTAGCCTCACCTCTCTTGCATTTACCAAGGAAAAGCTGAAGGAACTTTTTGTAAAGATATTTGGTTATCCATTATTAGCATGAAAATGTAAACGATTACGTATGCAACCTAAAACAATAAATGAAATAAATAAATATTAATTAATAAATATATATATCGTATATTTGTAATCGGTGTACGATTGTAATTTTTTAAAACTTACTTTGCAGCGTGTGAGTTCTATAAATAATATTTTTTAATAATGTTTATTGATATACAGTTATTGTTTTACGAGGACAAGAGGAATCTATCGTAAATATTATATTACCATGTATTTCAACAAACTGTTTAGTTAAAACATTCAAATTTATAAGATACTTTTGAATACAATAGGTATTGAAAATTTAGACGCAGCATCTAGTAATGTTACTCTTTATAGATCTGAAAATTTCAAATTCAGAGTACATATTTCAAACGTATCAGTTTTTATTATACAGGTACTATCTAAATAGAGCAAAGTTCACAATTAGAGAATAATGTATTTTTTTAATTTTTACTGATAAAAAATCTGCTTTTAATCAAATTTTACTTTGAAAGTGATTTTCAAATATTACATTTTGTGACAATTTTTAAAGTTTTCGTTTTCTAGTAATAATATATATACTTATATAAATAAGAACAAAACCACTAAGGTTCAATTTTTAAATGAGCATGAATATTTTATTAGTGTAGTCCAAGCGGGCAAAACCACGATAAGAACTACATTATACTATATAATAAAAAATTATATATTAATAATAAATATACATAATAATTAATAATATAATATTTAAATCTGTTAATTTAACGATTAAATTAAACAATTTATTAAAACATACCACTTGTTACATATAAGATAAACATATTAAGATATGTACTAGTGTGAAATATTAGACGTTACTATGTAATGTTTGTATATTAAATTTGCTCAGATAATTTATTATATTTGAGCCACAAAAATAGTTAGTAGATTAAATTAGAGCTTAAAAATAATAAATTTTATTAAGAAACTCTAATTATTATTCAAAGATATGCTAAACACTATATCTTCTTACAAATATCTCTTGAGATATCAATTTAAAGTATTCGCCTAACGGTCATAACGCTATTCAAATGTACAAGTAAGTGCAACAATAGGTAGGTTACATTACACATTGTGTGGGGTAGCTACATCGAAACAGGTTAAGCACGTTTTAAACACATATTTAGGTCAAGGAACACATATCTCCTAAATACGAGCGTATTTTATTTCAATCGAGTAAGGAAGTTAAGTTTTGTATTTGTTCTATTTAAAACGAGTGATGCGAAATCGATTCGACAAATACTATTAAAGAAGTGATGGTTCTAATTTACATATTAAAATACGAAGCTTGTCCAATGTGTACACAATCATGCACACATTTATAGGTATATATTATATAGTATTATATATGCTTTTGTCTAAAATGGAATAAGAGCAAAGAAAAATGAATTCACTTTTTTGAACTTCACGTATTTAGCAACCCTGCTATATGCCTACCCAGGCAGGGGAAGCCTACTATGAAGTAATACCATTTTACACTTTTCGCCCAAATTTCGTGACATCGCGTGTTGAGTGGGGGAAATCAACCGCGTTTCACTTAATTTACCACATACAGACAAATATATAATTAATCAAGCATGTTTATATACAAAATTAATATCGAACACAATTTCGTAATAATATAATTGATGCATAGAATTGACCCCTATTTCATTACAGAGTATACGAGTATAAAAACCCTTGACCTAAATTACGCCCCTTTAAACTACGCCTTATGTCACATTTTAACAGCTTATAATCGAATAAGAACAAAGAAAAATGTCTTCTACGCAGAAAATCACGTTTAAAGAAACAAGTATTTTTAGGAGAAAAAATAGTAACTTGTGAACTTTTAATTAGATTTTATTCAATTTCTGAAATAATGAAAAAAAAATCATTATTCAGGTACAATAATATTACTTCTATTTAAATTTTTAAGCATAATTATTATTTATTAATCACAGTATATCTTAAGAAAATCGTTAAATTTTATTTCACACTCAATATTATTGTCAAAGTAAGGCTAAAAGGTAATATGAAATGGCATCTAAAACATTCTGAATATATATATATATATATACATATATATATATATATATATATTATATATATATATATATATATATATATATATATATATATATATATATATATATATATATTATATATATATATATATATATATATATATATATAATATTCTTTCCAAATCCAATAAGGTTGCGTGAAATCCTTACAAAATACTGTTAAACAACTGTAAAATGCTATTTAACGTAAACAGTCGTTTTAGAAACAAGTTTAAGAAACATCTTGAAACTATTGCTAAAAATTTGTTTATCACTTTCTCCTATGAATATCTTTAACAGTTTATATATAAACTGATTAATATTTTCAATTTAGTCTTTTTTTTTTGGCCTATGATAGCTTTGCACGCAACGCATAGAGTTAAAGTGGCCTTGGTTACGTAAGCGTCGCGCCTCGAAGGTCCTCTCGTCCTTGTAAAATCTACCTACCTCCCCCACTCGTCCATGACTGCGAAAATCTAAGAAATATTGCTATTGTGAATGAAAGGATTTCAATATAGTTTTAATAATTCAAAGATTTAAATTAATTATCTTTTAAATTTGTAAATGTGAGTCTAGGCAGAAATTATCCAAATATAAAAATATTATTAAAGAGTAACTAAAAAAAAGACAGAAAAAGTGGGCGAAAGAATTTCCATCAGTAATGTAATTAAGTGCTAGAATGATGTTAAGCTAAATTTAAATATATATTTATACTTATAAAAATATAAAGCTGAGGAGGCTGTTTTTTTTTTGTTAGAACGTGCTAATTTTCAGTTTTGAATAGTCCATTTGCTTAGGAAGGCTATATTCAACCTATACGGTGAAAATAATGGAAAATTCTCTTAGAGAAGAGTCTTAGAAAATTGTTCCCCTCTAAAAGTTCAAACAAAAATCCGCGACATCTTATATGTAGGTTTTAAGGTTGACTGACTATACCCATTTTTAATAATCAAAATAGTTCTAAAATAATACATTATATTCGATGGTGATTTAATAAACATGATATTAATCCGTAAGCAAATTAATAAGTTATTATCACTAGCACTATTTTTTTTAAAATTGGAGCGTACATTTACTTGAGTACTTACATAGTGGTGAGCTAAGAAAGGATTTTTGAAATTCCACCTAAAGTAGGAGTTGCAAGTTTGTATAAAAGTCGGTGGCAAAATGTGCCAGTGCAAATCACTGGAATCGATATTTTCTAAACATTTTTTTCTTGTTAAATGGTCTAATCGTGGTCACGTGCTTATATTAGAGGTTATCTCACAACAAAGATAATAACTACTAGTGAATTTATCATTTTTGAAGAATATCATAAGTCAATTAAACATGTACATGACAAAAAATGTAGGCATTGTGAGATATCGATAATATTATGCAAAAAAAAAATCGATTTCAATGAATACACTATTTATATATTAGATTTAAATATTTGTTTTTACTTATTCGTAAAAGATTTTAAAAAACCGTCTTTCAAAAGAATTTAATATAATTTGTTAAAAATCGAATATTTTTTCAAGTCAGTTTACATAATACATATTTAAAAATAGAATATTTTTATTTCACGTTTAAATTACTTTCAAGTACCGAATTACGGTCTAATAATACAGTGTTTACAATATGAAAATAGCACAAGGTTATATATTATAGTACAGGGAATAGTGAACTCTATCATTCATTAAGTAAATAATCAAGCCGTCTGTCTATTAAAACATTACTTTTAGTATAAATCAAGACGTAGTAAGTAGTAAATAAATAAATTTTATGAATGCGTTCAAAAGCGTGTCATCACGCTGGCTGCTTATTGGCCGTTTGTTCGGCATCGGAGCTGCGATAGAAAAATTGTAGGCGCCATAAATTGTACCCGACCTTCATACCTACGCCGGTTGCTTCTGCCCAGCTACTAATAATGTAGGTTAATAACAAACAGATTAATAATACATCTATAAGTTAATTCTCAATTTAATATGTTACTATGTTAATCATGAGAAATATATTATATGATATATAATATATATTTTTTCGTTAATTAAGACAATGTTTTAATAATAACTAATGCTGACAAAATAGAAAAAAAAATAGATGCGTAATCAATCACCATATATAAATGTTGAAGTATTGAATAAGAAGGAGCAGAGTGCCATTCATCAACATGACCCAGTGAATGACAAAAGCAAATAACTAAAGTCGCCGATACTGCGTACTTTACAACAGATAGAGTAAGGTTAGAGTACTTATAGTGCGTAACTACTTGTCGCGATAGTTGAACAGTTCGCGAGGTGCGCGGGGCGGACGCGAGGTAGGTGCTAATAGCTGACCACGGAGCCACATTGACAGTTTCTATGCAAATGTGTAATGCGTTGCGGGACCAGTTTTCGGCTCAAAGAGCGGTTCCGGACTTACCTACTCGCGCGCGCTATTCACGCCCATAATTATTACCAAACATTGCTGCTAAACTGGATTTCGCCGTGAATTTATTAAAAGCATGTTCCACGACTCCGCAGGACCGAAATTGACGATCGTTAGAATGGAACTCATTCACTTACCACGGCCAGAACACGAGCTGTTTTTTTATGGTGTGATGCGAATTTGAAAAGTCTGGAACCGGTCGCCAAGATTGTACAAAAAACTTTGTGATGCAACTGATAGGTGTGTAAAATTGAGGAAACACGGTTGTCTCATTATCAAGTTCAATAGCCCCAGAGCGACAGCACGTGTATGCAAAACCGGGGAAGCGGGCGAAATTTGTGCAAAAATATCCTTTCGACTGAACAATTTAAGGCGTAAACTTCCTTAAACCTAACTCACTCAATATTTATCGCATGCTGCGGGGTGTCAACACTCATTTGTCAAAGGCTGCATACTCCAGTACTCATTTAAAAAGCCACATTTACTTGAAAACGGAGCACGCCCTTCCATCCACTAACCTCACTAGCGTATAGTAAATAAAGAGCAACAATACTTTCCTCGATTCCATGAATGTCAAATTCCACAGTCCTTGAGAATGTTTTAAAACAAAACCATTAGTGCTCCTAAAACTCAACACAAATATACATAGTTCGTATCACTGAGTGCGTATGCGTGTGCGTGTGCGTGTGTGTATCACTGCGCGTATCACTGATTAGAGTAACACTAGCACCGTGCTGCAGTGGTGTCTGCTCACTTCCGCATATTGCAACGCGCGTGCCGTGCCCGCGTCGCCGTCGTGCGCTGTCGCTCCTAACCGCCGGGAGCCTCGCTCGCGAATGCGACCGCCGAAAACTCCTCACACCGTCCGAATGCAGAAAATTCGGACGCGCCGAGTGGGGGACGATCTACGACTATCCGAAACTTGCGCGCGTACGTGCTGCGCTTCGCTATGAAAAAATCCAAGGTTAACTCGCGCTGCCAAAAAAAGACGTACGCAAAATGAAAAAAAGATGGCTAGAGAGGCGCCCCTCGCGGGCGTCGCGGTGCAGCCGGCTCTGCACACGCGTCTACCGCACTCATAGGTTTCCCGTGGTAGCTACTTGGAGGTTTAACCAAATTCACATAGTCTTTACAGTCATAATTTACATCTCGATTACAATAGAATGCATTCTTACATATGCTTCTTTAATTGCATCGTATAGTCAGCAAGTGCACAGCAAAATTTACTTTGAAATTTTAGCTAAATAAAAATTACGAATATTAACATATTATCACATCTACGTATCAACATAGCCGAAACGATCCTTGCGAAGACATAATGATGTACTGAGCTGATCTTAAGTAACAATGCAGCGGAGCTATAAAGTGGCCTTGATATTAGTTCCTCAAACGATTGAGTACGTCTTTCTGTTAGCTCGTAGCTGTAAGTATTTTGTTAGAATCTATGCAATTGGTTAACTGTTAGATTTTCCTGTTGTATTCACGAATTACGTTGACAATAGAAGGACATAAATGAGTATAATTAATTGTTAAAATATTTTATTACAAAATTTTATATACTAGCTATCGTTTTTTTTTTTAAATAAAATGTTTTCTGCTAGAAACATTAAAGGATGTGCAACGCAATGGAGAAAATAACAAAATTTACTACAGTCTCGATTCTCTTATCAACCAACACAAGCAAGGCCACGTAAATTACGATAACGAATCAGTATTAGAATACAGGATGTCCTAAAATATAATCTATACACTTGATCCGAACACAGCTTTAATTTCAATAAAAAAATTGAAAAGGTCATGCATAAAGAAAAAAAATATTAAGTTATTTTCATCGAGATATTATTTTTTTACCCTAAAGGCCTCTTTTATTTAACATCAAAAACATTTGCATATACCATGTAAACGGCTGCTCTTTCTTGAAGATAAATATCTATGTATATATGTATATCTACGCATATTTTCAAATAAACTGGCTTGATAGTAACTAGTTCTTTTGGCTGCCATTAAAGCTGTAAAATATATACATTTTCAATATGAATGAATATAACTTGATGTAATAGAGTATAAATGGATTTTTTTTAATGTTTTCCACTAATTCATTGTCTCTACGCTACATTTTTTAAATTTACATTTTTTTTAATTTTATTTTTTTCACAGATTTTAAACAATATTCATACTCAACTGCATAGGTTGGTTTAGTACTGTTCACCATAATTTCTATTTAATTTGATTCTTCCGGAATTTACATAATTGAATATATATACGGTAGCTTATAGATCAGTAGTATTTAATATAAGAAAAAAAAAATATATAACAGGTTTTATATAAGATGTACCATTTTTTTTATAGTATTTAATTGTGAACAAATGGCACATACCTATATAAAATAGGACTTAATTTTTTAAGGGTTATCTAATCGCACTATCACGCGCTACGACTGCACTAAACCAAGTTATCAGGTATCATGTTCTAATTTTTTTTTTTTGCTACGCCTGAGTACAATTGAATATTAGAACTGTTACTAGAATTATTCATATGACACATTTGAAGTCCATAAAAACACGCGGATTAATGCGTTTTTAATTTAAATTTAAATAACGATACTTGCTCACCATAAAATAAATTTATTGCTATTTGATAAATAATTCTGAGAACTTGTGTTATTAAGATTTTTCGTAGGTTGAAAATTTGTTATGTACAGACAACAATCCAACAACACCAAGGTTACTTACTACCTCTAATACTACATTATCAATAGTGAAGGAAAATCTTATGCTCTACCACAATTATTCAAGACAGGTTGTCATTAAACAACATATGCTGAAAGTATCATAAAATACTATAGAAAAGCTTTACATTTATTTACAAATCATTCAAATTATGCGAATTTTAAGCGGCTTACATAGACTTTCTAAAATATACAAATTACTAACTAAAAGTGCTTAATTACTATAATATTCATCGTATACGCCAACTTTTATAGATACTAAGGAAATTTAATCTAAGATAAAGATATAAAATTATTATTTTAACTGGATACCTTCAAAGCCTTCAAAGGCTTTCATTGGGAGAAACAAATAAAAATAGTTTAATTAAATTTGGTATATTATTAAAGTATGAAAAAGTTTATCCGTTACACCGATCAAGCGCAACAAATTAATAATAATTTAAATTTGTATGACACGTTTCCTCCTCGCTTCCTTCCTCGAATTCAATAGCCAAAAAGCGATAGACAGACCAAAAACAGATATTTCTTTTAAATATTTTTATAATTTTTTTTGTTATTAACTAAAATATACAGTCTCACTGTACATGCAGTTTAAAATCTTCAAGAAATACCAAAAAGCAAATCTCTGATGAATGAGAACCTCTACTTAGTGATGTAATTGTGAATGTCACTAACTAGCTAGTTCCGCTCTTAATTCCCATCGTGTTATTTATATTGAGCGTGTTTTTTGTTTTGATCCCGTAACCAAAAGAGCTGCATACTAAGAGCTTGAACCTCTAAACAGTAAAGAATTTTGAAAACAAAAAAATTACATATTATGAGAGACAATATTTATTTCTTTAAAAATACCATAGTTATAGAACAATTGAGAACTGTCTACTAATATAATTACAAGCCTGACTTGTTATTATTTCAAATATGTTTAATAAAGATATTATCATAATCTGATTAGTTTTATTCAACGGAATAATAATATTGGGTCGATTTAAAATAAATCAATAGTGAAAGAAGAAAAAAAAGTAAGTGAAGAATGTGTATATCTTTTTAATAAGGATAAACGGTATTCTGTAATGATTTATAAGGCATTGACCATTATAAAATTAACTTTACCTATAATTTTAAGATCGTTATAAAGCACACTAATTATCATATTAATAAAAATATAAGATGGTCTTCTCATTTAATACAAATATGATACATTGCTTATCTGAAAAGCTAAATAAAAAACAAATGATAAGATTATATAAATTTTAACAACTCTTAGCACAGGGCTTCTCCATCTAGTCTACAATATTTTTCTATGAATGGTAAGTGAAGAAGAAAGAAAATGAAGAAGTACTTCATTTTCTCTGGTTGACAGAACTAGGGAAAATGAAGAAATAAAGAAATAAGTTCTTCATTTTCCTTGGTTCATTTGTAATATTTGTAATATTTTCCACAAAATATTACAAGCGCCAAAATATTACAAGCGCGAACGAAAAGTTTTCAATTGGATTATAAACAAGTAAAATATGAGATTAGGATCATTTAATAATGGAGACCAAGGAAAATGATTATTTTTTAATTTTCTCGCTCTGATTACAAGACAAACCTCCGCCACTAAACACGCAACTATTCAAAAAAAAAAAGAGGAAAATGTGAGTGATAATACTCTGTTCTGTCCATTCTGCTACATATGTGATGCGGGATAGAGCGTGAAACAATTATTTTCATACACTAATAAATTAACCATAATAAACAGGTAATCTTAAACTGACATGATATAAAAAAATATCTGTAAAGTGTTCCCTAAATGACCGTCCCGCGGAATTAATGGAGGCAATAAAGTTTTAACGCGCAATCATTACCGTGCAAGTGGCGCGAACTACCGGCGATATTTGAATAGAGATGTAACTCGTTATAGGCGTCGTTACCGATGCATGTAGATTGTAGATATAGCGTATATAATTTTGTAGGAATTTGAAATCTTATTCCATATATATTTTAGAATTAACAGATATTTGTATTGTAAGGTAATTGCCGATTAGAGTACGAGTAGGTCCAACTATTTTATATACTTTCAATTATGAACTAAAATATGTAAGTACCTATTTATATAATTATATATAAAAAGCTCCACCCGCCATAATAAAAGGAGAAACCTTTAACCAAAAATATTATTATATTTAATAAATATAGTTTTTTAGGCACGCACGTAGGCAGATAAGCAGGTAGGTAGGGCAGGCAGACAAAACCTAGAGCTAAGACACTCCGCTCCACGCTTTCCGCCTTTCAGGATGTTGTATGTTAAGTGGCGGAACTATGTTTTTTACAATAGCTATAAAATGATAGTAATTGATTCCCTCGAGTGGAAATCGAACCCACAACCGTTGCGTTTACAGTCAGATGGACGCTGTGCCACGACGGCCTCAATTTAATATAATAATGAAAAAAAACTAACATGTTTCATAAATGACTCCTAAAAACGTATGTAATACATTCGATACAGTACACTACAGTAAGGCTATCTTCTATTATTTACATTAAATGAAATTGGACACTTAAACATGTCTTTAGTAAAAGATAAAGATAAAGGTAAAGGTAAGGTAAAGTAAAGTTACAAACATAAAAATAATTCGTTAAAACTTTCCAACATAGGTATTAATCTATGTCTTGATCGATTTAAGTGTTTTTATTAATAAATTCAAAAAATGTTAAAATGTGATATTATACATTTAGTCTCTTTAATTTTTTGAGTAATTCATATTAAAACTATAGTAAATATTAATTATGTGATAAATATGAACAAAGAAAATTTCTTATAGGTGAGAAACAGAGTGTCTAGAGACTAGAGCCCCTGGCAACCAGGTAGGGTAGGGCTGGGTAGGGTAGATAATACGGGCTTGATAATTTTAAATAATTCTAATAATAGAGACATGTACGTTTTATGTCATGCTTTTATATCTCTTAAGTTAAAAGCTACGTAGTATAATCAATTATTTATTATAGATATATATGTATATGTGTTTTTAGAACTTGTCTGAATGATATATATAAGTGCCTGTGTATATTAATTCTACTAATACACATTGTAAAATAAATAAAAAATTAAGGGTTCGACTAACAAAAGATGCTACTAGGTTATTCTAAAATTATGCTATACTACGCGTACGTTGAACGTATATAAAAAGACTAGGGAAAAACGACAAGAAATAATGAGCCCAAAAGCGTATGATTAATTTACAAATGCTCATGTATGTACGTATGTACATAAATCTATCAATAGACACATGCAAAAGAAAGATTCAGATAAAAACGCCTCGTCCATTTAAATTAAATGCAAAGCGAATCAAAATCCACAAGAAACCACTGGGAGAGTTTACATTTTTGAAACATAAATTATACACGATCACGACAACACGAAAATAAACATAACACACAAAAACAAAAACACAACGGCACACACGAGCCACACTGAACACGAGCGTTTCTTAATCAATGCTACGAGTACGTACGTTTATACATAAATTTACTGAACTTACGTGAAAAGATCCGTCAATACGCCATGTACGTCTGGGCAGCTGGGCAAGGCCGATAACGGAACGCCCTGGGCACAGGCACAGCGCGTACGCGCGTTATCTAGGAAGTCCGGACTAACTGTCAACGCTCGTGCGGAAATCGGGCGGCGGCAGGCCTAGGGCGCAGGCGCGGGCCGCCCGTCAACAGCCCTGCAGCTGCCACCCCCCTACCTACCCTTTAAATCGAACGTCATATCCCGCCGTTCGCACCCCGCTCCCGCCCTGTAATTTCAAGGCCCTAAAAAATGCATTGCGTAACGGTTCAGAATTCCACGCAGTTTGCCCGATCAATTATCTACCTGCGCCGAACAATGCGATGATAGCCTGTCAAATTGAACCTTCTCTATTATTATATCTAGGGAATCGTTCGTTACACTACTATTTACAGTATTCACTATTAGTTTTACGTAAGGCTGAATTTACATAAAATAAATAAATGAATAAAATAAAAAATATCAAAATTAATAAATAAAATATAGTGGTCTTACATAACTCTATTACAACACTTAATGCGACATTTCAAACATCTTTTTATTCCCAAATTTTGGTTTCAACTGATCAATCTACTTATCCATTAAAGGTACTTGGAAACAAGTTTTATATAAACATAAAAAACTAAAATTGCACTTTGCTCTAGAAATAGCGTTGACGATAAAAAATAATACATTTTTTATTTGATTGAATCGAGAGAATTTAGCCGTGCTCCAATCGGTGAACATTCAATTTGAATACATTACTATAACCTCACGCAGTTCGTTTAAATTTTTAATGTGCCACAAAAAATAAACTCCTAAACCAGTCGTGACCTTCGAAGGTTTGAAATTTTGCAGTGACCATGACATTTTATTGGGTCTTCATATATCCTCTCTTTATAATTATGAAGATATTAACTGTTTTTATTTAAATATTTACATTAGGTACTACTTTGTAAAGCTAGAATACTTTATAAGTAATTAATAGTTAATAATGAATAAGTTGTAAAATAAGTTATTAACATATTTTACAGGACTGAAAATGTTCTACTATTGCAACAAGTTGCCTCCAGCGTAACCAGTGGATATATTAGTCGGCAGGCCTTATATAAGTATTTAATATATTGTGTATACAACAAGCTATCTGTACAAAACGTAGTCAATACATTAATTATTTCCAACGTGATTGATATATAAATTAATATTCAGACATATAAAAAAATATTCTATGTGAATTAATTAGAAAAATTTCAATTGCCTGTCCATGATCGGCCTTCCTATGTTAATTAAAATCAGTTCACCCTTGCCCGGGATGAACTTATTTAGCCTCCGGGTAGTATTTGATTTTAACAAACTGACTTTATACTATCGCGCCATGAACATATATTCTCTATAGAAGGCTTTCATTATTTACTCTTATATGTAATTTAAAGCTTGTTTGTAATTATGTACTTGTAAAAATCAATAACAATGAGAAATAGCTACAAATTATGTCTAAAATATAAAGAAAATGACGCTTGTCCGAGCCCATCAATAAGAATTATAACGAAATATTTAAACTTAGTAACAAAAGTACGTAAGACCTTTCAAAATGCAGCTTCAGTAATACGTTAATTTCAAGGCATGAGACCGCTCCCAGTATACTACTATATATATATAGGTGGGTATGTACACGAATGACGTGAAGGGATCCGAGATAAAGCGGAAGAGGTGATAACTTTTAGTACTCTCATCTCTCTGTCTAAACTGACTTTAACCCAGTAATTTCATTCCGGTAAATAAGCAAAAAATTTGTCACTACAGTTTACTCTAAGTTAATGACTATCTAAAACCATATAAAGCGAGAAATATACAAATGATATAATGATTAATTATCAATTTATGGTTAAGAGTCATTTTCCTTTAAAAATTTAAAATAAATTAGCTTCACGCTGTATCCCGCACATGGCTGGGTAGGCAGAGGATACCGTAGGAACATAGTGTTAAGACACTCCGTACCCCGCTTTCTGCCTTTCGAGGCATTGAGTGGGAAACCAACGCCGCGCTTTTTGCCTTGTTACCAGACTGAAGAAAATGAAAATCGTTCATTTTCCCCATGTGGGAATCGAACCCACAAGCCATTGCATTTATTTTCCTTTAAATGACTTACATTTTACTTAGCGTCATAATAGCTTGACGTCATAAAACTTCCCGACAAAGGGCGGACTGCGGAAATTGGGTCACCGTAATGAATGCAACTGGAGCACTCTTGAAATAAAAGTTATAAGGCCAATTTGCTTTATATTTATTAGCAATTTATAAAACTCGGCTTCTATTTGTGAAACTTGCTGTATTTTGTCTGTAAAAAATACACTAACTTAACATTTCTTCATTTATTTTTCTGTTACATTGTAAATCAGAAATATTTAACTTAATTAATGTGTTTTATTTTTTAAGCATTTATTTATAGTATTGATAACGTTATAATAATAAATGAACAGCTTTATAATATTGTATCCATCATCGTCTCACACATTGAGTACCTCGTATTGATTCCATCAACTGATTTAGATAGCTCTACCAGTTCATTGTCATAATTCAATACACATTCTTAAGAAAATAGATTCTTGATAAGTCATTAAAAAATATAGGACAAAGTAGTTTCATTTCAATCAAACAGCCTTATAGAATCATCAACTCAATAACACTAGAATATAATTGCTATACTAGAACAAAGGACGTAGTGGAAACCGGGTCACCATGGCTGTAACGAATGCAGCCGGTGTGCTCTTTCTAAAATAGCTCCAGCCCCCATAACTGGGTCACGTGATGCGTCTTCAATCAATTTTCTACTAGACTACTACATATATATTTCTTTAGAAACTTTCAATTGCAAAAGAAATCGTATGTGGGTATATAAATAAATATATAACAAAAATTAAGGTACTAGTTAAGTACTAGGATAGCTTATCTTTTGCATTTCTGAAACCTTCTCAGATTAAGAGAACTTAATAGATGATCATTTAGATACATTTTATATATTTAGGAGTATGTCAAAATTAGTCCACTTCAAGAAGCCATCAATATCCTTACGAAAAATGAGTTTTTTACATACACAAAGACTATATTAATTATATCAAAACATGTTATTTATATACGTACTCACTCTATTTCTTACGTCTATAGTAAATAAACAGAACATGCATCTGTTGGAACACGAATCGACCTTTCGAATGTAGGTCAAAATAGGCGATTTTTTTATACTTTTCCATTTTTATTAAATCAACTGTAGTACTCTCAATAGTTTTCACAGACAGATATATGACATATTTCGTAATCTTAAAGTGTTTGGCAAAAGTTTGCTTGTTTTTATTAATATAGTGTTTACTTACAACCGTACTCAAGTTCAATTCCAGCTACCTGACAAGTCTAGAACATTATTGCTTTAAGTAATAAATAATATCATTAAAATATAGAATTATAATTTGGTATTAGTTGGCATAATTTGGTATAGTAAAATTGACTATTTGAAATGTAATGTAAAGAAAATATTAAAAGCTAGTCCATTTTGAATTAATTATTTTGAAAGTGTAAATTTTTTTTGGTCAACATTATTTCACAATTTCCACTGACATCTCTGTTTATCTTAATTTTCTCCCATACATTATCAGACACATTATTTTTTATCATCCATTATCGAAGGTAAACTATCGTGTTGTGTTATGTACTTAGGTATACCCAATAATTACGACCCAGGTGTGCTTTCAGACCGCTCTGGTCCTAAATGTCAAAGTTTAATTTAAACAAGCCATATTTTCTTTCATGAGAGCCTTAATTTAGGTTTAAGTTTACATGATATGCCTTTTAAATAGAAATTAATATTTTCTGGGATTAAGGAAATAGAACCTTCTTATTAACTCCATTTGCTTTGCAGAAATGTCTAGTGTTAGGTAGACTAACCTAAAGAGTCAGGTAATCATCAGGATTTCTAACTTACAAATACCGCACTTTGTCTAACATATACAACTTGTATTATAAATATAAACACTTCCTCGAATGTTATTTGAATCCACAATTACGCGTCCAGTTATTCACATCCCAGTTGTGATGGATTCAACGTAACGTATGTATGTATGTATATATGTATGTATAGCTTTAATTTATTACCTATTGGAATTAATCTCATTTTAGAAAATACATATTAACACTAGATTTTTGCATATCAATGGAAAATGTCTATAACAAATTCAAAATTAAATAGTGTAATTTAAAATAAGAAGCTAGATTTTTTTAACGTCCAGTAATTTACCACCGGTTCAATAAAATTAATGCCGCAGACCTGAAAAGAACCGGCAAGAAAATCAGCGGGGCGTTTTTTTTAAATTGAATAATTTACACATTTACTATTATTCATTAGTGACAAAGATATCTTTGCAATAGACTGGAACGAATTTCGTTCCCTAGGCATGTTATCATTTATACAATCCTTAATCAGATCACTTTTCACATTCTCGGACGTTATCTGGTATCCTATTGTAGAAGCGAACACATTGTCCCAAGAGAGATTTGCTTCGTTGCAGTAGTTTTACAGACGTGGTAAGTTTCAGCCTATTTCGAGTATTAATATTAATATTATCACACTGAAAATCTTTTTCAGGTGGCATTTCTTAATTTTTTAATTTAACTGGAATATAATGGTTTTCAGATAAACTAAATCTTTATTTCTAATTAATTGTATGCATATTCATTATTTCTTATAGTACTGGTACTGGACTAGGACTACTGGTGTCAGTTTTCAAAATCATTTATATCTTAAATTCTGCGCAGGTTTTCCAACTGTAAAATAAAAAAGTTTCATTCAAACCCGTCCAACGAACTCGTAGCGAAGATGCTCATATAGTACAAGCAAACAGATTTGTGTTTCATAACAATTTTTTAATTACAATACATGATTTTCTTGTAAAAATATATAAAGTATAGATAATCCCTTTTTCACTATTTTATTGTATTATAGATAGATAGCTAACGTTTTTATATCTAACATTTTTTTTTGATAATAATCATAATTTCAACGAAGCTCTGTAGCTCTATTATTACGATATACATATTTTAATAAAATGTATATATTTATATTAAATATTAACCATACCGTATGAGTTATATCATTAAAAATGTAATATATTCTATACGTGATACAAATTTACTTAATTTTTTAAACTAATAGTGCTATTCACAGTTATCAAATCAAAAGTATGCAAAATCCAGCTAGTATCCTGAATAAATATCAACGTATTAATATATTTAGTTCTAAAATGTTCAAATAAACCAAAAAACTATCGTATTTTAAAATAATAACTCAAATTACAACTGAATTCAGTCAAAATTTGCTGCAAAAAATTACATTGTTTCATTTAGCTGTTACACACACATGCACAGAAATAAATCCGCGTTCAATTTGCATAAACCCAAATAAGTTATCTACGGATGCGTGTAAGTACAGTAGGCGACGAAGCTATTAGTTCTGGGCAGGCCAATATGAGTTTTACGTTGTTTGAGCTAAGAGTTATGCGATTGCAAATGCGGCGGGCTGTACATGGCCTATGGGGGCAGAGGACGGGCGAGGAGGCGGAGGCGCTAGTGCGCAAATACGCGATGACTGCATACAATGACTGCCAAACATCGCATCCAGGGGACAACTCTGCGGCACGTGTAAGCACAGTGCCGAACTTTGGCATCTACTTATTCTATGCACTTGGAAATTACATATATCGATTTAAGCCAGCAAAAGAGCAAAATCGTACTTTTTTTATATACACTCTGGCTGTGGCTAATAAGCTGCGTATATTAATAAGCTATGCGTACACAAACGTCCAGTAATAGCTATCTATTCGTAATCCGTCATAACAAAACAGAAAAATTTCCAATACAGACCTGTAACGCATTGTACGATAACGTCATTCACGCACACACGTAAGCGTAGCCGAAATTCGTGGATGTACTTTTCTAGTCCGCGTTGTTGTGTGCGCCGCGGTGCTAGTGACGGTGCGACAGATATATAGACGAGCTGCAGGAAAGAGAGGGACAGGCAGATATGGCACAGCTTATATAACGCATTATTTTTATAATTAACAAGCAAAAATTGAGAGATACAGCGGTGCGACCCTGGAAGCGGCCAGCGAACTCAACACGAAATTTGCACAGATCAAATGTGGGCGACCTCGGGCGACTAGTTGCACACTGGCGCACGCAGCCACACTAATACACCCATGCAAGAGGAAAACTCTACTTCCGTATCATAGGCCAACCTTCCAGTTTTCATGCACCGTATCGATCGAGGCACCTGTGGCCTTTGTTACGCTGAAAACTCGGCCGCTTCGAATATTACTGTGTCGTTATAATGTTGAAGTCCGTAGACCTTGATTTTGTGTGACACTTCCTTTCGCACACTTTTTCTGCACTTTCGTCATCAAACAAAGAGCAAAAACTAATCTGAACCAGAAGTTACTATGATAAAAACGGCTACTAAATACAATTTCATGCATCTAAAAATGACGTTGATAACGTTTACACGTGTCAATCAATACGCCAGCTATTTATATTTAAGTGGCCTGCACTTAATAATAATAGTCCAAACTAGATTTCAAGGAAATAAAGTCGATTTGCATAGATCCTTGTATTAGCCGGGCGGCTCGCGTTAGTTGCTATCTTGTACATTTCTAGGATACTGTACACTTATTGTAATTTCACTTGTATACCAAACGTATATTATCAATGGCGGCCGACTGGCTCTGTGTCACATCCAGAATTTTTAATCAGATTTCTTCGTGACACGCCTGCTTAGCTCGTACGTTATTATGACTGGGACTGTTTACAATTTAAAAAAATTATTTGTTTTAATATAGGTTTTTTTTTACATATCAGTATACGTACCTACTGTAATAGAAAAGTTATCAAAGTGCGAGTCCGATTGGAGCCAATTGGTTTTAAGTTGAGAGGCGGAACTCAACGCCGCGTATATATAACGATATATAAATATAATTGATATTATTTCATACAATTAGTTTATTTAAGGCAAATAAAATAGGTAAACTTTACACATTCTTAATGCGTTCGCTATAAAGTCATTTCCATTTCGTATCTTGACTTGCTCATTCATATCTTAATGAATACCCGTTTTACCCGTCAAATTTTTTGGCGATCATTGGTTATTCACAATCGCAAATTAAACTACTTGTTATGACGTGCTAAAAAATAAAAATACATATATACAAAAAGTATTTGATTTGTAGTAGTAGTTTAATTTTTTAGGGGAAAATTTTTATTAATGAAATATGAACAGGTCTTATTGGTATACCTTTCCTATTAACAAGTATATCTTTTCCTTAATCATTATAACTGTAAAATTTACTGCTTACTTCACCTTTGCCTTACTATGCCGATTTAGACTAAGTTCTATGTTCACATGACTGACAAATATGTTTCATGTTGGAATTCCCCCTAACAAATCTTTACTTCCGTCCTTTCCGTACTTTAGGGCCGTTGTGACGCAGAGGCACGGCGCCTGCCTGTCCGACGGTTTGTGGGTTTGATTTCCACTTGGGAAGAATGAACTATTTTCAGTTTCGAGCGAGGCGCTCTTGAAACAAGGCAAAGCGCGGCGTTGAGCCCTTTACTTGAGTATAATTTAAATGCACTACTATGAGTTACACAACTACGCTATAATTGCGTTCATTTATATATTATTTATTGTACCGATACATGATTTTTTGCATCAAGCCGGGCATATGGTGAGAAACAAATACCTCGTTCCACTCTAACTGGAGAGCTGGCGGAGCACATTACATTTTGTCTTTGCTGAACAGGCAAATTACTATACGTACGTAAGTCATCCCCCGGATTGTAACTATACAAATTTTTAACGTCTTTTTTTAAATCAATGATTAAGTGAAATGAATGATGAATAGGAAAACTATAAAAAAATACTAATTTGTAATTAAAACATCATATAAGTAGATATAAATGTATTAAAATACTAAAGAAACCTGAGCAAAGCATGGACGGGTGGCTAGTACAAAAAAATAGGCAATTCTATGAATAAACCTGTTTGAGCCGTTATGGACATAACAACATTTTGCATCAAACGTTCGTTAGTTCGTTCGCGTCTTTCTACAAAAGAATAATAAATTATTGTAAATTATATTTTAAAATAACCACTGTTCTCTACCTCTCTTCTCAGCAGAAATACATTCCGAGCCGGTGGTAGCTTCCCATAGGCTTTGCACACACACACACTACTGACATTTTATATGCTAATTGATTTAAAGTTAATGATCTTATTATATAATAAAATAATATTTTGATTTTATCGTTTCCATTTTTTGTCCGGATATTAATTTTGAAATAAAATTTAGCCTTGGCTTGACAGATACATTCTAATGACTTCATTTTCTACGTTTGTAGTCAATTTCTTTTAAACATAAATAAACATAATAGATATCTCTAATTTATAATTTTTATTTTTATTATCCTATTAATTTAAATTAACAGGTTGTCATACCATAACAGTTACGAGAACCTATCGTGTAACATTATTATAAAATAAGAAATTAGCCTTCAGTTTGTAGTCTGTCATCGCTGAACAACGGGTTATGTCACAAGATGGCAGAGTATAAAACAAATAAATATATATATATATATATATATATATATATATATATATATATATATATATATATATATATATATATATATATATATATATATATATATATATATATATATATATATATATATATATATATATATTATACATATGCTATGAAACTGATATGCAACATTTATTCAAAGTTCATTTATTATTCAAAGGTTTTTTTTCTCCATAACATTAGTAACGAACAATTATCGCTAAACAACTAGTGTTATCACTCACAGTGAACTCTATACAAATGTTATCTAAGTTTCGTATTCTCGGAAGTGAAATAATAATTTAAAAAAAAATTAATGAAGACTCGAAGAAAAATATACATAAGTGACCACCTCTATTTATTATTTAATTTTGCACGCAGGTTAGTAGTGTAGTGGAACTTCAACAGAAACACAAAAGAATTCATTCCTCTGATCATTATTTTTATATTTACAGAATTTATTATTATACTTGCCATTGGTAGGTAAGTGCACTGTTAAATGTCATACTTTCAAAATTTTTCGTAAACTGTTGCATTGAAACAGTACGATCAGACCATGTGCAGAGGGCGATATTTCTAAAAAGAAGGAACAATAAAACTACTTAATTATAATATAACAAAAACGTTTACCAACTATAATAAATACTATAATATATTTTTCAAATTTAACCGAGGCATTAAACATTTTATACGTCGACTTCTAAAACATTTTATTAATATAACTTACAAGAAAAAAACTAAATAGCTACTTAACTATAATTAATGCATAGAATAATCACGCAAATGCGTTTAGTGCTAACCAGCCGCATACGATCGAAACAATCTATGATCGCATGAACTCGTTTGCGACCCTGAACCTGCCACCTTCGTAGGTTGACGTCACCTCCCAAAACCGACCAATTGCATAATGTTTAGACGTTTTTTACCATGTTACCGTACCATGGTGTATTTAATGTACCTAATAACGTATAGAAATTGTGTTTTAAAATATATAGTTTTAATTTACCTAAGTTATATTATATTAATATTACGTGTAATATAAAATAACTTTAAGTATATGCTTATTGGTGGATAAGAGAGAATATAGTTTCAAGACACTGTGTTCGTTAATTCCCGTCCTAATTCGATACATTGCTGAGTGGCAGAACTCAACGCCGCACACTATATTATCGTCTAAGTCGGGAGAAAACTCTAAACCAGGTTACAAGCAGCTGTCTCATTCTCTCTCTCTCATCTCTCATATATTTTCAAAATGACCTTGTGGCGCTGCTGAGATATTTGTATCAGTGACAGATAGATACTTGGGAGATAAATCTCACTCGGAATACAAAACAAATTGCGGGAATAGATTTTGCCCACAAACACGCAATACACGCAAGAAGAAAAAAAATAGAAAGTGGAGACCTAATAGAAGTTCTTCTATTATTATATTTAAATTATGTCCTTCGACCAAAATAAAAGACTTTTATAATGATTGATTTATTGTTTTTATTTTAAGTATTTTAATAATGCTTTTTTCTTTCAAAGTAGCTTCAAAGGTCTAAGTAAGGTTCCAAGGGAAGTACCTTAAAGTACCTGTATGTGAATTTTATATACGTAAGTATAATTAATTAAAAAAAATAATAATATTTCTCTTAGGTAGAGAAAAAACAATAAAACAAGATAAAGAACTGAAATAATTCATTTGAAACTGCGTTGTTTATACAATATGGCGGAACGCTTGTCGTTGAACCAGAGCAAACCAAATTACACTAATATGCACTTAACATACAGGCGCTGCTTTTACCAAAAATGTCATTGCTTGCATGCATTAAATCAGCCTTACAAGTAGCTTTTAAGCACGCAACCAATGTACTCAGTTTAGTAGGTACGCTCGAAGTATCATATACGAAATAATACTCGCAATAATAGAATTTTTAGTATCTTCTCACAGGTATTTTATAAAAAATTATATGCTAAAGCTACGATAAAAAAAATTATGTTATCCTGAAATTGCGTTCAGTTTTTATATAGTATTCACTATTTTTCTAATCCTAAATTAGCAAATATGGCTTTAAATGTTTTCTTCGTTGATTTAAAGCAACTTATATGACTATTGAAACAACCAGACCTCCAGCACTTAATGATATATGAAGATAGCATCAAATATAGCATTTTTTTAATACAAATTTGTATGCACACGTCGTATATGGATACTTCCTCATGCGTTCATTACTAGGCACTGACAGATGCCGATAATTTTAATGATTAACGCACAGCATTGTTCTAGGATGAGTCAAATGTCCATACTAGGTTTCAAACGTGTTATGTATATAATAATACTTTACTATTATTTGGTTCATAAAATGGTTACTTTTTTATTTTTTATGTAGGTATATAGCTTTTATATTCTTATTCTTTTTCAAGTAAATAAATTTATATTTTAGACATTTTTATCGGAAACTACTAGACGTAGATTACTAAATTTTGGCTCATAGGCTACCTGCGAAGTATACGAGAGTATTGAAAACAGGATTCTATGAGAAACCGAAACAGATTTTATGGTAAACAGTTATTTTTAAAAAACACAACATAAAATAAACATCAAATCACAGTACCTAATCCGTGCTTAATTTGCGATGTAATAATACAAACGGATACAGTCACTTACAATTGCTATGAAAATATTATAAATTGGTCTAATTCAAGTAAAACACGAAAATATATATTACGCGTATCTTGCTAAAGGAAAATGAATAAGATCATGTTTATGTTGTCAAAAATTATGTAGGAGGTATTACGCGTCTATTTTAAGGCCCTACTCAGACTAAAACAAAAAAAACTAAATTAGATTCGACAGCTGGATGGTAATTATTATTTACATAATAATATGTTATATATTTTAAAACAAGGGCTTGGTGGCGTAAACACGGTGCTTGTTTTCATTTTATTTTCATTATAGTAAAACAAAGCGAGGCGTTCAACTCCGTCACTCTACATGCAAATGTCATATCTCTAGCTACCCACCCTGCTATCCCGGACAACCCATTTTAAGCTCAGTCATATTTTCAGGTATATTTTTTGTCAAATATTTATGTTGTGGTTATATCGTAGAATTAAGTGTCATGAAATCATTGAGATAATCAAGAGTCAACTGAACTCGTCACTACTTCATGAAATAATTAATCTTGTTTGATCAAATCGTAAATTAATTAGCATTATTTAAAATGGCAGCCGTTAATAACAAGCTTTAATATAGTCTGATAATTTAATACTAACAGAGAGATTTTTTGCGTTTATTGGAAGAAAATTTTGTGAGTTTACCAAATATTTACTTAAAGTAAAGCTCACTTAACTAACTTTCTGAAGGTTGAAAATAACTTTGACTTAAAGCATTGTTGTTATATATAATGAACACGCAACATATTCTCGGTGTATATTAAATATATCGTACAAATCCTCTTCAAAAATGGTCAAGTCAATGATATGGTCAAATTCTGTCGATCATTTCATGAAATGCGATCAATTCATAAAACACCGACGATATATGAAGTATATGTTGTTTCAATTATTAAATAAGGAAATTAAGTTTTATATAATAAATTAAGTTATGTGAATTATTATTTAAGAGACTTTATTAACGAGCACTCACTAAAATATTTTAAGTGTATAATTTTAAGATACATGCAAACGGCTTTTGATTTAAAAATGTAAGAAATCTGAAAATATAAATTTGCTGGCAACCAGGCAAAATGGTGTTATAACCGGTTAAACAAGTTAAGTAGGTATATAATTATATTATATAAAATATAAGATATTAATATATGTACCTGTGTATATGTATATATTCTTATATTCTTAATAAAATAAGGAAAAACTGACATTGACTAGATATTATACTGTACATTTATATTTTTTATATAATTTCAGTAAAATCATTGCGTTAACCACTTTTCGACGAGTTCGAGATATTGCGTATCGCTTTTTGTTTTACCAGAGAGAATAATACTGTATATTTTACCTGTAAGCGTATTAATTAAAATTAGAATTTTTCCGAATAATAGGTCGAAATTATTTTTGAAAAAAAATAAAACTTGAAATACACATAATTCGTAGGAAGCCTTAGTCACCAATGCCATAAGAGAGATGAGCATGTAACATAAAAAACTTGATACGCTGAAGGCCGAATTTAAAGGTCAACTCTATCGTTAGTTATCTCGCACTAAACCCCATATTATCATAAACTAGGAAATACAAAAGTCACGTTACAATTGTTGCCATTGAGCTTGTTGATGGACAAATGTATCGTGAAATTGTTATACATTTTTTTCTGTCTTCACTCTTTACTCTGTAAATCGGGGTAACCGAAAAAAATCATTTCTCAAAAAACTAAGTTCTCCGCTTTCCATCAGAATATGATAAATAGTAACAGACATTCTTATATATTTTTATGAATTCTTTATCTACTGGTATGTATGTATATTTTTGTGTTATACATACCATGATAATGTAATAGTGTAGTTTTCCTTATTAATTCTAATCCCATACTTATCTGTAAATGATATATAGTTTCAAAATATCTAATTCGAATACTCATATATGCATAAGGTATTTCATTTATTTTTAAAAGTGAGCCTCTCATTTAAATAGATTAGTTTAAAAAAAATTAGCTATGATTCTTTAATATTTTTGAAAGCTAATTTGGAAAATTGTATCAAAATCAATAACCTAAGTTTGATTATAATGCAATACAAATTATTGTTTTCATAATAAGACCGAAAACAAGCTAATGGAAATTTCCATGTCCAAATCTAGTCCAATATTCATGACGATGAAGAATATTAATGCGAGTAAACAAACGATACAAGTATAATAGTAGTTTTGAGTATTATGTCTATAATCAATAAGGCTTGTTAATTTGAGACCTACCCGAGTCTAAGCGTTGCTATGGCAACGATCCCTTTACTGGAGTTTCTCAGGGCCTTATTCCGCTGACGAATTTAGATGACACCACAGACTATATACAACAGTGATCTCTTTGAAGTACCAGATTGATCTAAAATAATAACATAAGCCACCTATGATTATTCGGTAACAAATTGGAGAACGGCATGATTTATAATCAGATTTTGTTTATCTAGCACTCTTGATGCCAGGGTTGTGGTAGATAAGACTAAGGACAGATCTAGTAACTTGATTCTGAACTATTATTGTACAAAAAGCACTAACTCACACAAATATTCATATAAAAATAAATAGAATATTGTAACATTTCTTGCATAATAATATACTCCATTTTCATAAATCCAAATTAAAGACCTATATAATCCACAGGAACATACATATCAAACCTATCATACAAATCAATATATTAAAAAAAATTACAAATTGTAGATCAAAAGATCCAGCACCTTCAGGATAATCTTATAATTTCGTTATGACGTATTCAGTAAGATCTTTACTAAATGCAAAAAATATTCTCTATTATATGAACATATCCATGTCCACAATAATTAAAGGAAACTGTAGGTAGAAAAAACCATGTGTTGAGACACTTCGTTCTCCACTTTTCGCCTTTCGAAGCATTGCGTGTTGAGTGGCGGAACTCAACGACGCGCTTTTGCTGTGTTACTAGAGCGAGTTAATGCAAATAATTCATTGTCCCCGAGTGGGAATGGAACCCACAAACCGTCGCGTTTACAGGCAGACGCTATGCCTCTGCGGCCAGTCCCCTGGACATTTTTAAATATTTTTAAATATAGCTATAAAAAAAATATCAATTAGACAGTCTAAAGTCTACACTCAACCATAAAGAAGACGTGAATCTAGTAATTTCACGTAGGCTTCTACTCTCTTTTCTGTGGCAAACAGCCTAGCTTTGTAATCGACTCTTCACTTTGAATTTTGAACAAATTTGACAAGATCGTAAGTGCTGCGTCATTTTATTTACGTATATGTGACCTGACTTGCTTATATGTATTTCAAGCGTTATAATGAAGACGACCCTGAACAAACAACAAATTTTTCTTTGTGCAAACATTTTATAATCTAACAAGTGATATAGCGCAACGTGTCTCATTAGCACTCAGTGCAAGGATATTATGGATTCAAGCAAGGAAACTAAATAAAATATTAATTTATCCTAATTAATATTTAACTTTACTACTTATACGTTCTTAGCAACATTTTAATATTAATCAAGTTTGGGGGAAAGATTAAACCTTTCAAATACAATTTAAATAAATTCTGACATAAAACCGGATAAAAATCAGCCGTAGAACGGAAATTATTTTAACAAGTTTGACTCGTAGTTGTTACTAAGAAAATAATCGATCTACTTACATTAACAGCTATTTAATTACTTAAAGAGTTTTTTACACCTTACAAACTATATTGACGTGATGAACACATAGTTGTATTTGTAGTTTTTTTATCGTGACAGTATACCCTGGCTTTCTTAGGCTATGATGAGAACCTAGTAAAATACCAATCTATTCTCCGTACAAACATTTTTTAAGCAAAAATCGAACTCACAATATAAAATAATCTTAACAGGTACTATTTCAGAAGCCATTTTAATTTATAACTAATACCTACTCGTACGAATGAATTATTTTCAATTCCTGGCTCTGGTTGAGTTCTGCCACTCAACTCGCAAGATTGGGAGGCAAGAAGAGGACAGTGTCTTAACACTAAGTTCCGTCTGCCTACCCTACTCTATGCGGGATATAAGCGTTTTCATATATTTAATTTTTACTTTTATATCAACAACAACACAAAATACAAATAAAAGAAAATATCCGAAAATTTTAAATTCATAGATTTACTCGGTATCACAGAAAAACTCATTATATTCATTTCATACAAAATGAGTGCATAGGCCGGTATTTTTAAGTTTGTCAACTTTTACAAATTGTACTTCACGTTGACCTTGAATCATGAGATTTGTACGGAATCCTGGAGTCCAACTCGCATTTGGGCGATATTTATTGTATACTAGTGGACGCCCGTAACTTGGTTGGCGTGGACATTATGATCCTTGCCACCCTAAGGACTGCTATCCTTTTCCATTGAGATTGTATTCCACCTGTTAAATTTTTTATTACTTAAGATACTTTGTCTCATCTACTTCGTTCTACATTATGTGTTCCAGATCCTTGATATTATATATCAAAATGACAACGTAAAATATCCATCAAGTTAAATGACTTTTGTTAAGGCACCACTTCTGTATTTCATGTAGTTTAGCTGGACATAACGGTTTTTCATAAGATGTTCCAGATTTTGGATTTTCATCACGCCCAATAACTTCTACTAAAAAGCTATTATCTGTGTCTTTTCATAGTTTAGATTTTCATTTTTGTTATGGCCACATTTCATTACTTCTTATAAATTAGCTGGTCTTCAAAATCTAATAAAACCTAGATCATACCATGACCTACAACACATACAACAAAATACTTTTATTCAAATCCGTCCAGCCGATCCGAAGATGAGCGTGTACAAACATACAAGCCGAGAATATATTTTAAAATCATATAGTCATGTTCTGTTAATGTTTGTACATCGCCTTGCATAATTCTTTTCTAAAAATATTCAATGTGCAGCCACAATTTTGTCTGTTTTATTATAGTATATGTGTAAGAACAAGTGCCACCAACGTAGTGGTCATTTATAAGAATACAATACAGTACACCATACCAATATACCATACAATTACTATGAACGCCAGTTTTTTAATAATTAACAGTTACACTTCATGTTATTTTGTATAGGGACGCCAGATTACTTTATAAACTGGATTGAGAAATGATTATTTACATTATTTTCATTTTTGTTAGCAACATATGACAAGTAGTTTAAATGCGGTTTACATTATTTTCCGTTGAAATATTTTTTGGCTCATGTGCTCTAAGTATACATACAAAACCTTACCTTACCGGAACTGGTGTGGAAGTTTACTTTTTCAAATTACTATATAATGAGTAAATTTTGTTGTCATAAAGATAGTGTTAAATATATTTTAAAATATCAACTCTTAAGGTACTCAAGGGCTCTATATGAAACAATTAGGCTTTTACTTGCGACTTAGCTGGCGATGTTTGATGTAATAGCTAAGATTTTATGACACACGATATTCTAGGTGTCCAAAGTTACTATGACGTACGCACATACGGTGAGTTACATAGCCTATAGCCTTCCTCAATAAATGTACAGTAGTAACTCTTCATATAAATTAGAATAGTTAATAATATCCCCCGTTAGACTGATAGTATTAATATTTAATTGCTTTCTTAAGTGGTTGTACTTAAATGTTATCTCCATTCCTATCGTTTTGTTCCCGCTTTTACTCTAAGTATGTGATGGTACGTTTTACATTTTAATACATTTGCAACCTATAATCAATTTTAACATGCCAAAATTATTATTAATAACAGGCGGACTAATATTTTTATAAAAAACCAAGTTTAAATCTAAGTACTTATACATTATATGGATAGTTTATATTTCATGAACATAATTACATTTAAGACACTTACTTTAATATTACGACTTTGGCAGAGGGACATAACAGATTTTTTTAACGTATTATAAAATAATAATTATACGTTCTTATAACGTGTATATTATACACTATTGTTATGTTATATTCGTATATATTTATTAAATTAATTATTTTTATTATTAAAGAGAATTAAAATTTTTTTTTTCATATTTCAATACAATGAAACGTTATTATGTTTATGATTACCATAATGTTGTTTGGATTTAAATAGCTTTTTTATAGTGATAAAGCTTGGAAAGGATATAGATTAATTAACATATAAATATCTAAGCTCTAGAATATCTGATGTGCTAAACTAAAAAGAATAATGAGATGCCAAAAGTTTTTTAAAACAAATAAGTGGCAAATTAAACAAACAGATATGCAAACAAACTTAATACACTTACGTAATATCCCTTTAGCTTCATTTTTCGTGTGGGGCCATCTAAATAAAAGGAAAGCTCATAAGGGTATAATATACCTTACTGTTACCTACACAAGATTTATACTACAGATATATTCAACACGAAGTTTATGAAGTTTACAAATGTAATTTATACTTAAAAGATATGTTCTAATAAATAGACATCCGGCATTATTCGCGTGCTTAGGAGAAAATAACTGGGAGAAGAAACCCTGCAGTAGGTTATATTGAAATCATTAATGTAATGCTATAATAGCCTACAGCTCCATCATGCTCCTTCAGCTTTATTATTGTATATATAACTTATCATGTCATGGTATATATATATATATATATATATATATATATATATATATATATATATATATATATATATATATATATATATATATATATATATATATATATATATATATATATATATATATACCATGACATGAAAAGTTAAATATACAATAATATGTAGGACTGGAATAGAACAAAGTGGAAACGATATTTGCGACCTACAACGGTATTGAAGGTATTGTAGATAAGACTATGAGTCAGCTATATTATATCTAAAAATCAACACGTACTTTGTTACGTTTTAGAGATAAAATGTATCTTTGATATAGTGAGGTATAAATTAACGGTATACACAGGACAGGCTATCAGTCTCACTATTTGCGACGGCTACAGGTTCCACAAAAGAACAAGAACACACCTTGTGTTCATATTAATTATCAGCAAGCATCGATGTTATCAGATTTACTCTACTATACTATTCATATATTGTACATATAAATCTCCCTTTTGAATAACTCTGTCTATGAAAAACTACATTATTTATATGTTACCTTTTATTTGGGCGATGGGAACTCGCGCGTTTATCACGGTTTTTATGGATTACGCGAAATCAAGGGTTAAAAGTAGCATGAAAGGTAGATCTCTATCTTCCAATGAAAACCCCATAAAAATCTGTTCAACTGTTCCGGAGATTAGGTCGGACAAATAAAAGATAGACACACAGACAGATAGTCATTTTTAAAAATGTGTATTTGTGTATTTTATAGAGATGTGCCGACTATGACTTTGGCCGACTAGTTGACTAGCCAACTAGTCGGTTGTAACGGCTTCTTTACAGTAGTCGGCCGACTTTAATAAATTAACGATTAATTTAATAGATTCAAAGATGACATCGGTGAAAGAAGCGAAAATGGTCTCAGAGTATCTTTATCGATAAACAGGAAAAACGATATTTTGTCTCAACAAAAAAGTTGTTGCCGTCATCGATGTTTTATTATTAAGTAATTTTAGACACTGATTTTTAAAGAAAAAGATACTTTGATTTTAATTTCAAAATATGTATTACTTATTGAAAATATAAAGCTATCAAAATTTGTATTTAAGCAAAATATTTTATTGAGATATACAAAATATGCAGGCAGATAGTCGGCGCTCTTGGCCGACTATTCGCCGACTACAATAGTGGCCGGATAGTCAGTCAGCTTTACCGACTAGTCGCCGACTAATTGGTACATCTCTAGTTTATTAGTTTCAAAAACACAGTTATTTGTAATCACCGACAGATACTTCAATTTTATTTTTATGTATAGATATAGTACTCGTATGTTTCAACTCTAAAATTTCAGTTTGGGGTTAACGTTGCCCCTCCGTTTAGCAAGTATAGGGAAAAGATCTTGTGACGTCACTCCATTATGACAATCCTGAAAGAAAATAGAGACAGAAAACTAATGACAAATAAATTTATAGATCTGTTCTATAATAAGATCTGTTCGATAATAAAACTAATTAAATGAATTGTTTTAATTAAATATGGCCAAATCCTCAATGGGTAGCGCATTGCATGTACTTTGCATAGTCACTGTAATGACCTTTAACACTAGATATCAGTTTATCATCAACGGCGAAGTCGAATATATGAATTATAGGAGGGAATTGAGCAGTGGGAGGGGGGAGGGAGTTCGGAGGCCCGTCACAAATAGCAAGCTGCTGGCGTAGACTAGTGTACTTCCCGGCCAGGGCCGCACTTGTAACACCTAGCTCAATATTTAGGTTAGATCGATAAGGGATGGAGATTTATTTATGCGTGTGCTCTAAATATATATCTAATAAAAATAATAAAATATATAAAAATATTTATGTTCTATATAAATAATTTTTTGTTAATAATTGTTATAAATTTGAAACACTTTTTAAGTTCTAAAAAAAAGTATATGATATTAAAAGGTACACAATGGTTATGAGTATTTATTCACAAATGTAAATAACTACGATATTCCATAGGCACATAAATTATAAAAATTATTTGGGCTTAACGAGTGTTATTATTATTATATAGAAATTCTAATTTAAAATTTACAACCGTCTCCAATTATGTTACTCAGACTGATTCATATAGAAATCAAGAAATAAAATTCTAAGAAACTTCCCAAGGTTCTTGAAAATTCCCCGAAAAGACCAAGGTCTGATCGGGAGCCTGTGCGTTTTTATATAAACGGGAATCATTGTAAATATTTCCAAGTTACCTTCTGCTTTGGAGAAATGATCTAAGCACGTGTTTACTAAATAAGTAAATAAAAGAAGGTTGTTTATTCTAAAATATTAATTCATTATTTTTTTATGCTAAAATATTTAAAGTTAAAGGTTTTCTTATTATTTAGTCAAATACTTAATATTTTTATTGCCGTAAATATTGGTAATTTAAGATTTTTTTTTATTTGTATCTCATTTTATACACAAACCGATCATATAATATGTTTGACACGATCATGAATACTTTGTCTAACTCAAAATATTTCGACAAAGATACGCTATCTAAAATTGATACCTGTCCTTAGGTAAAGATTTAGGCGCCATTGAGGGATTGAAAAGAGCTCGTAGGGTGAGGTCGCGGGGGGTCGTCTCTTCGCAACGCGCCCACACGATCGTCATGGCTACGCCGAGTGCGGCCCTGCTTGGCCTTGCAATGGAATGGGGAGGGCATTAAACCCATCTACTTGCACGCTATCAGTTCTCGCTTGCCAACATTTTTGGCGACGCGCTTTCCGCGTTAATGTTCACTCTAACCCAGTTCAGATTCTGATGGCTATTAGACAAGAATTAGCAAATATAAGCCCACTTCTACGCATGTTAAATACGTTTTAGTGTTTGCTTAATTTATAAAACACAAGAAATGCATTAAAACAGTAATAAATGGCTTGTATACTAATAAAAATGATATTAAACGGTCGTTAGATCAAAATTAAATGTATTATTTTCGGATACTAATTTAGTAATAACGTTCTATTTTGTTCTTAACTTTACAAATAGTATGGATACAATATTCTCGAGTTACAAGTTCCAATCTCTGTATTCCATATAGAATTTCAACTTAGTGTTAAGACACTAAATTCCTCATTTTTCGTTCAATTTTCGACTAAGCGTGTTGAATCGCATAACACACTTCTGCGTTTTGTCTTGTTACCAAATCGACGAAACAAAAATAATTAATTCCCCTGAGCGGGTATTGAACCCATACTCACTACTGCTGTACGACCGATAACTTTTTTTAATTAAGTAATTGAAATCACAAACATCGGGTTAAGTAAAGCGTAGGCTAAATACGTACTAATAAATATATATATATATATATATATATATATATATATATATATATATATATATATATATATATATATATATATATATATATATATATATATATATATATATATATATATATATATATATATATATATATTACTATTTTCTAACATTTAAATTTTACACATCTCATTCAAATTTGCTACCGCAGTTCAACCTTGCTACTTCAATATTTTGGTGAATTTCAAGGCTGGTAATGCATTAGAGCTCTGCGTGTTCCAACAGTTGATACATTTTTTGTGTTTGCATTACGTTTCGTCTATTATTAAACTCTACACGCTCTATGCTCGCCTGGTAATTGGTAATGAAATCTGAATGCAGCTTATTCATTCTCTAAGAGATAATATATAGCAGTTAGTTTTGAATGACAGGCAAAAAATAGTTTTTTGCGTGATTTCGTCAACTTGTAATTGGAATTATGTTTTTGGATTTATTTCGTGGAGATAAAATATTTTATAACACTAATTACAATTTAATTAATCTAGTTTATGTAATAAAACTATTTTTGGTGACTATTTTTTTGTTTATTTATGTCGAAACAAAGAAAATTTCAAACATTAGTGATACTAAACAACTGATTTAAAAGCTCATTAGTTTTCTTTGGTTATGCTCGAAAAACAATAGAAAGTTCTTTTAACCTAGTCGGGTACATTTTTTTTTAACTCTTAAAAGACAAAGTGCGGCGTTACGTTCCACCTACTTTGCTATTTGAAGCTACAAAAAAATCATAACAAAGATTTTACTTTATAAAATATCATTACTTAAGCGGAAAAGAGCCGGTCATCTAAACCATTTATAGCGTGCAGACAAAACCTATATCTAGGCGACAATGAAGCCCACACAAAAGCGAAGCCTTATAACAACCGCCTGCTTGCCAAATATTATACACACGAGTACACTTTATATATTTTTCTAGATATTATATTGTGTAATATTTTTAGAACACTTAAGATGAAGCCGTGACTTAGCATGGTGATTTTTGAACATGAAATATTAGAATGCGGCAACTGATGATTTAAAAACCTTTAAAAAAACGCTGTAAAAGTAAACTTTACATAATTACTGCTTTATAGTACAATGATGGATTGAAAATTAATTTTATACTATATTTAAGGATTAAATTAATTTATCGGCCTGTTAAAATGCGGCATCGAGTAAAATGATCAGCGAAGGGTCGGATACTGGTCTTCCTTAAGGATGTATACGAGATTCGCTCGCTACATTCAATGGATAATAGAGACTGAAGGATTTTTTTACTATTTAAAATATTCTAATAAAGGTACCTTTAACCGTAACTGTAAAGTAAATTTTGATTATACCTCAACTGTCGTCAAACTAAACTACCAAGTTAATAAATTCTGCTTAAGTCATAGTAATTTATATTATGAATTTTTTTTCAAATATAGATAAAACACAGAAAATACACACACATATATATATATATATATATATATATATATATATATATATATATATATATATATATATATATATATATATATATATATATATATATATATATATATATATATGTGTGTGTGTAAAACTAGATTACTTTCCATCAAATACGTCCATTTTATATACCACACAAGACCAAAGTCGCACCTTTTACCTGTAAGTATCGATTTGCAGCTTGTGCAATTCACTGCTAACTGTTTTCTATTGTAAGCCACGACGTTGAATCCATTGATGTTTAAGTATGGCGAGTTTTTCGATTTCTTCATATATGAGGGACAATAGCTAATGCTCTATGGATAGTTTCATTGCTTGATAACACATCAGTTGAATATGAGGTTGCGTGCGTTTTCGTGCGTGCCCCGCGCCAGTTTCCTTTGCAGACTATGGGCGGCCTCGATTTCCAGCGCTTTTACTATTTTAATTCCGTTCATATGAAGCGTTTCAGAAAATTCGTTTGACTTATTTTGTATTATACTTATACATATATGTATTTGACATATGGCATTATATTTAGAATATTATTGTATAAAAAGAATATAAAGTATTAGTATTACTCGCTAGTTGGATCTCAGGAGCTCAGGAAATACTGGTTACAGGCAGTTCTTTTTTGCGTTGGGTAGTCAATTTATCCTGAATGTAGGTTATATTATTTTACGTTTATTATTTGACTGAAAAACCCACTGTACTTTTGTTCGGGCGTTTACAATGTGTCAAATACAACACTTAGCCATTTCCATTTTACCCCGGGAACGTTTTAATAATTCCATGTTCAAATAAGTTTCAATGATTTCAAGAATTTTGCTAACATTAATTTCGACATATTTTTTACAATAAAAAAGACTTTTATTTATGCAAAAAAAAGGCAAAGTAACATAATTTTCGTTCACAACTACTAGCCAATAACCCCGTTTAGGATTAAGTCGTCTCCGTCAGAACTGTCCTGTTCCACGCCATTACAAATTGGGTAAAGCATTTTATTTTCTGGAACAGGCTTTATTTTTATAAAACATTTTTCTACTATGCAATATTAGTTTCTGTAGTATTATTTTTGCCAAACATATACTAACGACAGAAAATCCGAATACATTTATCATACATTACACATGAAAAAAATATATATATAAAAATGTATAATATATAAACAAAACATTTATATATTTAAGCTTTATATTAATAAAAAAATATTATTAATTTATTGTAAAACTGTTCCACATATGCATAATGTATATGTAATAATGTAGAAAGTAAGTTGTGTGTTACGATTTTGACTCGAGGCATTGATTTATTTTGGTGTTCCCGTTTTGGTACAACAGCTCGGCGTTCACCACTTACACCGCAATGTAAATCGGACGGAAAGCGGGAAAACGGAATAGCTTAGTATCTACTAGATTATCTGCGTACTCGTGCTAAAATAAACTATTGAAGAATCAATGAAATATATTTTTTTAGCCATTTCATGTTTCATGCTATATGTCATACAATATGCTATTGGTGAAGTGATTAGTGTTCAACTATACACTTGAAACGCCTGAACTAAACTGAAAACGAAATGATCTGAAAATCAAAAAAAATTAGACTGAATAATATGTACATAATGTTTAACTATTCACCATGTTAATTATATGTTATGTTAACTCGTGGGTAAATAAGGCTAGGTGTCTATTTACCCTTCATTTATTATTTCGCTCAAAAACAATTGCAACTAATTTTATCATTTCAATATAGTAAAAAACAAAAAAAATATTTCCCCAATAAGTAGTCAATTATATCGTAAATGCTATAATACAAATGGATGCTTATTTCAAATATTGTAAATTAAGAAATGGGGAAAAAGTTAACGCTAGACGTTCCTTTCTAGACAGCTAGTTTTTACGGCAGGTTCTTATTGTCCTAAATTGAAATGCTTGGAAGGTTGCTTGCCCTCCCTGGTAGGCCCTCCATTCACTCTCGGGTCCTACAAGACGAAATTTAAATTTAAAAGCCTTTGAAAATAGACAAGAAGACGTATAAATGTCAAAAAAGAACAGCCTTGAATATATATATATATATATATATATATATATATATATATATATATATATATATATATATATATAAAAAGTTAACATATAAATTATGTGAACATATGTGTACCCACATTGTTCATTAATGCCATTGTTGATTCGAACTTGATCAATTTTATGCCGTCATTTTTACCAGTAAGATGGGTATCTAAATAGGTATGGCATAGTGATATTTCAGCTTCACGCAATATGTAGACAAAGTAGCCGTACTCCGCTTCCCGACAAAAATCAAGACGTTGCATGTTGAGTGGCGGAACTTAGCACCACGACTAGTCTTTCCAGACGAATAAAAAATAAATAATTTTAGGCGGCGTTCGGTGTTTACAGCCATATCATGTCCAATTATCCATAATGTAGTTATATGTATATATAGATATAATTTATACTTTCTGTTTATTTCCATCATATCAGAAATACACTATATTTGCATATTTAATGAAAAAAAAAGAGAGTTATCTTTTCCTCCAACATGGGCTCCCTACCCCCAGGCCGGGTGGCGCCGGGGAGAAAGTCTGTCCATTCAGTCCCAAACACGTGTAGGTTGATAGGTTGAAGGTCATTCGAATTTTAATGCGAATTAATTGGTAAAAAGCCGGCTTTTAAAGGCGAAAAATATTTTTATGAAAATATGTAATATTATATTAATAAAATAAATATAAAATATTTGGGTTAGCATAAATATACAAAGTTTCTTAATCTTTATATGTAATAACTATATATATATATATATATATATATATATATATATATATATATATATATATATATATATATATATATATATATATATATATATTAGTTATAATGTTTAATTTCGAATTATTTTATACAGCTATGATTATTTGAAAAATATCACCTATAATAAGTTATTATAACTACTCCATATTATTATAACCTTAGTAGAGCTAATCTAATGACTGGCAAGTGGATCCGAATCCTTTTGGGCTACCTAATCGTTTGTGGTGTGCACACAAAAGCTATATAAAGCTGGTGAATTAGTCTTTTTAATATTTATATGATTAAAAATAAACTGTATTTTTAATTTGAGTATACTGTCAATTTTACGGCCTACACCGTATATAACTCGAACGCAGGGAAGTGGGTGTTAAGACACTCCGTTTCCCGCTTTAATTCTAAACATCGAAGAATTAAATAAAAAACAATTTCGAGGTACATTGTTAGTTATCTATAAAAAAATATTATTTAGTGAATTTTAAAATAAATGTAACATGATTATATAAAAAAATATGAAACTAATACTTTATAAATAACGTGTGTTTAATAGTTTAAATAAATCCACTACAAAAGTAAGCGAATCAGTGTCACCTAATAAAAAATATTACTTTTGTATCCATAACTTGTAATTCAGATGGTCCCTTACAGGAATGGAGGTGTGAAACCGTCTAGACGGCCCTATAGGCAGGGTTTGGTAAGGGACTCCGCGGCCTTGAACTTTCAGATGACTTAAACAAATGAGGCAACCTCCATCACTTTTTATGTTCGTAATCCCTTAAGTAGGTCACATTTATTGTAGGCAAAAGCTTTTTTTCATTGGGACATATAATGTGCTATTGATTGCTCGGAGAAAATCGTAATATATCAATTAATATTCAAAACGTCCCTCGTTTCTGTTCAAAGGGAATCGATCGACTACGATCTAAGAAGCAGAGGTATAGTTAACGGCGTTAGTTTTTATATAGTTACTCGTACAATAACAACGTAGAATGAGACCTGGGCGTACGAAAATAAGTTCAGCCAGTTCCTAAACAAAAAAGAAACTGAAATAAACAAGGTCGGGGAATCAACACCGTAGTCGCCGCCGCCATAAAGACCGACGGCCGTCCTTGAAAAGGGGGGTTCTTACAAATTGGGTTATTACAATGCGTAGGGCGTGGGTGGTCGAGACGCGACGGCGGAGAGAGAAGGATAACATTTAGTTATGATTCCGGTAAACGGGTGAAAAGGACGAACGACGGGTGGGCGTACTCTGCTGCGCCACCCTTGGCACGCCTCTTCAGGAAGGACTCCCGTTCCAGACTGGGGTTCCGGCGCCGATCATTATAATTACTCTCCAAGGTGAGCCGGGAGCTGCCAGCCTAATCCAGGGAAAGCAACTCTATCGGGAATTTACCCACAGCCCACAATCATAATACGGTCACCAAACATTAAAGTGAAGTCTGCTATGGATAATTATGAAACTAATTAAAAGCTCGTGTGATTTCTGCCGCTTTAATTTAAGAAAAAACAATCTTGAGATTACACAAATGTATATTAGACCGTAGCTTTAGTACCATTCGACTTCGACATTCGACGACATAGAATGACGACTATAAGTTCCCTATTAATTTAATGTAAAATAAAAAACGGCACTGAGAAAAGTGCATGATAACTAATTTTATATATATATATATATATATATATATATATATATATATATATATATATATATATATATATATATATATATATATATATATATATATATATATATTACTTATTTCAATACTACAATATATAAAAAACCTATTGCAAAAATAGTAATAATAATTACGATTCGTTCAAACAAATATAAAAATCTGAGAATGCTCTCAGAATTTAATTAAAATTTTTGTATGTGTGTTACAGCAGTGGCCGAGGCTTCAGGTGTCAAAGCGCCAGCTGCAGATGACATCGCTATTATATAGCATATACATAGCTGTATATTTGGGATGCTTTGTTTGATATCGAGCGTCGAATGAATAGAACCCCAGCTAAAGGCAATGGATGACACTATGGGTATTTAGGTCACTACCTTTGACATATTTGAAATTTAATCATTCTATATTATTTATACTGAAGTAAATTTTCAAATAAAAATTAGTGACATATATTTTGTTTTACTCAACCACGCAACATTATTAGCCCACGTAAAGGTATAAGGAGTCCAGCCTATATCTATATATTATACCTACAAATAAGCCCATAATATATTTTTTTAATGAAACTATAAAATGTACCTCAGAAATACAAACAAACAACGTTAATAAATCGGTTCATACTATTAGTAAAACTAAAATAATGTAAGTTTAATTTGTAGCACTGTATTGTCAAAATATAATTACAATTAATCGATAGTAACGACTGATGCCTTGAATAAATAATAACGATTTCGCTGCCATCAATTTTATTTACTATACACTAAAAATGAAATATAAATTACAAAAAAAAATATGTTTTAGAGAAATAATAATACAATATTGACATTAATTCTAGCACCTACTAATGTAATTAATTCGTCGTCCTCATAATTCAGATCACAAATTATTCTGTCGACTGTAGATTCCTAAAATAATTTTAAAATATTACGTAATGTATATTAATTACATAATACTCGCATATATTAAATTAACTAATAACAAATATATTTTATATGAACAATACACGGCTGTAGGTATATTTTTATTGCCTAATTAAATCTTAAACACATTTGAAAAACTTTCAAATAAAAAATCTAACACATGTATATGCCTAGTGCAGTACGTTTACATTGGATTATGTCAATTACCTCTCATTATACAAAAATATCTTCAGCGCTCGTTCGTTGCCCTCAGTGACAATAGATTACCATCAAAACACGCGATATTGTTTACACTTACTGTTTTCAATGGCTTTTCTCATTTTTATATATTTGAAATATAATTAATTCCAATACGTTTTATCTTTCATAGAAGGCAAGATCTAGTGTTAAAATATTCCATTCTCCGTTTTCCGCCTGAATTAGTGATAAAGCTTATATAGGGCGGTACTTAACGCCGTAATAATTTTATATATTTTCGTTTATGCTAAAAACATAAAGTGGCCTCGTCATGGTTAATATCAGAAGTGTTTACGTGAGATCATGGGCTGATATTACAATAAGAGAATAGTTTTTATTTAAAATATGTAGATACGTTTATCAAACATACAATAAAAATATTATATGTCACTCAGATTTACTTAAACGGAATATTGTGGAGAATTTCATATTATTATATACCAATATTAATTATATTATAACATTATATAAGCTAGTCGTGCTGTAGTACAGTTTTGAGTCATATCGAGAAGTCTCGTTATTTTTAGAAAAAAAAGATCTATGCTATGCCTTTGTTAGTAGGAGACTGAATGGGTTTTTAATTATTTATGGGTTAAGACTATGTTAAATTTAATAACACCGGAAACTTATATCGATTTTTTCAAACATAAATTTAAAACATTCATCACTATACATAAAAGGAGAAATATACGTAAAAGGGCGAAAAATAGTTTAAATTTCAATGAACGAATGCACATGTTGAGGCCCAAAATTTCGTTAACGGACTTGTGGCCTGAGGCCTTGAAGTTCAATGTATTCACCGGGGTCTAAATTCCAATGGCATCGTGGTGACGTAAGATTGCGGAGATCGATGCGTGAACGCCCATAGCAACATAGTGCGTCGCTATTAACTTTAGTTTACATGACACTTGACAGGAATATTCTGGTCATATTAGGCTTATATATTATTAAATTCTCTTTTTTCGTATCCGGAACGCACGATACTACTGTATAATTGAGGAAAACGCAATTACTGGGGCATTGTAAAAAAAATATCAAGTATTGTATAAATTAGAACGATGGTCAATTTTATTCTGCAGTCACAAATGAAATCTGAACTTCTTAGATGTATAGTTAAGTAAGTCATTTTAGTGTAGTTTATATCTAAATGTCGTTTTATTTACTTATTTAATACTTTATATATTTGTTGTTTAATTTGTTATATTACATATAACCCAAATATAGATATAAGATAAAAGAAATAAAAGCGTAATACAATTGTGGTGTAACGGCAGCCTTAACACCACAGGTGATCTCTTCCAGGCAACCCCTGCCATAGAAAAGATAAAAAGAAAATGGATATTGGCGATATCATATTTATTCACGAAATTAACTATTACTATTAAACTTACACTTTTAGCTGTAGTAATCTAATAAAAACAATATTTAAATTTGTATTGTAGAGAATATATTACAAATTTATATCCTTATTAGACTAGACATTAATACTTAGATACTACTAACTAAATAGTTAACTATCTGTAGGATACAAACAGACAAAACTCTACTAAAAAATTATAATAACACTATTCATGTAATCCTTGCTTAACCTGCAACATAATGTGATAGCACATTCGCATATCAAATGACTTGTGGCTATTGCCAAATGAAACGGCCCTACATAAAATTTTGCTGATAGAAGCTACCACACACATCGCAAAGTAAACTACAGATAATCTTTTAAGTTATAGACAAAATATATAACGCCGCTTAGCAAGTACAATACTGTTGAAAACTGATATAATCGTACAATCTTTATCCCACATATAGCATATCGAGAACCTAGTGTTTAAACACTCCGTTCTACGCTTTTCACCTTTACGTCTGAATTCGAGAACTCAATTTGCTAGACCATGAAAATGAGAACAACTCAGTCCCTATACAGTAGAGATTAGGAAAATCATAGTTAAATTCAATATCTATATCACATTTGTTTTGTGATACTGCGACAAAGCGAATGATTTAAGTAGGGAAAACGATATCGCAGTCGAAGCCGCGTACGGACTAATTCAAAGTAAACTAGGAACTCCTCGTTTCATTTGGTACGAACGGCTACGTTTAGATTGTTGCTATGTATTTTTAACGTACTCGCTACTATCATTTTCGAGTATCATGATTCACGTTTGAGTACCTATCTATACCTTACGCGCAATAGCAATAAATCTTATGCGTCACTTTACACACCACAGATGTTATAATTAATTTTTTTTAATTTTAAACTTCAAATAAACAAAACTTATTAAATAGAAATAATTGTATATAGTAGATGATAAAATCTACTTGAAATAAAATATTAATAATTCGTTTTTAATTTGCCAGCAACATACAACATACCTATTAGCGTTCTCTGTGATACGTAAAATCCGTAAAAAAAATAAATAAGATTTTATTAAATAAATGAGAGCTCGTTTTATTTAATTTAGCTGTAACAAGAGAGCTGGATCATTTTCTTCCAAGGATTTGCAATATAACGATGAATGAATGAAACGCGGAGATACAGTGTAGTAACTAGTAGGTAATGTATAAGGGTAGTACATATAAAATAAATTTATATGTTAATATTTAAGTATTGAAAGCTAAGCTATATATATAGGTAAAGGTATATAGATATAGATATATAGGTATAGGTATATAGCTGTATTTTTTTTGTTTTTTCATATTACTCCTATTTCGTTCTAATTGGCAAATATCAAATGAACTCTTAGATTTATTACTAATCAAATCCAAACAACGTCTAACTTATAAATAAATAGATTTTTGCTTAGAATTTCAACTCAAAATCATGCCACGTATTGTTCCACATTCACTACCAGTTGTAAGTACTGGTATACCATATTAGAAACAGCAAAATTAATTCAACACCCGCTTTACCATCATTGAATCAGATGACACGAGGGTTAATTTTCAATGGATAACATAATTTTAGATTTCCTGCATCATATAGAGAAAAACTTAAATAATGGAATCATATCAAGGTTTTTTTATTTCTGATTTAAACTGTATCGAGCATAGTTTGACTTTCGGCCTGAATTTGAGCCATTACGTGATGAGTTGCCTCCACACCGCATATTGACTTACTGAAGTGGGAACCACTATCGCGTTTACAGACAGACTCTCCTACATACATATGAAATATTAAATTCCTTTCTTCTCAACCTACCAAGCTGTTGCCTGTCCCAATTTTTCAAAAGCTTCACTCCGTTTCCAAACTTAGGGATATTGCGTGTTAAGTGGCGAAACTCAACGCCGCGCTTATACATACATTGTCATTTTAAATTAATACGATATATCAAATGGCGAAGTTGAAAAATCAAATGTTTATAATTCAATAATGACCAAGTGTATTGAACTCTACGCGTGTGTCATAGCTACATTTGTAGTTGCAGCGCAATAGCATCCTTAGCAACACGTTTATCATAAACCTCATGCATACTTATTTTTGGTATGTTGTTTTATGTTTTATTTTAGATATTACGAGTACTATTTTTATTGAATATTTGATTACATTTTTCGTAGTTTCGTAGCTAGTCTGGTAACAGAGATATGGTCAAGGGATTCCAATTTTATGTATTCAATTTAAGCGTTTACAACTAAACAACTGGCAACACAAACTTAAATCTTTACAAGAAAAAATAATTTTTTTAAACTTTATATTGAATTTTAAAACATAATTCAACCTATTAAGTTTGAATAGTTGCAGCTTGCTATTAATTATTAAAAGTGACTATTATATTGTAAAAAAAAAGTAATAATACACCTGTCTCTACAACAACTTACATGTTACGTCATTTTAAGAGGGACTTGGTAGAGGACAAAGAGGGTTGGCAACTAATTAGGTATATGAAATTTATCATAATTATATTGAAACAAAAACTTTAATTGGTTTTCAAGTTATAAATAATAAAGTTTTCTTTATTTTGAAGAATTTTGATTATTTATGATTTTTTACTTATTTATGATTAAGTCAAATTTTCAAGATATTACGCGTTTGCAGTTAGACGCTGTACCAACGCTGTACCTACAACGGCCTCATTTATTACTAAGAAAAATTTAAATAAATAAAGAGATATATATATATATATATATATATATATATATATATATATATATATATATATATATATATATATATATATATATAAATAACCAATTATATACTGTACTAAACACGGCCAAACTAGTTATATTTTATAGTTATAAATCTGAAGCAGCACCAAATAAACTTTCCAAAATATAATTTTGATAAAACTTGTAAACGAAAACCCCAACAGCGAGTTACTTTATCCAAAGCATATACATTTTTGGGACATTCGCGGAAATACGCTGTACAAAGAATTATGCAGCTGTCTTAGAGATAAGGAGTTGATAAGAGCAGATAACGAGCTAGACGCTGATAATGTGTGGCGCCACGTAAAAAACTAAAAGAAAAACTATGCACAAACAGAAAATTTATAGGTACTCGTGCAGCAAATCGATTATAAATAATCATCATATTTCAATTCGGTAACATATACTACTTAGTTGAAACTTGAAATTAGTTAATCAGTAAATACATTAAAGACACGTATTTTATAGTTATTTTGTTTCTTTTTTGATACCTCGATTATTTTTCGGACCATCCTTGTCGGTTTCTTGACTTTATCGAAACCTATTCTAGTAATATTATAATTACAAACTTTTTGTACAAGACCGATTTCGCTTATAATTCCTTAACCATTCACAGAAAAAGGCAATCAAAAAATCAATTCATATGTCTATAAAAAATTTAAATTATGAAACAGTTGATCAGCCATATTACAAGACAAGCCAAGCTGGCGGCACTACAAACAATAACATCATATTATATAATACATAATGCAAAAAGTGATAGTTCAATCACCTGTAGGACTGCAGCGCTCTTTGTCTGATACCTAGATTGTAATTTAGTCATCGTCCAGAAATGAACTAGAACAAAAAATAAACAAAAACCACGCCTGCTTGTCTACCATATTCATATGTATAGTAAATAAACACGAGAGTACACTTGTATAAAACCATTAGAGGTCATGTGATACAAACGTATTAGTGAATATATATATATATATATATATATATATATATATATATATATATATATATATATATATATATATATATATATATATATATATATATATATATATATATATATATATATATATATATATATATATATGTATATGTATATATATACATATATATAAATCAATTTTGTAACTGTGTGTGAATATTTTAGAGGAAACTCACGTCGTAAAAGTAAAAACATTTGTTTATAACATTTTTAATAAGTAAAGTCATGCTAGTTTAAATTTTTCGGCTCTTTTCGAACCGCTAGCGGTTACATATCAATATGATGAATTGTGACAGATTTAATATACGGAAGTTGAAGGTGATTATTCGTACCGACATACATGATAATATTATATAGCAACAAATATCGAAGCAACTGATTCCTCTTTTAAGTAAATAATAATAAATCTAAAATATTATAACATATATTTGAAATGATACAAAGACTTAAACATTTTCTTATTAAACAGTATACACTTTAATCACGTTAGTTATTTTCTAACAACTAAGCCTCGTTGCGCTAGTCGCCAAAACATAGAATGAAAATAAACTCGAGAGTTCGATAGCCCGAGCGTTGCTCACGAGAATCTTTTTTACCTGCGCACGCGCATTTCTGTTTATATAGGTATACAATACGTATTAAAAAATGTTACATAAAGAGAGAAAGAGAAAAGGATTGCATTTTAAAAACATCCTGGTAGACATATTTATAGTATAAGTGTTCTATCTAGTACATAAAATGGGTGAAGGATATTTTTTTATTACGAAATATTGTTAATCTTTGTTGCCGAATCCACTGCGTTGCAGGGAATGAAGCTCGGGACAGTGCCTGGGACTCAAAGTATAGGCCTATGCCAAGGCCCCTTTCAAATGCATATAGCGCTTGCTTCGACCATGCTTTTCTCTTAACCAAATTCGAAATGAGAGACAAAACGGCTGCTTGCATTATATGGCAAATAAAAAAAAACATTGTATAAAGTAAGAGATACATAAACATTAATATGTTTGATATGTATCCGTAGAAATACACATTGTGAATTAACTATTCGCATAGATATTGTATTTGTTGTAGATTATTAATATTTACCTTAGGTGTTATTATTTACAAGTAAGAATGATAAATCATTAATTATTTTTTGATATAATAATTATCTATACATCTATTTCTATACATATATATATATAAATAAAATTAAGAGTGCCCATTTGTGTTTCTTTGATTGCATCTAGTTATTTACATTTTACTATAAGTGTTTCCGTTTGTCCGGGGTTATGTCTGGAACAGCTGAACCGATTTTTATGAATCTTTTACTAGAAGTAGAAGAAGCTGTAGAATAATACTTAGGTATTTTTATCTTGGAATTACCGCAAGACCGAGATTAACGCGGGGAACACGTTTTTTAGCGATAACCACAGATAAAATATTGCATATAAAATGTTGCAAATGCATGCGTATTATATTAATATAAATTCGAGAACATCACGGGAGCGAATCCGCGAATGGGTTTGTAGTACAAAATAAACCCCATTTCTGAGATAGCACCAAAATTTTGAATATGAAAATTGTCTAAAACGGATTAGAATAAAAATTATATGATTAATACAATTGCCCTAATTTTATAATCCGTAAATTAGTACAATTCTCGGTATAATTGAGGAAAATGCATTGTTCGTCACGAAAGCGGGCAACAAAAATATTAAAATAATAATATATGTATGTGTAATATGTGTTATAAAAATTTAAGCTCATTTCCAAGAGAAGTGGGTTTGAGTCCCGATACTTTGAATTTTTTTTCTAAAACATTTTTCTTAATGTTTCTTTAGTATTGAATAGCACTTTAAAAAGTGTTTATTTTTAACAAATAGCATTTTATCTTCAAATGATCTTTCTTAGCAATAATGTATGAGTACAGAAAATTTGTCAAAATTTTAATAGATGCTAATAACAAAAAATGTTGTAACAAAGCGTATAAGAAATAATAAACTTGTTTAAAGATATGTATACCAATTTTCATACAACTATCTTGCAGGTTTAACGTAATTCAACAAAAACTACTAGTATAATAATACAATTTTAATATAAAAAATATACATATTCATAAAATAAATATAATTTTAACAATTTTACGTAAATTTAATTCCGTATATACTAATTAAAGTTCTACGAAACGCATCTGCTACAATGCGCTACGATGCACAAATGCAACGTCTACGCGATGCAGCTACGGAATACAGATCTACGTGTAGCAACGCTACGAAATTGCATTTGCAAATTTTTGCAACACTCAATGCATGTAATATTTTGTTTGCCATTAAATTGGATAAATTACAAAAAAAGTTGACGTAAAAAGAGGACCTTTTTAAAAGAATTTATGTAATAATTTAGATTTCAGGTTATAAAAATTGAGCTTAGGAGTTAGTTTATATAGCCTATGAATTTCCTATTGATTAAGGTATAAAATAGCACATTTCATGTGTAAAAGAATGAATTTGAAAAGTAAAAATGCAAATTTGATGCGTAGAATGATATTGCCGATTGGAAATTCAAAATGGAAAATTTATTAAAAAGTAAAACTAATATATAGGGGTAATTAAAGAACTAAACATCATTATTTAAATAATATAATTATAAGAATAGTTTTTTAAAGTCGTAGATTCGTGAGAACTATGCAAAATTTACTATACATATAATACGTAAGTAATGTTTGTAATATTTCGATAAATGTGCACAGCAGATGTTCGAAGTGAATGACTTCTAGCTCTATCAAGCTTCACATGCTCTTCGCCATATTTATAATAAATTGTTACTGCATTTTTTTTATTGCGAGTGAACGAACTATAAAAAATCGTATATGTAATAACATATTTTACAATTTTTTGTTTAAGATATATTTATTAATCTATTCTATTTTTACTTTTTTTACTATAACATAATTTTACTATGTACAAATAATAAATTATGTTAGAACACTACTTTCCTTCATTTTCCACCATATTTAAGATATTACGTGTCAGTTGGCGGAACTTAACGCCGCACTTTGTCTTACCAGAGATAAAAGTAATTATTAGCGAATAAATGGGGTGGTTTTGGTCATGAGTTGGAACCACAACAATCTACGACAGCCATTTCTTTGATTAAAATAACTATGAAAATAAAAACATCCAGCCGTGTATCATAAGAATCCACTACCAAAGCTCAAGCAAAAACTGTTCAAAAGTACCAACATATCAACAAACAAATGTCACTGTTACAATGTCATAACACGCCTTGACCCATTTCGACTTGACCCTCCATAATCTAATTCGGCGATACAAAGACATACAATATTGTTTCACTTACGCGGTCCCTTGACTGGTTTCCGTCTGATTATGGCTCCTATTTGGCTAAATTTGAAAAGTTTTTATTTATATTTATACCTTATCTCCCACATTTAATGGGATGGGCACAAACATGTTGGTATTACGAAACTGTAGGAACAATGTGCTGACAGTGAATTTTAAAGAACGACGCGGCTGTACGTCCTTCGCTTGGTAGTAGCTGTTTATTTGGGAACACCCGATTATAAATAATGCATAAATGTGGATATAATATAGACATTTACATTTGCATTTTTTTTATATATCACCAAATACCTACCTACATAGACAATAAGAACAATAAACTTATCCTCCGCTATTTTTTAATGGTGTAATCCAATCCCGCCTTTATTTAACTTACCTATAACTATTTATAAGGAAAATGATAATTTTATAAAGAAATAAAAAAATATAAGAATTTATAAAAAAAATAAAAGTCCAGTGTCCGTTAATTTACTACTACATAAAATATAGAACAATATAAATTCTTAATATATAACTAAAACTATAATAATATTCTGTCTGTCTGTGTCTGTATACTAAGTCCATATGACAGAAAATAAGCAGTACTTAAATTAATAAATTAAAAAAAGAACTTTTTTTATTTCTAAAAAAATTAGTCATCACTGTCTTAAGACTTATGGGGTGAGTAGGCAATGTTCAATATCTTGAGATGTCAGCTTATATGTATTAGCTTTACCTGCTAAAGGCTGCGCCCCCGTGTTCAAACGGAAATAACTAAGAATAGGTAGTGCTTGTGACACAATTCAAGTGACCTAGGTAACAGCATTTATATATATATATATATATATATATATATATATATATATATATATATATATATATATATATATATATATATATATATATATATATATATATATATATATATATGTCTATAGCCCGAATGAACTATAGTTATAGTTATGAGATGTATTGAGCTTACGTATAAGTTCATGAGATTAGCACAAAAGTATTCTTCAGTTTTATAATATTAGTATACATTTCATATATATGGAAACTATGAACTGTTAACTGCAATACTTAGCTTTATTTCTCTCTTGACAATTCAATAATGTAGACTGCCAAGAAAACCATTTTTTTTATCATTATGTAGGGAACATATCAAATTTTATTCTTTTATTATTACTATCATTGTTCACTAATGTATGTGGGATGACGAAATATATGAGGTATTCAATATATGAAGCTCAGACAGAACGCGCAATCGATTTAGCGTTAGATATATTGTGCGAGTTAATATTATATGTAAGTATTTAAAATCGAACTTGTTTAAAAATGGAAGTTGCGTCAATAAGAAGCCGAAAGTTGATGACATACGTATAACTAACAGAAGCAATTTAAATTATTTCCATAGTAGGTATGTATAATAGTGGGAGATGTTCCACAGTCGTTAATTCATGATATTTTTGTCCCTTGCGGTTCTGGTATTATACCGGTCTCAAACTGGTCGTGTCCTTGGCCAGCGAAGATTTCCGCATGTGGCCCCAACGATGCCTCTTATGAATGATCGGATATTATACTAAAATTTTATTTTTAGTGCAGAAGGTTGTTACAATTTCGTTTACTTATAAATAAGCGCGATAAATATAAATTTCTAGGGCGTACCTATTGCTATTATAATTTTATTTTTAATATAACAGAGTGAAATTACCTACATTTAGATAGACAAAAACTTGTTTACAATTACGCTAATAACTTTACAATAGGTAATGGTATCTTTCATGTTGAAAAGGTCATCGCTAAGCTTGATAATTAAAATATTCTAATTAATTTAAACAAAAAAAAATCAAATTGCCTTTATTATTTTTTGTAAAGCACCGCAGCGTTAAACACGCAAAATACGATGCCTCTACTACTATTGTTCTGCAAAGTACGAACGACGAAAAGGCCGAGTGTACTTTTTTACGATGGCATTTAAACGGGGCCCTTTCTTGTTCTGCCCTCTATTCCTTTGTTATGGCCATATTCCTGACCAGTTCATTGAAAATAAAAGAAATTTGATTGGGTAGGTTAACGCACTGCAAATAAATAAGAACCGGGCACAGGTTAAGTGGATGGACAAGATTTTTGTTCAAATTTTTGTAAATTTGTAAAAATAGCAGTGTTGATGATAATTATTATTGTTAAGAAAGTATTAATTATCAATATGAAAGTTTAAATCTGCATTAAGTTCAAATCGTCTATTATTAACAGTCTATTTTCTTATACTTATAGTAAAATAGACTGTTAAATATCACATTCAAAGGGAAGTAAGCCTCTTGAAGTCTCAGGAGAGCAAAGCATTCATCTCTAATGAGATAGATTGAGGCCAAACTGTGTAATGGGTCCCTTAGAAGACATTTTGAAATAAGAAAAGAAATATACCTAGATAAAACCTGCTTTTTGTCTTCTCGCTGATTATATCAAACAAAATTGTTATAGATAAATATAATTGTAAACGAGTCACGTAAAAAGCCCACTGGGCTTGAACTTTGCAGACAGTCGATGACGACAGGTGTCGGCGAAGCGGAAAACTTGCCAAATTACACAAAATGACCGGTCAATTTGGATTTGAGCCAAACGGGAATCAAACGTTGGAATACTATTTGTATAGTATGCACTTGCCTCGTGTCTGTGCTCATGCAATTAACTTAATTCATTGTCGCTTGTTATATTTAATTGCGCTCGTAGACGCAAGTCGTCACACTTTCTTGTAAATTTTCGAATTTATTTTGTAAAGATATATATCCGTGTAATCGTGGGAATGTTTAATAGATTTGTATTTAAGCACCTTGCTAGTTAATTGTCGAAACATTCCAGTTGCGCTCATGACATGCACGGAATATGTGTCAGCCGTATGCGGCAATAAATTTATTGTGTAATGGGCAGCCGCGTTTTAAATTGGGCCGTCCCTCCCAACAGCGCCCCGCGCATCGACATTATCTAACCTCGCAAGTCGCTCTATTCAGTTCTAAAACGCATCTTAGAAACGCACATAGTCGTGACCTTAACGCCATCTATTGATACATGTTCCACAGTCTTTCACTTTTTTTTTATGTATATATATATATATATATATATATATATATATATATATATATATATATATATATATATATATATATATATATATATATATATATATATATATATATATATGTCAGTGGTTTTCATGTAAACATAACCTGACTTACAAATAAAAACCAGTAACTCTTTAATCATTATGTCTAATATAAAATTAAAATTAACTATGGTATAAATAAATTTAAGCATACATATATATATAACAACAATCACCATAATACAATTTAAATTTCAATGAAATACCATCTTCATTATAATTAAATATTTATTAGTTTCCCTGAGTCAATAATTAAAATAAATAACACAAAATTTGAACGTAACTGGTATAATAGGCAGAATAAATAAGTCTCTCATACTCTACATATGCATACTATTGTCAATGTGTGTGTACACGTGTGGTATGGAGCGGTGCGTTAAGTGACGATTGTACCACGGAAATGTTCTATGCAAGTTAAGGTCATCGCAAACAGTCAAAATTATACTCTGGTAACGCATTTAAATGTTCACAAGGTCTTTATTGATTGTCACATTTTTTATTATAATAAATTTGTGTTGTAAACTTGAATAAAAATATAAACTAGCGCTAAATAAGGAAGTGTGTTCAAGTAATATATACTTTATAATTATAATAATAGAAAAGGCGCGCATAGAACAAACCATTACACTTATATATTACACATATATGGTAAAAAGATACATTATTATGTTCATAAAATTATTATAATTGAAATTATAATTAAATTAAATATATGTATAAAAAATACAATTAAAACGTACTTTTTATACATTTGTTATTATTTAGCTGCGCCCGCGCAACATTGTAAGAATATTTCAATTTGGTAGTCGAGTTATCAAGGATCCGTATACATGTGTTAGTGCTTCCCACACAGGCGTGCACTCACGGACACATCACACAGCTGAACAAAACGCAGTGTCGGCCATGAAAATGTTTACATAACTATGCGTACAATATGTCGAGGCCGCGTGAATAGGTGTTCATTTGTAAATTAATATAATATGCTAATGATATTATTTAGAGATATAAGGTAATGTAGCTGACAATATATTTTTGTACGTAGATATTGATAGCGCGTTGATAATATATTCCAATTCACGTAATTAATACTTCATTAATATCATATTTTTTATATATTTAAGCACGTATAGGTCCTTAAAGGCCTGAGTTAACCATAAAAAAACTAATTTTGTTTCAATAATTAACTATAATAAAAAAACTATCTCAATCAGCAATAGTTATTAGTTAGCTTAAATTAGGAATTACAAATGGTGTACCGTACATGTACATTTTATCCTTAAATAATTCATAAGCAGCACCTGCTATACAGAGCTTCAAGGCCATTTTAGGGAAATACATATATTAAGTATATTATTTTGTTTAATGTCAGCCTGCGGATATCATAACTACTGTATTAGTTGATAGCAAATCAAATGGTTCGCTTGCGGAATAGATATTACGTGAAATGAGCTTAGCGCCAATTTTATCACGTTTTGCGCATCCGCGGTTCAATTTTTAAATATAAGTTCCAAATGAAACTTCTATATGCATCTGACATTTTAAAGTTCAGCTTTAAAATAGTTAGTTTGGTTGATAGTCTAGATAGTCTATATTTAGTGAGGATGGTTTTAATGTACCCAATGATGACGAATGGTCATAGTTAGTTATCTAAGACAATTATGAGAGACCACGGTGGTGAAGCCGCAGGTATAAGCTAGTTAAGCTATATATATTTTGAAAATATAGCTCACTTATTTATTTATTGTTATTATAAATATGAAAATTTATATATTTATACTTACTTTATAGTTTATGAACGATTTGATTGAAAATTGACGCACTGAGTCTATTAATTGAATTAATAATTGGCATGGCATAATTACTTTTAATGGATGTTTTGATTTTTTGTATAATTTATCAATTGATTTCTCCTAAACGTTAAGTTCACGAATAGGATGTTGCGTGTAGCTTGAATGTTAACAACAGTAAGCAACTTATCTAAGCGGCGGTTTAGGGTCAAATATTTTGAGAGGAGAAGTGATTTAAGACTTTATCCTGTCTTTAGTTCACTCATTTAGGAGTGTAAAGTACGACAAAAGTACGACATGAGATCCCTTATTTAAAAAACTAAAAATAAAGTTATCTCAATAATCTCAGTAGATCATCAACATAATCAATGTCATAGTTTATTAAACAAGAACTTAGGAATGACAAGAAAAAATGTATTTATTTACTCACCTTTTTCAGCGATAGCTGCGACCTCGTGTGAACTTTATCATAAACGATATTTTCTGCTAGCAATATTTCATTAACGTTGTTAAGTGCTAAATATCAAATACATCTTTTATATTTCTTAAAATATTACCAATATCTTAAATCACACATTTCCTATATTATCTATAAATAATTTTTTATGTTTCATGGAGCTAAATATCCGTAAATCTTTATTTAAAAAACGTATTTTTAGGAACGCTTGTCTTTTACCGTGTTAGTACAAGTAAGTGAGCATAGATGGCGCCATATATCCGACTTCACATATGAATATACAGTTATAAAAAAAATTTCAAATATTTGGTATGTTAATAAATTTAATAGTTAATCTTAATTATACTTTGTAAACAATTTTGTTTTTTATTTACTTATTTCTTATTAACTAAATATGACATCATAATTTTCTAATGTAGAAACATTGTCGATAATGACAACCTTCAAATTGACGTTTCGTGTTCAGGCGATCGCACCTCGCGAAAAATTATATTATAGCAATTCTATTGCGTAAATTAAACACGAAAAATGACTTCAGTTACACGGGCTGGGCACTTGGCCCCTTATTTTAAGGCAACCTGTAACGTAGTGTCGAATGGTTTGAAACCAGTAGTTGCAGCCCACACATCCGTGGACAAAATAGTTGTTCAGCCACTTCCCAAGACTTCAACTGTGCAGTCGTTGAATGGAGCCCTGCCCATCCAAAGCCTGAAAGTAAAGCACTCATCTAATTGTAAGTATCTTATCTTTTGTGGGGTTTTTCAAGGAATTATATCAGTTACATAACACTTGTCATTTTCAGTGCCAACTCAAGTTCGTTTTGCGCATTCGGACATCGGCTATCCGGACTTCTCTGCTTACCGTCGCAAGGAAACTTTAGACGCCAAATCTAAAGCTGATGAAAATGTTGATGGACGCCAGTCATTCACTTACCTCATTGCAGGAGGTAAAATTTCTACTATTGCTTCCATTTGTACTCAATAATTATTCTTATTACTTAATAATTTTTCATATTCATCAAATTAGATTTTTTTGTTGATATTATGTCCTAATTGTTTTAAATTATTAAGTAGTTTTATCTATTGTATTTATTGACAAACATATTTTGTGAACAAATATAAGAGCTCATTGAATTCTCTTGATAATTTTACTACTTCCTAATAATAATAATGTTTTATTCACCCAATATATTACATGAAATCCTATGAAGTTCCTGACTTCTGTGGTTGATGTAAAGATGTGTAACGGTAGTCAGAAATCTGACAAATTACCGTTGTTACTAAAGTCATAGTCTAGTAAATTACAATATAAAATTTACTTTTTGTAATGCATTTAACTTCATATTTGCTAACAGTTGTGGCAAAGTTGGACAAAAATTTTAAATAAACATAAAATATATTTGTAAATAATTTTAAGCTAATTTTATAAAAATATTTTTAAAGGCTTTAACTTTTTATTGTATGCAAAGGTCTGCCAAAATGCAAAAATTTATCCTTCATCATTTCCATTTCTATTATAAAGACAACATTGAACAATATATACATAATTGAAAAATTATAAATGATTACAGCTGGAAGTGTGGCTGGTGCGTATGCGGCCAAGTCTGTTGTTACACAATTCATATCATCCATGGCTGCCGCCGCTGATGTTTTGGCTTTGGCCAAGATTGAAATCAAGCTGGCCGAAATTCCTGAAGGAAAATCTGTTACCTTCAAATGGCGTGGAAAACCACTTTTTATTCGTCACAGGTACATTTGCTAATTGCTTACATAAAAGTAACATAATATTTTAATAATATACAATGTCTGAATAGATGATTTACTTTCTTGAAATACGAGATAGGAAAATATATTGTAAAATAAATATAAGGAAATGATGTGTTTAAATGGAACTTTACTACACTATGGACCGTAATCACGACATTGATAGAACTAAATAAACATCGACATAAGTTAGTAAACAAACGTGAAATATTAATTTGTAGTGATTTTTTTTAAACTGATATTAACTACTTTTAGATTTAATAAGTTTTACACATTTGCAAATGGAAAAAATTAACTTTCTTTTCACAATGAGTTTCTACAATTACTTGAAAATAATCGGCTAATCTGATCATTTTCACATTATAAATTATCAGATTAGCCGATTATTCAGCTTCTTTACAACTTAGACTAGTTGGCAGAACTAAAAAAACATCTTTAAAATATTTATGTAACATCTGAACTAATAATAATTTATTGAATTACTCTTATATGGTCCTAATGCTATAAACATGTTCTGTTTTGTTTTTACTAATACAATTGTATTGTATTGTTCTTTTTTAAAAGACAAGAAACAAGGATAAATTTTTAAAAACAGGAATATATATAGGATTTTTTTTATAACTCCAGAACCCAAGGCGAAATAGCAACAGAACAAGCTGTACCAGTTGATTCACTGCGTGATCCTCAACATGACGACCAACGCACACAAAATCCAAAATGGCTGGTTGTTATTGGGGTGTGCACCCACTTGGGATGTGTACCTGTAGCCAATGCTGGAGATTTCGGAGGCTACTACTGTCCTTGCCACGGATCCCATTATGATGCTTCAGGAAGGATCCGTAAGGGACCAGCTCCTCTGAACCTTGAAGTTCCACCACACAGCTTCGTAGAGGAAGGCCTTCTTGTTGTAGGATAAACATCGTCAAAATGTTAGAAGAATTATTTATCTAAGTGTACCGTTTCAATAGAAATCAATAAATTGTGATTATAATTTATTTGTTCATTTTAGTTTGACATTCTTAATTCTCTAAGATGGAAATGGATTTTTCTAATAGTTTAAAATTTATTGAAAACCCAAAATGGCTCATTGTTCAGAGTATGTTCAGAGTGGGTATAGCCAATGTAGTAGATCCACATGGTGCACAGGTTTATGATGCTTCAGGAAAAAAGGTATATAATGTATGCTTCAAGGTATCAGCTCATCTAGACCTGTAAGTTACTCCATACAGCATTTTATGTTCTATAATTTTTTTTCATTCTGAATTAATAAACGCAGTGTTGAATTACAATTAATTTCTTAAAATCCTAATTAAAACTACGAATTACGGATTCGATATCAGATCCAAGAGTACAGCTTTCTAGGGAAACACTATTTTCTCACCGCCCATTTAAACCCCAATCTTTAATAAGTTAATATTTCGTACCGCTCGACCGCCTGTCGGACGAACGTGTTCTCCACAGATTTCGATATCCACTGAAAAATGAATATGGGAGAGGAATGTCCAGTTGTAGTCTTGAACTGGTTGCTCGCGGATGTGGATATTTTGGTTATAATAACACATTAGAGAAAAAACATTTACAGGGAATAAAGGCTAATCTATGATTTAGATGAGGCAGACACAGAGCCGTTCAAAGCCTTTTTAGCAAAGCTCATAACGGCGATTAAAAAAGGATGTGCTTAACAACAGCTGTTCTATGATTTATGGGAACCAGTGACCAGCTTACGTTAACATAATACATAAATATTAAAGGTATGCTGTAACTGCCACCTTGACTCGGGAAACGAAATATCTCTACAAATTAGGTCCGTTTTGTCCATATATAATGGAGATTTATAAAATATGAATACTATGGGAACAATGATCAAATTCGTTATCTATTCATATAAATAAAATTATTGCTTTACAATATATATATAGTGATTTAAATATAACTAAAAACAAATAAAATATTTTGCCCGTCTGTCCAAGCTAAACTCCGGAACAGCTGAACTGATTTTTATGTAACTTTTACGGAATGTTCCAAGTCCAGAAAAGATTGTGGAGTTTTTTATCCTGATTTTTCCGCCGGATCGAGATTATCGCGGGAAAATCTATGCTGATAGAGTACTTTACGCCCACGTAAAGTATTGGATATAAAATGAATCTATTTATATACATATATTTATCATTATTTATTGTAGACAAAGTAATTCGAAAGGGAAAAAACCTTATTGGTCTAAACGGCATGGTTTGGACAAATAAGTATTATATTAGACTAAATCCGAGAACATCGATCCAGCGGACAAGGTGTGGGCGGTCACTAGTCTTCACTGTTTGAATTCCATTGTTTATAAAATACTGTGGAATTTAATTGGCATTTCTATAAACGAAATAGGTAAATAAATACACATGTCTGATTTGTAATTGTTTTTAATATCGTTACCGTTTTCTTTTTTTTTACTTTATGTATGCTTTAGACGGTTACAATCTACGTAACATCTAATATAGACTACGAAAATTTACATACATTTACAAAATTTATAACTGGGAATTCAAAATTTATCAGGTGTTTTTTTTTTTTAATTTTTATAACATAATACATAATTATAAATATAAAAATGATATACATGCATCAAACAAAACTGAACATTAGGCCTAATTGAAAAATAATATAAAAATTATTATATAAGCTGTTGTTATAATCTGTCTATGTAAATTGAATCAAGAAAAATATAATCAATAATTAAAAATGATATAAAGACATCTTGATCCAACTTACACCGACGCAAAATTATTTTATAGTAAAATTTAGAAGAAATCCCAGTTCTCAAAAAGCTTAAGATAATTACACTTTTTATGAACATCGAAATCTATGACTAAAAGTTAAGTAACCAATGAAAACATATAATGACACTATATTTACAAATGATGGAAAATGGTTACATATTTGGCAAAATAATTTAAATACATCTAAATAAAACTAAGGCATGAATGTTATGAGAGAAATCAAGTAACGCTACCACAGATAATAATAAAATTGAATACTGGCCACGCGAAGTAATGGAACTCCAAACCTAACGTTTTGTAGCAATGTTAATTACATAAATATTTAAAATATCAATTATTACTGACATGAGAGAAATAAAAAAAACATATAGATTTTGGCAATTGCTTACATATGCATATTAAAAACACAATAATAATAAATAAAAAAAAGACAGGTAAAAAAATTTTAGAAATGTCAGAAGGATGTTGTCATTGAATAAAATTGAAATACTACACTGAATTCATATTAGTTTTAAATTAAAATATCATTCAGTATTGTTGGCTAATTGAAACTTCAGGGAATAATTGTTATTTTTATAACAAGCGACTATAAAAACAACAGAATCCCCACAATTTGACATCTTTCGACCCAAACGTGGCCAGTATGCAATTTGATACACCTTTAAAGCTTACAGAAAATAAATAGTAACTTCTAGAACTTTCTCACACTTCATTGATCAGTGTAATGAGTTTGTACGTGCGTGCTATTGCTTACAATAAAAAGCAGGTGTACATATATTGTTATGGCACAGGGAAGTATGAATCATGTCAAACAAAACAGATGAATTACGCAAGTCATTATCAGGCAATGGTATGCTCCAGTTTGATAACACCGAATAAAGTCTCAACATTTATAATAAATCTTCACTCTAGCACACATTTGAACACAGATTATCGATTCACATTCAAATTGTAGATAATAAATTCTATAATAAGGAAAAAATATATATCTATTACATTACATATGTATTATTTATTATACGACAAAATATTTGAGTAAATCTTGAAATATTTAATAATTTAATATCACTAGTATATAATTCAATATAATAATATTTTAGTGTGAATATCTCTGATTGTGGTAAATAGTTATTTTATATGTAGGGATTTATTTGTGCGATAAATAAATGAAACGTTATCTGTCAAAGTCATATAGTATTGTCAAAGTCATTCGTCGAGTAGGATCACAGTCCACCTACAAACACAACATAATTCTACACAACCTCGGAAGCTCTTTTTTCTCGTGACTACTAAAAATATTTTCTCTAATATATTTTTTATAATTTTTATGTATTTATGTTCGTCAATCTCATGACAATGGCGGTGTTTGTATTTGAGCGTTCATAAAACGTCAAATTAGTAATGATAGATTGTGCCTTGTAAATTGTACGGAAACAGAGCCGAGTCGTGTCGGTAAGTCGCTAACGTCACATGTTCGTTTGAGTTAAGGCTGCCATGTGTAAAATATAAAATATTTGTAATAAATAAACATAAAACACTAATATTGTCGTTGCGTGATATTGAATTAATTAATACATTCATTCATTATTAAATTAATTTTAAATACAAGTCATAAAGTTGAAAATATTAATAATTGATATTTACAAATTAAATTTACAATTATAAACAACGTCTTTATATACAGCACCGTGTGATAATTTACAAAAAATAAAAAAAAATTAGAACAAAAATACTCAGCATGTGCAGCCTACACTCAACGTGCTTAACCTGACACTAATGTGACGACCTAGTGACGTCACTACGAACTAAGTGGTCAGATGACACGCCAGTGATGCGACATTCAGCCTAACGATAAAATGTAGATACTAGTGACTCAAGCTAGCCGTCATTTAGCAGTCAGCCGTGTAGACGGGCGCCAGGTCCAGGGTGAGGTGGCGCAGCGCGCGGTCGCGGGAGGCGGAGCGCGAGGCGCGCGACGACTTGATGATCTGCAGCACCATGGCCTTGCAGTCGTGGCACACCGCCATCTGCACGCCGCGCAGGCGCTCCGCCGCCGCGCATGCGCCCGTCATAGCGCGCCCGTAGCGCGCTCTGGAATTAGGACCATGCTTATATTCTCTTCATCTGGATTGAAGTTTATTATTGTTTTCTATTTTTTAATTTCACGTTACGCTGTAGTACGCTTCCATAAATTCAAATACTCTAACAAACCTACGCACTCAACAATTCGTAGTACCGACTGACTAATGAACCAACCTGCGCTCCAAGCTGTTCATGGCGGACAGCGGCGTGGACACGCACGGCATGCTGCCGGGCCCGTCGGCGCGCGCGATGCTGAGCGGCGGCGGCGGCTCGTAGGCCAGCGCGGAGGCGCCGCGCGAGCCCGGCGCGGAGGAGGCCGCGCGCCGCGCCGCCGGGCTGTTGGGCGCCGAGCCTACTGTGTTGTCTATTGTTGATGCCTGGTTGGATTGATATTAGTTTTAGTTGCTATTTCATCTATGGTGTTCAAGTCGGTTGATTGATTTTGTTTAGCTTCAGATTGTAACCCGTATGTAACAGGATAGGCAATTCCGTTCCCCAAATTCCATGTAATTTTCGAGAAATTTCGTGTTGGCAGAACAGAATGACATTTTTTATATTTTTCAAACTATTTTTATATAATTATATCATATAAATATTTGCCAATAGATAACAATAACGTATACTAGATTCATCATTATTATACAAATATATTTAGAGTTATGTTTAGTAAAAATCGTAAATAATAATATCGACGTCGATAGTCGTCAGCTAGTTAGTCGCTCACATTGTGCTCAGGCGATACGAGCCGCGCCATCAGCGAGCGCGGGAAGGACGACTGCTCCTCATCCGGTGACGGCAACAGCGACGGACTCAGCAGCGCCACTGGCACGTGCGCGAAATGCTCTGTTGGGATCCGCATCTAAAAGTATTTGTTATTGTAATTATTTTATTACAATTTATTGCTTTTGTACGGTGCTTAAATGGAATTCAGACAGTGGAGGCGAGCGCCCTTTAAACTTAGTCAAGTTATAAGAACTACTCCGAGCTTTGTCCATCGCGATGCACGGTTGTCCGTGTCAAGCTTGCTCTCTTTGAATATTTGCTAAATATATTTCTGAATGTCAAGCATAACAAATTGGAAACCAAAGACAGTCGAACAAACGGAAAACGGGTAACTCATTTTTATAGCCCAGTAGCTATCATGATAAAAATACAAATTGAGATACAATATTTTTAAGGAAATTTAAACAAGAATTTGGATTATTGTAAGAAACTAACTTATATATTATGTACTTACTTAATGTTTAAGTTAAAGTACATTATAAAAGCTTACCTTCGAACAACATTTCTGACAGACAGTCTTTTTGCACAATTTACACTTCTGCCCCCACGGACCGAAAATGCCAAATCGTGTTTTCAAACATAGGAAGCATACCTGCAACAAAATATATTATATAAATATATAAAATACCGTAATATATAATTTTTTTCAATGTGTTCCAGGGGATCATATTTTTTTTTATCAACAATAGTAATTTTACATCACTGGGTAAACATATGTTTTTCTTAAAGCTGAATGATAATAGAAGTTAGCCTATATATGTATATTTACTTTTCATTTTAATTAATAATATTAATTTAATATATATACACTCACCCTCCTTTTCTCAACGTCCTCCTTTACCCTGCCCTCAACGGGTAGGACTTCTAGTTCCGCTTTCGTCAACACTGACCGGATGTGGACGATTTCCTCTAGCGTCAGAGAGAGCCGGTCGTCAGACATTATCGCGTCTTGCCATTGTTTCTGTAACAGCATTGTTTTGACAACATTAACAAAGTACTTTTAAAAGTACCTACAGTCAAAATATTAATGCATATCTAAATTGAGAAAGGAATTCCTAATTTAATTAATTAATTTATTTAAAAAAAAAATAATAAAATATATTAATAAATAAAAAATATTCATTTAATTTAAAAAAAAAGTTAAAGAACAAAGACAGCTAATAAATAACACAATTTTCTGTTTTAGTAGATATAACTAATTATGAAGTTATAATTTAAAAAAAAATCTTCAAAATTATAATTTTTAATGCTACATTAATCAATAAAAGTCATAACATCATGTTATTAAATGAATTGATTTACTAATAATCTGAAACATATAATATAGTGTAATGGAAGTAATGTTCTAACTATCAAAAGCTCAATCAAAAATGTAGCTTAAGCAAGTTACTTAATAGAATAAAGGATGAATTAAATGAAACTGAAACTGAAATAATACGTAACTATAGTCTAACTACTCTACGACTAAAATGAATTTTCTTCTAATGCGACCAAGACCAAGCTTTAACACTCACATTCGGTATTTATTTACTTATTTCCATTCACAGAAACAGGCATAAGATATATATATATATATATATATATATATATATATATATATATATATATATTATATATATATATGTCCGTCCCTGTATGAAACATAGTAAAAGAGAATCACTCATACCTATTTTTAAAAGAGAAGTTAGTAGAGAACTAAATATACATAAAAGTATTTCAAATATTAGATATGTACATATTAAGATTACGATATTGTATTCCTAATATTTATAGTGCCATTGTAATTGGCTAGACAGTCAAATTATTATAGGTAACCAATTAAAAAGATAGTTAATTTATAGAACTGTCATATAAAACTGGTCACAAATATTTTTTTAATTGACGAACTGCTTATCATTTGTTTGTAATACTCTCACTTCAACTATCATTTTCTATATACATACTTAATATAGCATAGAAAAAGCATTGGAATAAGTTTTAATCTACAAATAAAATTAATATCATTGCTGCTATTTAAGACCTATATTGTATAACCTATTTTGTATGAAATATCAAAGTAAAATCCCTGTTTAATCCGAATTTCCCTTCTTTTACACAAAACGCCAACTTTAATCATTCAATGCACTTCTATCTTCAAACTATAAATATATCAATACAAGCGTCAAGCATTAAACTCACGTGCGGATGTATAGGGCTGCCACTAACCGACTTGATGAGTTCATCCTGCAATGAAGATCGGGACCAGGACAGGTCACCTAGTTGCGCGTCGTCGCTACTCGCTAGGGATGCTGCGCCTGTGCAGGAGGCGCGAGATCCTGGCCTGTAAATTATTTTAGATAAGAGATGCTTTATGATATGAAAATATTATGGAGTAGACTAGATGTAATAACAGTCTTAATGTTTCTGGTCATGTCGTGTTTCGGGCAATATTATCATTTATTACATAGAAAACAAGAAACTTACTTTATTTTTATTGTTTAGAAAATAGAAGGAAATTTACTTAGAAAATAGAATAAATACGTTATGGGACTCGAACCAGCGCCTCCCCGGTATATAGAAGGCGGACGTCCCTATCGAGCCACGTTGAACTTCTTATACGCTTAGAAAAAATACTTAAAGAAACTATACTTAATCATAAAAATATTTATCAAAAATAGCATTTTCTCTTGTCAAATGATTGTTCCTTGTAACCTTGTCTTTGGGTAGAAAATTTGGGTATTTTTAAAAATCTCCTTAAATATATGCTAACAACGTAATAAGTTGTATAAAGCACATAAAAAATTTGTCGCAGCCTGAGGAAGAACGCATGTCTTAATTGTCAAAGCGGCTTCCAGCAGGCGTGAGTTCAAATCCCCCATTTTTTCTATCTTTAGAGTGAATTGACACTTTAAAAATCATAAAATATTCTTATATGCTTGTTACAATTTAATTTTGCCCCTACCATAACTCCTTAGTTTTACTTCAACCCAAATGTCTTACCTGGAATGTGGTAACGATTGAGCACCGTCTATAGTAGGGCAAGGCGGATGTGTGACAGTGTGTCGTCGCATAGAAGCTCGCCGCGACGGGCATTGCGTCGCCAGGTCGTAAGCTACAACAATATGGATCAATTTATTATTTTGATAATTATAGCTATTGTCACAATTATGGAAAAAAGATATAGTTTTTTTTTTCTCTAAATAAGCTGTTCTAAAAAGTTTAATCATAGAAATTTCTAGAATATTTGATTTTCTAAACACGATCAATATAATATTAACGTTAATGACAAAAGGAAAATTAAATGCCTAGAACTGGTTTAAGCGGTCTAGCTAGACTAAATAACAGCGTTGACTATGCAAATAATATTATGAATGACACAAATAATAAATAATAGATAGTGTTAACTATAATTAAGCTATATTCTCTTTGACAGTGGCTGTGACGCGGTATAATTAAAAACGCTACAAAGGCGTATAATCATATAGTCATATAGACATATAGTCGATATTTAGTCGATCGAGTCGAGATCTACTGTACTTTAAATGAGAATGGGATGTAGTTATTAAGTTATTAATTTCAATTATCATTTACAAAGACGGAAAAAATTTACAATTTACATTCAAATATTTTAGTGGTTACTAAAATAATAAAATAACGGTTGAAATTCTTGACAAAAAAACATATTAGCTAAAAAATTAAATTACGTAACAAAAAAAAGTTATGCAATAATTATTTAATTATCGTTAAGTTAATCATTAAGTGCTTTATAATAAACATCCGTTGAATTTTGTATGCTTATAAATTTTACTTGGCATTGACTTGACCGCTTGATCGTTTATCGTTTCATAAACAAGTAATTTATACGTAAATGTACGTACTTGCACATGTATTTATTTCTTTAACAAGCCGATCAAAAGCCGACCTAATACAATGAGAATAGAGACTGAAGTCACGAGTCCGAATTTTCCATTCTAGGCACAGTAACGCCTAGGTGTTGCAAATAAATATATCCATCTACAACTTAGATTCAAATCCAGAATAACCTAAAGGACAAGGACGGACAAGTTTCTACAAGCTAATTTCCAAAATATACACCGTTTTTGTATTTCAGCTCTTATTTTGTTGCTATGAAGGGACAGGATTATATAATATAAAGTTACAGTATGAGGTATAATAAATATTAAATACATTTATATTATATTCTCAATGATTTTTTTATGTGATTTACTTAAAAAATAAAAGCAAATCCTACTTAATGGCGATATAACTATCTATTTGTAGGTCTCTACAAACATGTTTCTTAAATATCAATGAAAAAAATGTTATTTACACTAAAATGACCATACATAATCAATATTTACCGTTAAGTTGCTACATTTAAAGAGATCTTAAACAATAAAAGCAAATAGCTTTGTGTTTCAAAACTTCCGTTTGACGTTCGACTTTCCCTCCACTTTAATAAAAGGTTAAGGCCGCCTGCAAGAAACATCTGATCAATTATAGTGAATCCAAGTAACTCAACATGTTTTAAAAACAAAATTACTATTTCGATAGTAAAAAATATATATTTTCAAAACATAATATATTTATAAACATAATAAAATATATTTGTTTTGTTTTGTTACATATGTTTTAATTCTTTTATATTATTCTTTTTTTTAATTAATTTGCACCGAGCTTTATTCGCCATTTCCTATAGTATCAACAGCTAGTCCTGCATTTGCCAAAGGTCTGTAAGACATTGCTTGAGGCAATAAGACATTTTATATTATTAATAGTTTTATTTTTATGTTTTGTTATGTGTGTGCAATAAAAAAAAATAACAAAATATACGTTTTGGCACGTTCTTTGTCTTGAAAAGTGATATTAATATTTTAACCAATACATAAAAACGTTATAAAATGACTTCAAAAATATTATATATTGAACCTTTCGCTTTTGTTTAGTAACTAATCACTTTGCCTAACAATGTACGTGTATGGCTAGATCACGTCATAGTAAAGCAAACCTGTCTTAACACTAAGCTTTGTCAGGTCACGATAACCGCTATCGAGACCAAATAATTGTAGATTGTGCCTCGACACTACGTGGTACGCTCAAATGGCCTTGTTATTTAAAAGCGCTATAAACAACAACATTAAATCTGTTGTTACGACTTCTCGAAATTACTTAAAATCTGCCAATAAATCGTCGCAAATGACATATTTTTGAGTAAAAAAATGTTTCTTAGTCTTTTTAGTAGATGATGAAAACACAACTTTGGCACGAGTGAGGCATATTTTGATCGATGGAACTTAACACTTAACATCGCATATTCGGACAAGTAGAGGAATGTATGTATGATCTTTATTATGTACATATATATTAAAAGATCGTATAAAAATTTAAACGTATCGGGACTTGGGATCTACGCGTACTAACAAATTAAGCCATACGTTCCTATCGAGTTCCATCCGAAATTCTAAGCAAAGTTTAACAAATTTCTTTAGTTTTACAAAAAGCTATAATATTTACGAAAAATATAAGTTTTATAGCTTTTGTAAATATTTCTTATTATTTTAAGACAAATAACGATATGTTTCTTAGTGAGATTTGAACTCAATCTGCGGTGTTTAAGAAGATATATTATTATTTCGCCACGATGGTGATTACGAATTATTTACAAAGATCTAAAGATAATGTAAAAACGATTACTTTATGTTCACTTAAAATATAAAAAGATAATTTATTACTTACAAGATTATTTATTACGCGAAACTTAAAAATAATATGCACTTAGTTACTCAATATGGCGAGTTTATTTCAATATATCATATTACTTAAGCAGCTGCTGTATAGATATATAGAAGGTTTCGTATAAAGATTTCCGTACAGAATAAATCTTAAAACCAACCACTAAGACAGAAGCAAAAGTACATGTAAATACTGTGCTTAAAATAACATGATAGCAAAAAATAATTATTATTATGTAGAATATAAAGCAAACGTGTAATGTAATGACATGTTCAATGCTGGTGATATACTCGTACATAATTTTGTACACCATAGGGACCTATTTCGACGACTCAAGAGTTTATAAATTACAAAAATGGCCACTAATATATCTGATATGAATGCAAATATTGAATATTGTCACACTTTAATATATTTTGGCCTATATAAAAGAAAAGATTACGCGAAAATAACATGTGACTATTCAATATGATTTAAGCTAATTCAACAAATTTAAGCACAACCATTTTGTTATATATATTCATTATGATATCTAGAAATTAAAGCTTGAGTTACCTTATTTTAGTATTAGTGCTTTTTTCTATTATTTACAATAATACCTCCAATAACATTATATATTAACATTTAAAATTTAATAGAGCCTATTTAGTAGTTGTATGAAAATAATAAATTTAACTAAAGCCGACTAAATAAATGTAAGATATAAATTCATTAATTATAATCACAACAAGAACTACAAATAAGCGTTAAAATATGATATATAAAATAGATTTCTAAAATTCAATCGCTCAAGCAATAATAATGATACATATATTCCTATAATGATAATATATATTCTGATACAATTAATCAATATAGCGTTAAAAGCGTGGTGTCATGCATCATACATTCGAGGGTCTCGTCGCAGAACTGGTGGTACTCGTCGTGGGAGATGCGCGTGCGCGGCGGCGCCCGCGGCTTCTCCACTGCCCGAGGGAGCGTGGACAAAGTGCTTTATTATAGCCTACTTACTTATTTATATGTACCTTATTATAGGCTTACAGAGATTTTAGTGGATTTTAGTAATTTCAATATTATTTGAGGTCGATTTATTTTATATAAATTGACCACTTACATTTCAAATATATTCGTATCGCTGTAGTTTTTTTTTTAATTTTTTGCAAATTCACAATCACATATATAAAAATATAGCAAAAGCCATATGTAAAGGAAGCCAACCGCAAGTCTACCCATTTTCTTTTGTACCTCAAGCCGTGTTCGCTTCAGCGTGTATATAAAAGGAGTTTTCGGTACTTGTATAATATGGTTTATTTTCCAATAAATCTTAGACAAATGATAACTTACCGGTTCTTTTCCATGGTTTCGGTGGAGTTTGCTGTGGGGCTGTATGCCTGGGGAAAGGTTGGGGAGCACAGGTTTCCGGACTAACGCAAGTCTCGGTGTCGTCTTCATCTTCATCGTCCTGTGCAAAGAATAAAATATTATTAAGTTTAAAGAATACAATATCATTAAGTTTAGGTTTTGAAAGTGATATTTAGATGTTAATAAAAGCTTATAAGAATAATAGTTATTTAGAGCTTCATAAGAAGGCAACTTATGGTGGAAAATATGTCGGAAATCGCCATTGTGTTTTTCTTTGTTTCGTAGTCTCTTTTTTATTTGCTCTTCTTCGTGGCATACTTATAAGAGAATAAATAACTACCGTACGCTGATTACGTAGAACTTCAGGTTTAATCTACAAAATTTAATTTTTAGTACCAAAAATTAATTCCAAAACATCATTTATGTAAAATAAGGCATTTATAACGATTCAATTAATCAATGTTCTATAATACTGACATTTATCAAATCTACGGTGATTTGACCGGTTTTATTGAATCAGCGCCTCTCACTTCCGTTTAATTAATGTATCCAATAAATTAGAGATCTTACGTCAAACATTTCGGACCTTAAAATTTGACAAATTATAGTAGATTCAGTATTTTAGTATATAAGATTATAATATTATCGTATTTATAATATATCTATATATTAATAAATAATTAAATAGCTCCACGCCTTTTCCGCATACAAGAGGGTAAGGGTAACCTAGTGTTAAAACACTCCGTTCCCCATTTTTGACTCACTTTTCGGGACATTACGTGTTGAAAGCGGAAGTCAACGCCACGATTTAAATGCTTGCCACGGTCAGAAAGTGAAATAATTCATTATTCCGAGTGAGAATCGAACCTAGAGCTGTCCCCTTTACAGTCAGACGCTGTGCCGCCTCGCCAGGACTAACTAATTTATATTGCTAATAAATAATAACGATTATTAAGGATTAATGACAGGAATTGACATTAGAGTCAAATGATTAATGAATTTAAGAAGTGAAAGCCTTAAACCCAGCCAATTGGACCTTGGCCAATTGAAATCGACCGTCCCAAAGATCTCAAAGGGCATAGTTACATTTCGAGTTAAAGCGAACGTTGAGATGTTTACACAGACTGAATCTGTCGTAATGACGAAAACCGTTGGATTATTCATTGAAAATGGAAACTGCGCAGTAGTAGCTTACCTAGGCTCTGCTATTATTAAGGGTAGGTAAAAGACTATATATATATATATATATATATATATATATATATATATATATATATATATATATATATATATATATATTATATATATATATATATATATATATATATATATATATATATCTATATATATATATATATATATATATATATATATATATAAATATATATATATATATTCCTCGTCCTATTTCTAGACCTCTTGTAGCCAATTAATTACACCTGTTTGACAAAAAATTAAAATAATAATGTCATTTAATGCACGAAGCTTAATATTAAAATCATGGAGTAACAGTTAAGTATAAAGTACATTCATATTATTTTTATTTAAAAAAAATAAATTAGATACGGACAGTTTAAAGTAAACGTCAATTAAAATTTAAATGCCATTACCAACGTAACGTTTTATAATGTTTCATCAAAATTTAATCATATTAACCTGACTGAAAGCGCCATGTCGCTTGTTTATAAAGTCGTTAATTCAATAAAGAGCATTTAGCACAAACTGGGTCGACCTGTGTCAGGCGCAGCGTCGATATTGATAAATGTATCTTGGCATCTACTACCTACATATCCGAGTAGCACTCCTATGTGAAATACTAAGGTTGAAAATTAATTTTAAAAGAGAAGAATAGATCAGATTTTCTTACGACTTTTTTTTATTTTGTTATTAATATAAATGTATATACTTCTGTGACAGTTTGCTTCCATCCTATACCTATACCTCCATATACCTGAAATCCAAAGTGCGATGCCCCAAATTTGAGGGGAAATCGGAGAACCCAGTGTCTTAACACTAGTTCCTCTGTGCCTCTTCTGATAAATGCGGAAAACAATATAAGCTGGATATATATTTATATAAATATCACGTATAATATAATAGCAATCTCAATTATTGAGTCAAATAAACATATTTAAATGACTTGTTTTTTATATACAACTTATATTTTATTCTTCTCCAAAAAAGTACTGACATTACTTACAAATAAATTATAAATATTTTATATTATATTAACCGACAGCCCTATGTCTCTATGACATCAATACGCTCAGCGCGCGCACGTTTTGTTTTTTCAAGAGTATTCGTCCCCCTTCCTTTATATCGCCCGTACGAGCAATCAGCTTTTACGTGATGTGTTGACATAGTAGTGTATGGTTTTAGACTTTTGACATGTATGCAGTACAACAATTTCTCCGCATAAAAGAGTATTTTAATCAATGTATAATTGTAAAAAATATGTGATTCCAATATCTTAATCAGATGACGTTAAGTTAAAGATTCATATCATTTTATTGTTTCCAGAGGACCCGTAGACGCGTGCGACACGTGTACGCGTTGCCATAGCAACGTGTGGTGTCAGTATATATTAGTATGTTTAACAATATTATTAGTAGTATAGTATATATTAGTAGTAGTAATGTTTAACAATATTAAACACTTTGTAGTGTGTGTAATATTTTATTTATTGATTTTATGTACTTTATAAGCATCATTATTGATAAATATAAGCGCTTTGCACTTTTCTTTCACGGGAACTATAAGTGCGCCAAATTTCATACCACTCCGTCCGCGCAATTTTCTTAAAAAGGGTCCAAAGTTTTTGCTTCACGTATTAATACATATTTAGCGTATTTTTAAATACGTGAAACTGCAACTGCTATACCATTTGACGTTATATAGTCTTGCTATTCAAGAAACTACTTGTTAAATAACGAAATCGACTTGTGCTTAGTTTTTAAGCTCTCTGGATATTACTTAAATAAGTACCTAGTTAGTGTAATGTCGTTGATTACAATTTAAATTATAATCACTATAAGTTAATCTTGAGTAACAATTGTTATGGTTAAGCGTGACTGTAACGAAGTTGTTCTGTAAATTGCGCTTTGCAAAGAAACTTAAGAAGTAACATGAAGTGTTTTCCTAACTTAAATCCAATCAGACACAATAGACTTCTTCATTAACTTAGTCAAAGAATCGATTTATTAAAAAGGTTTTTTTTTTTTCATAGACTTACGTTCTACGTTTCATAGACTTACCTGGTTCAGGACAGTTCAAATCGCCAATGTTACATAGTATGAAGAATACACGAAGGAAATTGTAAAAAAATTAAAAGTTATAAAAAATACATTAATTAGTAGACGTTTTAGTGAAACTATACACGTCCTTCCTATATAATGTTTCATACAACTGAGATACGCTAATAGCTAAATATGATATTATATTATGTCAACGATTTTCAGTCTGTTTTTGTTGTGACACTTTTTCAACAAATTTGGCGACAAACAAGGTTACGGTACGAATATACCTAATATAAAAAAATCAGGATTTAATTATTTTATTTATAATATAAGTTATACTGTATGTTATACTGTGTATCGAGTCACATAGATTGAGAACCACTGTGTAAGGTTATTAATTGCATTCAGTTTTGAGGTTATCAGTCGTCGTTTCCATTGACGTTACGCGTACTGAATAAGTATCAAGACAAGTACCTATACAAATATAACTAGAGATTCAAGTACCGGTTTCTTTTTAAGGTTGTATAAAATTATTATTGAACAACTAGTAAATTATTAAACAACTAGTAAATTAAGACATCCTTTAAGAGTATTCTTTTGCAAATAAATTACAAGTTAAATTTTTATTTTATTTAGTTGCGTTAGCTATAAATTTTAAATGAATATATTCATATATTTTCAAAGAATACGTAATATTGATCAATTTGACTTTTTTGAAGCTCAACTCAAATGATTATAATATTGTCTATGGCATTATGCTTTGGGGTAATGCCAGCGAGCTATTGGCTCCATCTATAACTTAAGCCATGAGGAGCTTTTAAGAGACAAATTTAAGGAAATTAATATATTGACAGTTGCGTCTCAATATATCCCTGAAAATGTTTTGTATGTAAAAAAAATATGATTGTACTAAAATTGGCGATGTACACAATATTATTACTAAAAATAGACTGAAAGTTACCGAGTATGTAACTCGAATGCATCGAGTCCGCAATTCCTTCATGGGACAGTGTGTGCATTTTTACAATTGGATCCCAGAAAACGTCCTAGAATATTCTACATCACAATTAAAAAAAAATTAAAAAACGTTTGTGTGTTAAATGTAATTCCTTAAATAATGATTTTATAAATAATAACACACCTTGGGAATGAAATGCTCGCTAGTCTTGTAAATTGTAAAATTGTAATTTGTAAATTTATAAAATAAAATATATACACATACTCATAATTAAGAGCATCGTCATTTAATAAGTACGCTAGTTACAAAAATATTACGCAATTAAATCCATGAAAGACTCAGCGGCATTGCCATTATGTCACGTAATCGGAAACCATTGTTTTATATAGAATGTTGCAGCAATTTAGAATGCAATTTGTACACAAGGAATTGATTTAAAATACACGTATGGTTACCGTTCATATACTATAATGCCTTGTAAAGGTACATTTGTTAAGGAAAACTTGCTTAATTACTTGGTCGTCAAATCAAAGCTATGATATAAGTCAAAAAGTCGTATTTGGTTACTTATACTCATTTGTAATTACAAAAACTCGTGTAGACATCACCTGGTTCTAAGTAACAAATAACAAAATCAATGTTAAAATGAAGGCAAGATTTTTTTATGATCTATATAATACTGATCGTATTAATAGCATTATAATATTGATGTTAAGGAAAAACAATAATAATAAAGTAAAAAGGAGCCACAGACAGACAGACCGTTATATATATAAATCTTGAAATTATTTACTGTTGATAAAGCACGCAAATGCTACACTTCGTCCCTAGTCCCAGGCACTGCTCTGAACTCCTCTCCCAATAACAGGATGGACTCGGCACCCGCACGAATACATGGAACGCTAAGTACCTAGTTCATTTTTTATATGTGCTTTGGATATATTGTGAAATTAATAACTTCTTTAGTCTGCCGACGATATTGTAAACATTATTATTTTATTTTTAATTTGATAAAGATACGTATTAACGTTTCACATATATGTAACGCTGGCATAAAATTTACTTTTTTACTTAGTGAAATTAACAAACGTTTTTTTGTCCAAAGAAAGGTGCCGTCTTATCCCCGTGACAAACTGTTAAAGTACCGTGACGATAAAGACAATTTTTGCTATACAAATGTACTACTTTCTAAACGTTTTCTATACAATTTTTTTTATTAATTACCACTATGACAATGATGTTTATAGAATCTTAAGTTTTGTTCAAAAACATTAAAATTAATAATTACGCTTACAATTCCCTTAGAATTAGATGTATTTTACATATGTGCCAGTGACTAATTCTTAACTAGCGACCCGCTCGCGGCTTTGATATCACATAATATAAAATATATTTTTTTTTCTAAAATAAAAGTAGTTAGTTAATTCAGAATATAAACAAGAGCTTTATTAAAAATATTAATCAACTCCACATAAATCATATTTCGTATAAATCGATCGTGTATTTAAGACCTACATACAAAAGTTATTTTGCAGCTGGGTCACCGGGTCGCAAAACTAACACAGTAGAGCTACAGCCTGCACTTTACCGAACGTAATGCGTGGGACGAATACATAGTTTATAATTTGGTTAAGCTACTTTAAGCTTGTTTGAGCTTTACCTATAACATTCTAATTAATTCATTTAACAGACCTATATGTACGTACTTTGACTTAATTTTTTTTTATATTTTTTAAAATTAATTGCGATTTTTTTTAATTAAATCGATTGCGGAAAGTAGATGGTCGATATCTCTATTAGCACGCTATGGCAGTTAAATATTTTTTTTATAAGGAGCAAAGTGGATATTTATTCTATGTTGGGCTTTCTAGAGCAGGTTGTTCAATGTTAAATGCCTTAATAAGGTCTACTTTTTTGATTTGTGATTTCAAAGTTAAAAAAAGGTTTACCGTGTCGCGTGAAAGGCTTCGCTGTGTAGTTAAGGCTGGTTGGTGAAAACTAGTGATGAATAATGTGATTATTTTTTACAATTTTTTCTTTAATCTTTAATTATGTGTCTGACAATCTTGTGTTAAAATAGTGAAAATTATTATCAACTCTCCTCTTCTTCACCAGAGGTGTGACCTCTTCTTCACCAGTGGAATAGCTATTTAATAACGATTTTATATAAATAACCATTTACCAAGCACACCAACACCACGAAACGAATTCCTATTGAATTAAAAATCACAAAGCCGTCAAATTTTGAATGAAGATGTGCAAAAAGTTATACAGTTACTTCTAATAATGGCATTTCTTCGCTATTGTATAATCGAATTTGATGACGGAGTAAACTAGTAAGGAGGACAGCAACCTCTCCTAACACTGAGAATAATTGTCTATTGAGTTCAGTTGTTTTTTTTTGTGCAAATCTAATGGAAAATCAAAGGCAGGCCTTAATACTGTTTTATACGGTTCTACTGTTTACAAACCCATGAGTTCGTCGGCATCATTTGAGCAATATTAAGAATTATTTTAGCTAACTGACTGAAATCAGTTCAGATTATTTATTTATGTACACATTGTAATATTATTTCATTTGTTAATACTTATATATTTAAGCATACTTTGTTGAATAATTGAAAGTTTATTATGAAAATTATTCAGTGACATACGATTTATCACAATTAAAATGTTCTATTTATACCAAAACACCCACTTGGTCAAACTAAAGTAATCTATGCATAAAACGCAATGGGGCAGAGAGCGGAGAACGGAGTCTCTTAACACTAGGTTTCTCCGCCAACCTTACTATATATGGAATACAATTTGAAGGTGAAATATTTATCACATAGATATAAGTATATAGAAATCTAATTATACTAAGAGCACGTTACATTCCAAGTAAGTGATGTTTTCAATTCAATATTCTCACACATAGAACAATACTACGTCACTGAAGCCTTGTAAAGTGTTTGTTCAAGTGTAACCGCTTGCTTTCTACAGGATGTTCTCAAATTCTGATACCGTTACTGAAAAATACATAATACATTTGGATCATTGCATAATATTGCTTTGGTATAATTTGAAACACTTTTTACAAAAGTATAGCACGTAGTAGTATAAGTACAGTATATAATACTGTGAGGACCGTCGTAGCGCAGAGGCACAGCGTTTGCCTGTGTACGACGGCTTCCGGGTTCGATTCCCGTGAGGGAAAATTAATTATTTTCATTTTCTTCGCTCTGGCAATAAGGTAAAGCGCGGCGTTGAGTTCCGCCACGCAACACGCAATGCCTCGAATGGCGGAAAGTCACATCTTTAACAGTAAACCTTACTTTATATATGCAATTTAGTGTTAAATAATTTGTTTAAAGTGAAGTCAACATTGCGTATCATATGATGTAACAATAAAAATAATAGCAATAGCATAAAAGCTCTCTTTGGAGACAAAGCCTCCGTGCAAATTAAAATATATTTTTTTGGTGTGTTGTCATCAGCAGCACCGTTAAGACGTATAGCTTTACACACGATAGTTCAGAATTTGATTTTTTTTTGAGAACTTAATATTCCTAGCCTAGAAAAATGAAATACAGCGTTGTGTTCCGCCGATCATCAGGCGCATGCAATGTGATTGACCAGAAAGTATAAGATGAAGTGTAGCTTGTAATTAAAAGAATCAATGTAAAGCTAACAACCACTTATTTCACGCAACACTGGCAGTTCTAATAAGTCGTCGACACGAACCAAGGCGGATGCATTTTTTGTTATACGCATGAAACTTGCCACGATCGATTTTAGATTAACAGCTTTGACATCGTTAGGCTTATAAATAGGTAATTAAAAAAAGTATTTACATACAGTAATTAAAAATAAATTAAGATTTATTAAATACACTCTGCAAACTAGAAAACTTAGCGACAAATTAATCACGAGAGTGATAGGTTCGATGCCAATGAATTTAGAGGAATGAATTATTATTACTTTTCCGCTCTGGTACAAAACAGTTGCAAATACGACGGAAAGAATGGAAATACAAGTTTAGCACTGGGTTCCTTAAATACTTTAACCGAATCGAGTCTGTACTGTACAATTTTGATGTAAGAAGTTTTGAATTGTAACCATTAAGATAATGTATATTATATATATTTTTTTACATATTCGATCAACAACATTATTTACTTAATTACCCGTTGTAACTTCCTGGCAAGTTCATAAAAAAGCATATTTTGATATCATTCCAACAAAATAAACTAGAACCTTTTATATAACAGCTCTCGAAGGCCTTCCGCTAGCGACCTACAGCCGAGGGCGAAACAGAAAGAAAAAGCGGAGCAATTTTTATTTGATTGATCGACGTAGGCGGTGGGCTTCCACGTACAAATACAAAATGATTTTGGAGTTTCGCTACTTTAATACTTCTCTTTAGAGCTTTATACAATACATTCATAAATAGCTGTTAACCTACAAGGGTCGCCATTTTGATTTTTTAACTACATTTTTCCAATTTCAGGTAATTTGTTTATTATAATAGCAAGGTAGAGAAATTAACTGTGTTAATTTATTATATTAATCTTTTTATAAACAGGTATGGAAAAGTATATTATTAATGTATATTTTTAAATCTAGGACATCCATATATATCTATATACTTATAGTGATAGATAGGTATATCAGTATATAATATGACATACATCCCACATACCTCATATTTTGTTTAGTTAGACAATGTGGAAATCCATAATTATTGCATTTATAGAAAACAACTACTTAACTATTTGGTATCGTCAGAAATAAATACTTTCTAAGGTAAAAAATAAATTATGAAAATTTTTGTGATGTCTTTGCATAATGAATATAACAGGTTCATATCTTACTAAGACTATATATATAATCTGACAGTTGGCCTGAAAACGTCATATTTTTGAGTTTGATCTTCACACTTATTTATTTAGACTTTATTGTACACAATTTGCTATTTAAACAAAGAAAATAAAATAAAAGAAAAAGCAATCAAAACCACAATTCACGCACAAAAGGCGATCTTATCGCTAATCACTCACATCACTCAAATATGACATAAGTTTTATTTACTGTCTGTACTTATGTATATACTTATATATGTATGTATCTATTTATCTATTTAAAATATAAAGTAGTATACGTTTTTATTAGTATTTTATTACATTTATTGTTACTCCTAAACCTTTTCGGCCCCTTTACGTCTAATAGCTTAAGGTTGCCTGATAGGATACCGCTATTAAGCAATAAGGCCGCCTGTTGTACACATATAATGTAACTGACCAAAAGAACTTACTTCCAAATTATCAAAGTCAACTTTGATGAGCCGTCGTTGCGGCGGCGCGTGCGGTGTAACGTCGCCTCGACGCGCGTCGCCGCCGCCCGGCCCACTGCCCGACCCGCTGGTTGCTGTAAACAAATAAATAAACATAATATTATAACAAATAAATTAAATATTAATTAAAAAAACATTTCTAAATTAATTATAAACAAGTATGGTAATTTCAAAATTGTTTATTCCTGTCCGTAGTAGAATTTCTCGGACAATTGAGGCGAACCGTTATTGTTAGTTTTACGTTGCACTCTTGGAACGCATATCCTGAGCACTGCTCCGAGTTTCTCTACCTGCAGCACGATGGGTCCGCATTTTTGGAATTCTTATGTATTAGATCTTTAATATAGTTGATACCGTAAATGCGGTAAAAAGTATAAGCGTGATAAAGTAACGTGACAAAAAACAAGATGGCCAAAGAGAATGTAGTGTAGTGTAGTGTATTTAGCCATTTTTACGACTCCATGAGTATGGTAACGTTAAACGTAATAATATCGTGCTATGTTACCAGACTATAACAAGCCAGACATTTTGAATACAAAGATTTTCCTGACTATGATTAATTACTTTTTTATATTTTGTATTAGGTATGTCATATAAATTTCAAAATATCATTTTTCATTGTGGTTACACATGTTTCTAACATTGTAATTTGATTAAAAATATGCATCCAAATTTTATTAATATATATTTTACTATATGATAAAAATTCAAATTTCAACCAGCCATAAAATATACATCACTTTTAAAATACTTAAAGAAAACATATAAAAACACTTTAAAAATCATTAAAAAATGTCCACGGATACAGATCACCAAATTTTCTAAATAGGTACCTACTTGTACAGTCGTTGCGCCCCAATTACGATATTTCTTTAAAAATACACGATTGATTGAAAATGATATAATGAAACGTTTTATAATAGGATATAATAGTAAATCACCAAACTGTCACAAAAAAAAGCAAAAATTTGTACGACAGATACGTCATGAAAACGAAAAGAAAATATCTTCTGTGTAGCTAAAAAGAATAAATAGTAGTGGATATTTATAGGCAAAAGAAATATAAAACAGTATTATTACTGTTAAAGCGGACCAAAAGTCATTTTTAAACGAATTACTCAAAGTAGAATTGTTTACGTAACTTTTGGCTCTATCTATTAGACAGTATTTAAATAAAGAACAAATATACGTTAAGTCTAGATTTGATTTAATATTATATGAGTTAGTTTGGTTGAACGCTCTAAGCTCAGAAACTCCTCAATTGAATTGAAGAGTTCTCTGTTGGATAGTTCATTTATCAAGGAAGACTGTAGGCTATATTACATCAAGTTAATCATTTATATGTAACCCACTGTACCTGTGGTGAGAGTTAGTTCAGGTAGCTCTTAAATATTTGAGCAATAGATCAAAGTCACGGGTAAAAGTTATTGATATCTCCACCATTTTTCATTAACCGACTCAAGATGGCTATAGGCAATGTATAGGTACGCTGTATTTTATATATCAACATCGCCTACGAGTGGTATTTAAATTTTAATCCATTGAAATATAACTACATAAATAAATCTAGATTTATTTTCTATTAAATTAATATACATTATTGATTTAATTATTGCTACATACTTCATCTATAGTAGTCTTGTAAGCAATATTCTGAATACAAATATTTTTAATACAGGATTATAAATAACATCTTGCAAGCACTATAGAGCGATACAATTGGTTTAGAAACGACGCATTACTCTATGTCAAAACATGAATGCTATATATGTACCCGTTTCATACAACATACCAATTATTACGCAATCGTTTCACTTTCTACGTCCTTCTGTGCCTCTCCTGTCTGTGTTCAACAAGGCTACAATAAATGTTATGTCATTTATTATAAGGAGATGTATGCCGCATCTAGAATAATGCTTTTTGTTTGCCAACCTTAGATAGAAGATTGATCAATGTAATTTTATCATTGCTATTTTGTTCTTTGTTTTATATTACAGAAACAAAAATCGTCTATATTCTGTATCAAAATTCTAGCGGCATAATCATATTAAACAATCTATCTATAGATATATATATAAAACTTTTCCGATACTGAGTGACTGACAGACAACGCTTATCAGAAAATAAACAACATAGAAACCTTTAATTTGGCATGAAGGACTCTTGAGTCCAAGGTCCAAGTAGGTCCACGCAAATGAAATAATAAGCTACATTACGAGCTCTTTATATTATAAAGATAGTATAACATCGGCTTATTAAGATAAGCCCGTGAGCGATAGCAAAATAAGAACAGTACGAGTTCATAATAAACAAGCTTTAGTAACACAATGGGAAGCTGTGCTGTAATATTTTTTATTTATGTGATTGTCTTTACTAATTTAATTAAATGTATAAAGTAGTATGGTGGTATTCAGATTAATAAATTAATTTGTTACATATAAAACATTTGTGCACGTATTTAATTTTTTTTTTTTCATTAACTTGCCTAGTTAGCGCCAATAGTGCATATTGTTAATAACTTTTGTTGTAAATAACGTTTAAGCGTTTGTTCCATTGAATATATTCTATTCATGACCTTAAATAAAGTATGGTAAATTTTAGAATTATTTAATTTACCCTAAAAATATTTGATTGACTCAGGAATTAAATCAATTGAAAAACCCTAACAGGAAGGAATGCTATTGCAATTTCCATATTGAGAAGAACAGAATGCATTTTAAAAACTACAAATGAATATTTAACATGAAACAATGTGACAAAGCTAGCAATTAACTAGTACATCGAAAACAATGGTGTATAACAAGTTGACATTCTTGTACTGTGTTTTTTATATCAAGAAATTTTCCGCACAATTAGAGAAATATTGACGCAAAAGCGTAGAAGCGTTCTTTTGATTTTTTTTTCAGCTTCACGCTGTATCCCGCAAATAACGGGATAGGCAGATAAAACTGTTCTGTTCTATTTGCCAAAATTAAAAACATTATGTGTTAAGTGGCGGAATTCAATTCCGCACTCTTGCCAAAGCCTGAAAATGGAAAATCCTTTATTCTCCCGCGTAGAAGTTGAACCCACAATCATCTTGTTAAAATAATAAACTGTCCACAGCGATCATAGTATCTCTTCTTTATCGAATTAACATTTGATATTTAGAACTTTCATTAACAAAGCCAATTAATTTATAGCAAAGAAAGCAATTATTATTTTATGTCTGAACAAAGACAAATATTAAGTACAATATAATATTATTATTCGATATAATTACAAAGAACTTTGTTATTCTTTATTGTCCTTGAAATCACGTTTAATTTATTCAGAAAAAAAAATTCTTCATAATTCTTCTTACATGGAATATTCTATTCCGTTATACCGTCATACTTTTTTTTATAAAAAAAATCTATCATACTGATAAAAATAGAGAACACACATGTAAACAGAAATTCCATAATCATAAACTACAGTAAATGTATGCGATATAAACATAAGTTTAAAAATTTATTTAAATTTTAATTCAATTTTGACTGCACGTAGTAGAAATAAATACAACTAAAACACGGAGGGAAGTAAAGAGGGAGTAGGGAGAGGGTAAAGATATAATCGTTACCCTCCGGAGGACTAGAACATTAAATGCACACAAATTATGCACACTAACATTTCGCCCCACTGACCACTGCATGTCACGTTAACTCGACACTTTGCTGCCTGTAAGTAGAATACCTTGATATTTAGGTCTAGATAAGCGCCAGCCGCAGTGCACCTCGCGTTTATGCCAACTGAGCAGTGCTTTGTTGTTATACTATATGATAAAGTAGTGCTGTGTTTAGACTTATCTCGCTACTGTACTATGTTGTAACGTCATCGTGATTCAGTATATGTGTTAACGATAATAATATATTTATATGTAAAATAAATAATAAAATAAATATAGCATTTAATAATTTACATGTTTTGTGTATTTCACAAAATTAAATTCGAATAAATTTTTACTAATATGTATGTAAATATATAAATATATTCTACATTGCATATAAAGCAAAATCATTGAGAGCATCTACTACTTAATAAAGAATGCTATAGTAAATCATACATTTCATCATGTAATATGGAAACGTTAGATAAAAATAATATACGATGTTTTCACGAGGGAAATAAGGTATTCCACAGTCATCCGAGTCGAGAATAATATATTTGTAGATGATGAAATCTGTCACATGCATTTTAAATCAAGAGGAATTGCTTTTGATATTCATTTGTATTTATATATAGACAGACGCATATAAATAAAATTGAAGTGTCTGTCTGTGAGTTTAAATTATATGTACAATAATGGTTGTACTCAAGTGCTTATATACTTATTTACCCGATTCAAAAATATATAAACGATTTTATTTTTCGGATATTTTGTCTGGGCAAATCTATTGAAGAACGAATATGCTGGAATTTGAACGTAGATTAATAGCTAATTAATTTAATTTAACCCGAAAATCTCGATCAGAATATATGAGCGAGCAATTGCACATAAAATGATAAATTTCATATATATACCTACATATATTTTTCGATTCGAAGACAGAGCGATGCGAAACGAAGATATAAATGTACATTAGATACATTAAAATGACATAAGAGTTAATATGAGAACTTCGGTGATTGGTTCTATATAATAATCGGCCTAACGTTGACAAATTTTATTTTATTCCACATAATATCAAGCAAAATACATCCTAGCCGTATAAAATGTTAATAATTGTATACTTAAATGCTGTAAGCATATTTATAAAACTCAGATAATTAATTATAATGTTTATATGGAACAATCAAAACAAGGACCTAAATCTTTGCCCTAGCAGTCTAAGTCACCATTAAATCTATAAAATAAAAATGTATATAGTGTAAAAAATTAGCACAAGAAAGATAAGATTTCTCATTTATCACTTTGAAACATAATAGAAGAAAGTTGACGTGCTAAAGCGAGTAAAGGTCGTCGCTATTTTTATACTGAAGAAGGATGGCTGACGCAAATTACGCCGAACCCTGACATTTATGACACGCGCTGGCAGTTTTGCTGATTTCAGTTAGGTCAATTTATTATCACGAACTGTTTAATTACCATAAATCATTCTACGTGACTGTTGCCGTACTGTGAGTACGCGTCTTTTATAGTTACCTACTAATTAGTTATATAAAAGTCGTCATTATAAATCTTATCTAAGAATATTATAAGGGTTTTCTGGATTTGATAACAACTATTGGTATATTACAAAGTGACAAGATAGTAACTTAGGCTTTGATTTACAATGAATACATTGTGCCGCCGGTTATAGGTTTGATTCTCATACGAGAAAGGTTTACTTTTTCCATTCCATTCCTGTTATACCGCGAAACTATTTATTTTTCATTTATTCAACAAATATATTAGAAAAACCAATATAAAATAAATTAAGTTTAAGTTTAGGTAATAATTAAGTTTAAATTTAGGTAAGGTAACATTGTAGTAAATGTTTGCTTTACCACTTAAACCTAATTACGACACTGGCCCTCGCACCGTGAGTTCCGCGTCGCAGGGAAGGGTAGGCGGGACGTGGAATTTCCCACTGCAATCATAAATAAACCTGCACTGCTCTGCATTTGAGTGAGAGCTCTATATGTATTTTTTATTTAACTAAAACTTTAATAAATTTCATATGACGGGAATTTCCTAGTTACTACTACTACCTTCTCTTTTATAACCATAATGAATAAGATATTTGGCTCTAATTAGAGAAAATCAACAAAATTAAAACATTCGGGTCCAATAAAGCCATGAATTATAAAATACCTATAGCACTAATAAGATTTTAATTTAATTTTTAATTTACAACGCATTTTTCAATATCATTAATCTCAACACAGATATAGAAGCTTTTTGAGCTTACATCCATCATTAGTCGTTTTAGGTCACCGTGTAAGTAACGAACGGATCAGTCACGTCCCTAATGTTAAATACATTAGACGAGCGAGACGAGACGAGCACAGTAGACGAACAGCTGAGAGCAAACAAGACCGGCGCTAATGTTCAAACTGTACACTCCATCGTAATGAAACTTAGGTATTGAAGTACTAAATTACATTTAAACTACGTAATATCTTTTGTCTTTCCAGAGCCCCTTAGAACTTTTAATTTGTATCATATCGCAAAAGTTCAAAAAGCGAGAAGTTCAAATAAGGCTTTTATAGTTTAATAAGGATGTGTTATGTTACAGCAATTTTCATGTTATTCATATAGTAAATATAAATAAAAATTCTAGAAATATCTATTAATTTTTACACTAAATAATACGATTCTACTCTGTCGGGACGGAAGATGGCAAAATTATATTTTAATGACCCATTATACACAGTTTCTACAAACATTAACTTTCAATTTGTTGTTCATTTCATTTCCTTAGAGTACATATGTATAAACATAAGGAACTATTTATTTCTTTATACAAGTAATAATCTAGCTGTGGTCGATGACTAAATATGATCGATTCAGTAAGAGTGTGTCAGCTGTATCCGTTATTCAAGTGTTTTTAAACCGGAAGAAGGTAGTAAAGTAGATTATGGACAGTCCAAAAATCATAGGAATGTTAAATAGTTTTTTTTAATAAATTAAAATACTTACAACACTGGTACACCGTAAATAGAAGATTTTAATTAACTTATTATTTTTTAACGGCAACAGTTATTTATACAAAACAATTTTAATTAAACTGATTTATTACAAGACAAAAACCGTGTTGGGTAACAAACAGCAATGGAATTCCGTTGAATTTATAAAGCTTATATTTTGCAACTTTCTTTTAAATGAGAAACCGGCTCAAGGAGAAGGTCGCTTACTAGTTACAATACATTTGTGTAAAAATGCAATTTTACTTGTCATGGCGGTTGCAACGCTGCCCCAAAAAGATTTGTCTTGAGCGACGTCCAATGCAGGCTCCTCAGGGCTCCTGACCGGCTCGACCAGTCCGGAGACCGGCCGTGTGCCGAACAGGAACGATGCAGGGGATACCCTCGAACGACGCAGCTTGACTGATCTTTATCACTTTTTTGTTACAAAAATACTTCACGTATATTTGTTATGGTATAATATACAATTTCACTCGTTAGTTAAGTCGATAACCAACGTCTCTTAATGTTTGTTATACGAGGAGGTAATTAGAGCGTTAAACTATATTTTCTTCTTAAATTGGTTCACATAAATAATACAGAAAGTTTGTGGAGCGCACGCTACGTTAAGCGCGAAAATGACGTATCTAAACAACGCTCGACGACATTGACCTGTGATTTATACGTCTCGTCTACAGCACATATGATCGCACTGCGTCATCACACGATAACGGTACAAAATTAACATAAACACTTTAGACACGAAATGAAGCAAAACTGAGCAAATTATAAAATAATGGCCATTTTTTTTCGGAATGCCACATAAAATATATTTTAGCGTAAAGCGTTGTAAATACAAGGCGCGTGCTTAGCTCGTGGCGCTCGACGCCATATTGGTTTTGGAGGGTGGTCTCGGTTCCCGCATGCGCCCTAGCCCTAGGGAGTACTCCGGTGGAAACACCAAGCCGTACATAAATATTATCATATGTAAACATTGAGTATAACGGTTATATTAGTGACAGCTGAATAAAAACAGATCAAAGCAACTAATTGCACAATTTCAAGCAAAGACTTTTACGGTGTATATAGTTATAATTATAGCGTTAATAGCGTTATAATAATAGTTAAAGTAAATTTCTGTCTCTGTAATATGAATACAATTTTTTAAGACATCTCAAACATTTTATGAGTCAGAGAGGAAAGAGTAGAAAGTCATTGCGTTTTTAATTTTTTTTGTGTGTGGCGGATACATTAACCTGGACCTTTGTCAAGCTACATTTTATTTTATGTTGCTTGTTTTTTTTATGAGCTATTAATAATATATATATATATATATATATATATATATATATATATATATATATATATATATATATATATATATATATATATATATATATATATATATATATGCGTGTCACGTTAACTGTTAAGTTAGCCTTTAAGTGTGGTATACAATTTAGGTAATAGTATTGTTAAACATTTATTAGAATAAGAATAATAATAAATAATAAAATAAAATAAAAATAAAAAGCCTTTTATTTCTTGTTACAATATAGGTTGAATATAGATTTATAGTTGAACAAAAGGAGAAAATGAAAGAAATAAAAAGTAAACAACAAAACAGTTTGCATACATTAATTAATTTGGTGCTTTGTTCTTTTAGGTGTTTCATAATTATGGATACAAGAACCCCTCTCAACGGAGGGTAAAGGCCTCCTCCAAAGATGACCATTTTTCTCTGTCTTCAGCTACTCGCATCCAGTGTGTGCCTCCTACCTCTTTTCCTCTGGCCTAATGGTCCTAGCCATGACGTTGTCGTTTTGGTCCAGCGATTATCCTTGAGTCTGGCTACGTGTCCAGCCCATCGCCATTTTAGCTTCTTTGAGTAACTGAGTGCGTCAATAAGTTTAGTTTTCTGTCTTATGGCAGTATGGCGTATTTTTTGTATCTTCTTGATTTTCAGGATGCTTCTCTTCATACTTCTTTGACTCGTTATGATCTTATTTTTTAGTTTACTTGTGAATTTCCACGTTTGACAAGCGTAAGTTAGTGATGGGAGCAGGCAGGTGTTCATGACTACTTTTCAAATTTATGGACATGTCGCTTTTTAGGATTTCTTTGAGGTTCCAAAATTTCTTCCAGGTGATGTTTACCCTTCTCTCTACTTCTAGTTCGTTGTTGCGTGGATTAAATGAGATTTGTTTCCCCAGGTAAATAAGTATCAGTAAGTATCAGCATACGATAACGGTCGATTTCTGAGATAAATAGGTATTCTAGTGTGATTCGTCATGGCGTTTGTTTTATCTAAATTGATTTCCAAGCCTACTTTACGACTTTCTTCATATAAAGAGTTTATCATCTGTTGTAGTTGGGTTGTGCTTTCTGATAGCAGAACTATATCATCCGCAAATCTGAGATGGCTCAGGTAACGTCCGTTTATATTTATACCCGCTTTTTCCCAGTTTAGTTTGCCGATGATATACTCCAGCACCGCTATGAAGATTGTTGGAGAGATTGGATCTCCTTGCCTCACACCTCTTTTTATTTGTATGGGTAGTCCAGTGGTTTCCAACTTCACTCTGCTGGTGTTTTTCTCGTAGATGTTTTTTAGGACTTGTATGTATTCCAAAGGTACTTCATGTGATATTAAAGCTTCCCAAATAGATGAGTGGAGTAAAGTATCGAAAGCTTTTTGGTAGTCAATAAAAACTATATTGAGAGAATAAGAATAATATTTGTATACAAAGTTGGCTTCCTATTAAATAACATAAAAAAATAAAAAGAAAAAATATAACATAATATAATAAAAACAGTATTGAAATTAAATAAACAGACAACATATACGTTCTCACAAGTTATGACATCACAAGGCCCTAGAATTTCCAATATAACTGCGTCAATCTTTGAGAGGCGACCTTTACAGTGAAGTTGATTAATAAAATATGCTATTTCTGTACATACATTTAATGAAAGGATGAAAGGCTTCCAATGACATTTTACTCTTGATAACTAGATATACGACCCACGTTCGAATTTCGCTTTTATGTTTAACAAAAGTTTGCAAATGGTATATTATAAAGTTAACGTTTACGTCATAATATATATAATTATGTATGTATGTTATAATTTTTTTGTTTGTTCAGCTTCACGCTGTATCCCGCACACTGCTATGTGTAGGCAGAGGGAACCGTAGGTTGAAGTAACCTAGTGGTAAAACAATCCGTTTCCGACGTTCCGCCATTCGAGGCATTGCGTGTTGAGTGACGGAACACAACGCCGCGCTTTGCCTTGTTGCCAAAGCAGTGAAAATGAAAATATTGAATTCCCCCGAATGGGGGAGGTGTTATAATTGTATAATATATGTGCCTATGTTATAATTAATAAAAATTTAATTGGCTATTTGGTATTAAAGTACAATTATACTGCATGGATGTCAAACCGAGTTAGTTCGTTAACATTATGTATAAAAGCTTTGGATTATTGTCACTGTCATTTTTTAAATTCTCAAACTTATTTGTTCGTCACACTTTTACGTAAAACTGCTTTTACGATACGAGTATGTCTTCAGGAGGGACCTTATGTTGGCTACGTTACTTTCCTCTAGTGATATTTATACTGTGTGTTTTAAATGTTATCTTTGTATTTTGCTTTCGAAATGCTTAATAACTATTAACATTACCTAAGCACTATCCAATATTTCTTAAGGTCACCTTGAAAACGTACAAATTACATTTTAAAAACCTTAAATCGATGGGAAGATCTAAATTTCACAAACTAGATTGCTTGTTAACAGCGCATTATGAAAATATTGGCTAAAAGCACAGCTTGCGTACAACACGGCATTGTTTACAACGTTCGCAATATAATTAGAATATACGCTGGGAAACTCTTATCTTAGATCACGGAAGCGTCTTGTTACAAAAAAATTAAATTCTCTTGCATATATTAAAGCAAATGTAATCGAAAGTTATGCTAATAGCGTATTATGTGAGGAATTCTATGATAATATCTTGATTTTATTATGTAAAAGGTTGTCTATAGGAGAATAAGATTATCAGTGGCGACGTGTTCATATAACACGATTCCTGTTGAGTTACCTTTTGTAAGTTAATATATATTAAATAACAAAGTTCTCACTGTAAATCAATTTTATTTCATGCCATACACAACGTTTGTTATATTAGCTAAGTGATTAAACTTTTTAAGGTAGGCTCAATTTTTTTTATATTATCCCAATTTAATTTGATTTTTTTACACTTCGCCACTGCTCTATATACATTTCGTCTGCTATGACCTCACCTTCTCCCGTTACAAGGACTCATATCCTTATCATGACACCATGTTATTTGACGTGTATGTTTAACACTAAGGTGGAATCTTTTCATGTCCTTTAAAATATTTATCAACTAGGTAATTTGAGGTCTACCACTTTTTTTGAAGCCATGGAGAGGCAATTTTTTTACGATTTTTTTTTATGTTTCAATTGTAATTCTATATGGTATGAAATTGAGAATAATTTACATTTGTTATTGTAATTAGCAAGTAGAAAAAAAAGGACCTTTTATGTGATTTATTTATCTACAACCGTATAAGAAGGTGTTAATACAAGAGCATTCATTATGAAGTGTTATTAAATTTATTTAGGAAAATAGAATGAGGATGGTATAACAATATATCACTAGGTATGCAGAGAAGCTAGTCGCACAATAGAAGCGTTTGCCTGTTGTTAGTCTATATAATAAAATTTATAAAAAAAATATACAAAAATACATTTATCCTTGATTTAGTTACTTAAAGAATTCAATTTTTTCAGTTTATTACATATATCGCATTCATTTTTATTCAAAGATATCGATATTAGCAAATATATATATGTATGTATGTATGTATGTGTGTATAGATATGCATGTGTATATATGTACTAAATGAATATATATATATATATATATATATATATATATATATATATATATATATATATATATATATATATATATATATATATATATATATATGTATGTATATGTATATATTATATATTTAGGTTGTTTCTTGCCTTTTATGCTACCTGCATATAAAATTGTTCTTTTTATTTACCGTAATTATACTTATTAATCAGTGGTTTACAATAAAGAGTAATAAAAAAATATACCAACTAAGTCTAATCTATTCATTTTAATTACTTATAATATAAAAGTGGAACTCGCTTTTATAGTTCGTCTGGCGACCGTCCATCATCCGGTCTGTTCGACTTTTGTTTGTGGGCGCATGTCGATACATTCATCAATACATTGATCACTGCATCGCCGATATTAATATTGGTTGAAAATATCTTAACGCATACTTCATAGGAATGGGAGCTTCTCTGATATTTCTTTTTTACAAATTTTTCTACCTTTTTGATGATATAGAAATCTCCGAATAACTTTAAGTTTCTAAAAAGTTCACAATAATATACATACATATGTATGTATAGTGAAACGTAATGTAATAAATTGATTTTAAACGTTAAAACAACGTATAAACACTTTCATTGCATATTTTAATATTACAAAAGACAGTGCTGTTTTCACTTAGAACAATGATATTTGTGAACCGCCCAGTTGTATATGTTAGTTAAATGTAAACATGCTTTATTTAAAAATAGTTTAATATTATTATTGTGATGACTAATAATGTTGTTAGTAATTTTTGTAAATTTGAAGCCAACATTTACTTACATAAGCATCATTATCATACTATGCAAAAAACGATAATTTATTATTTTAACTTTATAATTTTGAATTCATTTCGTCAAAATCAATATATTCTTTATTTAAATAGGCTATTGCAAGCACTTTCGAATCGTCAATTAACATAAGTGTCAGTATTGTCGTTCCTACAAGAAGCTACCACCAGCTCAGAAGGCAGTTCTGCTGAGAAGAGCTAGAGGGAAACTCAATAGTTGCTCTTTTTTAATGTAATTTAACAATATATTTACAACTGTGGTTAGCCTCCCGAATGAGCATCAACAGCACTTAACTCCACACACTACATCCGTATAATATTCTTGGATTGAATAAAAAATATTTTAAAAAAATTTAAATATTTTTGTAAATAATATAAACGATTTATTTACCTTCTGAAGGCGAAAACTAGGTGTAACCAACTTATTTTCACTCCTTGTATTTATACCGTGCTTATCACTGTTCTTTAGATAATTCTTAATATTTTTACGTACAAACAAAATATTACTGTAGATGTATTGTGACGCAACCGTAAGAATACCCGCTTTATTAAAAACTTCTCGCAAAGAGTCCCCGAGCTCTCACGCTGTAAATAGCTCATACTCGTACAGTATTATAATAGTGCATTTAATCATCTTGATAACCTTCAGCATATATAAATGGTAACATTTATAAGAAACATTTAAATTTATTATTAATTCTCATACAAATAAATTAAAACAATGGTAATAAAAATATACACTAATATGCATACTATTAGTATATTCTTTTTTATTATTATATATTATATACAATTCAGCCTTAGCCCAATTCAAAGTAATATTCATATTAAAATTATCATGACTAAGAATTTTGTATTTGTGTTATGTGAGATCATCTAACGGTAAAGCGGTCAGTCAGTCATTCATGTTATGGATCAAAATTGAAAGTGATATTTTGTGAATAAAAGCTCAAAAAACAGTTATGTTCTGTAAATTTTTCAGAAGTATATTAACATATATAATTTTGTTTTTACAATTTACTGTAATTTATGTTATTGACCCAAAATTATATTTTTCATGAAAATTAAAATAATACTTAATTTTTTGTACAGTTCATTTATTTATGGAGAGAATAAAACCAACCTGTGAAGCAAGTATAGTGTTTAAGCTGATATTATCCTCGACAGTCAACATTAAAAAGGCGCAAAGTGTAAACTATAATAGAGCAAGGCCCAATTGGAGATAATTTAACATCATTGTTGCTATCCTAAAATTTAAGCACACTAATACCTTAGTGTATTTTGTAAATGTCATTACAAATTACAGATAATAAATGTCTATCACATTTCATACTTGACAACTAAATACTGTAAAAATGGCGCCATTATATTCATTTGCCACAGACAAAATAAGATGATGTAAAAATCTTGGCAGACGTCCAATTTGAGCATCCTTGACCCGAAGGCTTTTGTATAAAGATAGATAGATCATTCCAAAGCTCTGAGATATGGCCGTGAAGTATGAAAGTTAAAATAGTATTTTAAATACTCAAGGTAACACGTTTTGAGTTGTTTTTGTACGTCTGTACTCGTGACACGGTTCGATCGTATGAATCGTTATAAATAATAGGGTGCAAATATAAAAATATCATCTGAAACGAGGTTACCGTTGCAAAACCACCAAAAATTTATAAATTATTTATTTAAACCTATATAGATATTCTGCAAAGATTTTGAAATAATATCTGTAGAATAAATAACTATAACTTTGAATCTTTGACATTTGGACGTCGTGATTAATTTTTCTTGCGAAATAGAAACATATAGATGCAATGTAATTGAGACAAAAGTACGCGGGCCACAAGATAAAGCGTCACGAATAAACGTCTTGCGGTAACATAAATACTGTTATTGAGATACTACACTAATTGCTTATGACCTTTAAACACAGTCTTTTTTCTAAGCCATGTTTTATTTCAATTTTTACTCTGTGAAAATAAAGAATAATGCCTCTCACCTAATGTGTTAAGTATTAAGCATTTTCTGTAGAAATATTTCCATTAGAAACAGGATATAAAATGTTGTAATCATTTTTTTTATACTCCATATGCTAATAATTACATATTACTTTAAAACGGCGATGACAACTTAAACCTTCATTAAACAATATTTTAAACTTTTAATCTTATCATGTGACAAGAAGCGACGTTTTTTGACGTTTCCTAATACATAGTTCATAGTAGTAGTTGTTACCGTTTTGGTTATATAAAGATTTTAATTTAAATATATGTAAATTATAATTAGCATAGAACTACAAATTAATAAATTGTTAAGGAAATCTTGAACTTTTGCCACTGTTATATTGGACTATAAACTTTTGAATTGTCTATAGAAATATTTTAAAAACACTAATCATAGAAGAAAATCTATAAGCTGTGGTTATTTTCGATCTAGATGTAAAGAGGTAGCCTAACCTGTCATTTTGTACCTGATCACTAATAGCGGTGATCGTTTCACCGCAACGCACTTATTACCGAACACCTTAAAGTAACTTGAAAGTTGTATTTTCTAATAAAATAAATTAAAAACTAGCAGATTTATTGATATTGTGATTGAATCGAAAGTATTATTAAATATAATTAGTTGTAATAACCGTTCATTTGATTTTTTAATAGCGTCATTGGCAGGTTATCAATAAATGGTGCTTAATGATTCGTAAACAGTTTTACTCTCTAACGAAAAACGTCAAAAACGCGTCATTTCCTCATTCTCTTTCTCACTATACTGTTATTACTTCTATAAAATAAATTAATAATTCACAGATGTCCTCATAAATTTCGCTACACCAAAACATTCAAGCAAGCAATGCTGGACTAGTCTTTGTAGATATGTCAATATATATATATATATATATATATATATATATATATATATATATATATATATATGTATGTGTGTGTGTGTGTGTGTGTGTGTGTGTGTATTGATTATTAAATCCTATAATATTACAAAGAAGCCCTACCGCTTTTACCTTCCACATTGCTTTCCTTTGTTTCTTCCTCGCATTCAATGAGATTAATAGTTAAACGGGGTTATTGTATTAGCTACTGTAGTACCTATCGATCTGGAATTGTTTTTTTTTTTTCAATTTCACTATGTTTCTTTATTTGCATTTGTCTGTTCGTAATAATGTATGAGTAATATTCTAATTGTTTTCTCATATTTAAGAGAAGAGAGTGAGTGACCAAAGATAAAAGCTAAATATATATATATATATATATATATATATATATATATATATATATATATATATATATATATATATATATATATATATATATATATAAATAACAAAAAATTTTAATTTTTGTAAAATATACGGCTGTACTTCATAGAAGTACACAACAAAATAATATGAAGGTCATCAAGCTCGTGAAAGGAAAAATCTAAGATCCGCATTGCAAAAGCCAGCCCTAACGCGTAACGGGTCAGATGAGTAACACAAGATACCTGATGTGCCGCTTTCCTTCGACAGGTTTTATTAGTAATACATACAAATTTGTGTAAATTATTGCTAAATATCAGGTAGTAATTTCTTTTATTGTCCTATATATATATATATATATATATATATATATATATATATATATATATATATATATATATATATATATATATATATATATATATATATATATATATATATATATATATATATATATATAATATATATATATAGATATATATATATATATATATATATATATATATATATATATATATATATATATATATATATATATATATATATATATATATATATAATAATGTATCTATAGCCAGAGAGAACCTTGTAATACCATTGCCTTCTCTACTAAGGTAACAGAGCCGAGTCAATTTATTTAAATGGATCAGATTTTTTTTTTTAAATAATGAAAATAAACATTCCCTATCATTCCCTTATCACTCACAACACAATTCACCTCATTTATTCGAAGATTCATCTCACTCACGTCTTAAGAGAAGAATACAGAAGCACACGTAGCCACATTAACATCTTCCAAAAATACAGCAACTTGTGCATACTAGCACAAGTAATAAAATCGACTATTAACTTGGGGTTCCGCCTTTGTGCTTTTAGGCTTTAAATTGAAACTATTAAAAACATATAATATGTAACCGGTTATATTAAAAATATTATCAAATATTTATATTACTCACGTTTCTTTCCAAATATATGCGGTAATATTGTAAAAAGCAATCATTTTATAGGTTATTTAATTCTACAGCACGTTTTATTACAGCTAATCAACAAGAATATTATTTTATAGTTATGAAAAAGCAAGATACCAAACTATGTTTAGAAAAAGAAGGCAATACCTTAAATTTAAATATATATATATATATATATATATATATATATATATATATATATATATATATATATATATATATATATATATATATATATATATATATATATATATATATATTTATATTTAAATTTAAGTCGTATGTACCTGTATATTTATATATTTTTTTAATTTCTTAAGCAAGCAAGAAAATTGAATGACACTTAGTCAACCGTTGCGAAATTTAATATTATTTTAATAAGTAGTATATAATATATTAGTAGTTAATCATTTTAATAATTACTTAATACTTAAATTATCTACTTAGTTATTATATTACTAAAATAATTATATTCCTAACAAAGTAGTGATTGATGATTACCAAAAAACTTCAACAAAAGCCTAAATGGTTAGAACCGCCTACAAAAGCTGTAAATTGAGCCTTATTTAACAACGCACCAAAACATTTAAACATCACTATATATAACATATACAACATATATATAGCTAACATACATAAATAAAGGCAGCAATATTGGTGTTTCTAACGGTACCAGTAAAAGGTTGTTTGTCGGTAAATTTGTAGCAGTGCATAGGTTACGCTGTTATGCAAGAAGTGATTGTGCACTAGTTTTATAGAAGAGAGAGGCGAAATCATATGGAACGGTAACCGTAGTGCTCGATCAGCTAAACGATTCAAAATTCAAATACCTACCTACAAATTATTAAAAAAATAAATAACATGTACTTTCATTATTCTATGTTAGAACATTTATTTTTATATTTATGAATATTTTATTTTTATTATTAAGATGGCCGCTTTGTGAAAGTTAAGACAGTGTTTAATAATTTGTTGTGTTTAAAATCAATTAAATAAACTAATGTGAATAAGGCGTTATTTTAAAACGCCATTGAATCACAAACCGCACGTGTAACTTTAGGCAATAAGATTTTTTATACGATCGTATCTCTATTACATGTATATTATATATTTAAAATATAAACTATAGTATAGAAAATATACCAATAACGATCTGGAAACCTTGTGAGTATGTGACTAACAGACAAAGAACAGCTTAGTTTAGCTTAGCTTAGCTTAGCTAGCAAAATTATGCAGCGAAAAGGATTTCCCGAAATTCCAACGGGAACGTGGAAAAACGGTATATTACGTTTTATATTACGTGGTATATTACGTTTTAATGAATTTGCGGTCATATAAAACATACGGGAAAAGAACTTACTGGCAGACGTACATAAATAAGCTACATAATTGTTTAAATTTGATTTGAACTCAATCACATACAAATACTTAACACGCTTCTTGTATCAAATCTCACGTACTTATTCTAAGATAGTGCTGATAACATCGTATAACATTCCTAGAACCCATTCACAATATCTAGATATTGCGTAACTTGAACTGTCCCAACAGTATATTTCACATTATCATCTAGATTTAACAGAAATGTGTTAGAAATAATATCTATTTTATAATACTTCTCCATTTTTTTTAATTAAAAACATATTCAAGAAAGTAAAAACGTTCCGCTACATGATAATAGAATTCTTGTAATAACTGCATCACAATTAGTCCAGCGTCATGTTTAATATGTATTAAAAAAAATATAAAAACTGTTTCGATAAAAATAAAAAGTATAAATGATTATTAAAAAGTAATTAATTTCAAATAAAAAATACTTCTTAAAAAAATAATTCTAAATGTAACATGTAAGGTACTTACGACTTATATCCATAGCAAGGGTATTCGTCACAAACACACCCATCATCGATGGTTACAGTCACTATGTCAATACAAAAAGTAGTGACAGGTCACTATTTATACAATCGTACAGTTCCAGATATCTATGGACACTTGATTAAAGATACGATATATTCCCACGGACACGATTTAATCAGATTTACATAGTATTCCTACGAAGCCCCACTCCACTTAATTGAATTAGAGCAATTATAATATTTAATTGTTCAAATCGTTGTTTTTGTTTATAAGTCACTTATTTTGATTATAAGTCACTTTTTAAACAAATCTAAGGAGGTAACACACGAGCGCTCAGTTGTAAGATCGAACGGCAACTGCGGAGCGAGATTGTAAACCTAAACGTCTTGGGTTACAGCGCTTCTCAAACATTTCTATGTATTTTTTATATGAAATTCAATTAAACTATTGATTTCTTATGTTATGTTTGGATTGAATAATTAAGTACTTGTTTAGTTATCCTTCTAAAGCATTTTATAATAAGGTTTTTGTATTACATTTTCTAATAGTTTCTCTTCCACAACATCCAGTTAATAATTATTTTAATGAAAATTAGCATTTATAAGATATAATTAACAAAAATGGTTAGATTTATATTTTGCTTTATATCGTCACGCTTTTTAGTCATTTTGCAGGGTCTTAAGCAGTCACTTTTAAGATAAATCACTTAATTTATTACGTTACTGACATTCTGGGAAATGACATAATTCATGACATTTTGAAGGATGCCATTTTTTTTATTTTTTTGTTTATTGAGAGACTAAAAAGGAACCGTCGCATTAAGTTCAGCAAGTTACAACTGCACTACAATGATGTTAATATCGAATTTTATTTTTATCGAACTAACATCGCCTTACATAATACATTCTAAGGGAACGGGGACTGTAGGTACCACGATAAACGTAATGTAGAAGATAGTCTTTGGCTTTCCTGGATAAATGAATTATCCAACAGAATTTTGTTTTATTCAAACCATTAGTTTCTGAGATTAACGCGTTCAAACAAACTCAAAGCAAATTCTTTAGCTTTATAATATTACGAAAAAAAAAGAAATTAAAATCATATATATTTATTTTAGTAATCATAATTTATATTTAGTCAGAATTATAGATAATACAACATAATATGACGAAATTGGCGAGTCCAAGAACGAGCGACAGGTTTTATGCAATTCAAGTTTTTATTTTTGTTCTTTTTCCTCGCTCGCCACTCTATTGTCGAATGAATTTTCGGTCTTATTTTACAATGCCGGATAAAAATTCAGCCTGAGATATTAACGACTATGATGAGTTGGCACATATTTCTTTCAATGTTACAGTCTATATTATAAAGAATATCAAAGTTAAAACGATTTGATATATGAATGTATATATATATATATATATATATATATATATTATATATATATATATATATATATATATATATATATATATATATATATATATATATATATAGATATATATATATATATATATATATATATAATATATATATATATATATATATATATATTATATATATATATATATATATATATATATATATATATATATATATATATATATATATATATATATATATATATATATATAGATATAATATAGTATATATATATATATATATATATATATATATATATATATATATATAGATATATATATATATATCATATATATATATATATATATATATATATATATATAGATATATATATATATATATATATATATATATAGATATAGTATATATATACATATATATATATATATATATATATATATATATATATATATACATATATATATACATATATATATATATATATATATATATATATATATATATTTAAAATATATATATATATATATATATATTATATTATAATATTTATATATATATATATAATATATATATATATTGTAAAATATATAATTTTATATATATATATATTATATTATATATATTTAATATATATTAAATATATATATTATTATATATATATGTATGATTAAAAATATAGTAATTTATATTATATATCATTATATAAAACTAATTATATCTTATATATAACTTAAAATTATAAAAAAAAATATATATATATATTAAAATATATATATATATATATTAATATTTTTAATATAATTTTATATATATACCTTATTACTGTAACAAAACTACCTGGTACTTACAATGTACTTACACTTACTTATTTAATTTGACTACTAGTGCAAAGCCACACGTATAATAATCATATAATTTGTATAATTATTTTATACTAAAGGTATAACGCGATATAAATAGCTAAAGATATAAATCAAAATTCATGACCTAAAAAAATGTATATAATTTTTTTTTATGTATTGCAATGCAAATAAGCTTAGTGGAATTTCAATAATATGATTAAATATTTGCGTTTAACGTAAAAGGCGTGAAGAAAGAAACGTCATGCACATATATATACAACACATATATATTACATAGGTACGTCATTTCTCCTACATTTTTTTCTTAATGATAGAATGACGATAGAGAAAATTATTACGTTACAATAAATATTACGTTAAATTGTCATTTAATATACGTAAACTACTGTAATAGTGATTTAATAGATAGTATCACTTCAGAGAATTATACTCTTATCAGAAACATAATATAAATTACTATAAAGATATAAAAAGTTTTCATATAAAATAATAACGTTGTTAGTAAACTTTACTATATTTTTAAATGTTATAATACTTTTTATATAATATATATTTTTCATTATTTAGTTATAATATCATTAAAATTGTATGAATTAATAAACAAATATAATAAAACATTATTATACATGTTATTTTGTACATATATTTATATACTTTGTAAAGATTCACCTTTTTTCCAAAACACGCAGCTATATTCAATTAGCTTCGGCTACCAGAGCAAGGAATTTTAAATAAAAAAATACAATAATTTCCCCTGAATGAGGATCTAAAGTACAATCTTCACGAGGGACCCCACGAGGGTCTCAATATTTTCATTTAATATTTCAAAATATTCTCGACACATCTAGAATTAAACATAAAACGTATATCGTATTTGATTTGATCATCGAAAGGGCTCTTCTTAAGTTTGCAGGCAGACAATCCATTAACATAAAAAAGTGTACGGCCAACGATAGTGTGTTAAATATTCAATAATTTTTAAAGCTGTGTATTATTTTAATATTTTCAACATATTTAATTTAAATAAACTATTATTTAACTTTCTTTTAGCTAACTTTCTTTATAAAACGCAACGCATAAACAAAAAATATGAAATCGCCGGCGCCACACAGCGGGAACTTAGACAGATCAATACTTAGGTCTTCTCCATGACCTAGACTCTAGAGTAATGAGGACGGACCCGCAGTTACTTATGTAACCGACTCAAATGTGCCTACATGACTAGCTTGGTTACAACATACTATGTATATTAGAGGTGACATTGTTTAAATATAACGTTGAGTACAGATTATTATACACTTTTTTTTATTGTTCTTGACGTTCGATCATTTAATCCAAAATAAACAATGTCAAAGTCAGTATATTGGGCGGAATAAAATATATATGACAAAATGCGACGTTCAGTCCGGCTGTTCATAAGTCATTATTATGACCTTTACCAAAGCGATGAAAAGTTATTCTCTCGACTGGGGTTCGAATCCCCAGCGAAAATATAGCAGTTTTATATTATAAGCTAATGAACATATTGCATATAGTGACTATGCATTGTTAAATTTGTGCTACAATATTCATATAAAAATAGATGAATTCATAAAATATTTTGAACAAAGAAAAAAATTCCATTGTTAGGGTTCACCTGCGGTAAAACGTTTTACAAATTATTCTACGTATTTCCACATCACCTTTAGAATGTTTTAAAGTACATCATTATTACTAAAACGGAGAATGTAAAAGAGTATAATATAGAGCTGAATTCACGCTGTATCCAGCATATAGCGGAATAGGCAGAGGGATGGGTTTCCTCTGCCTATTCTGTTAAGAATTAAGATACCCTTTTAATAAATAACTAAGTTTTCTTAACAGATAATCAATCAAATACAGAGATGTTTCCAATATACCTATATTTTAGATTGAAAGTTTTATTTGGAGAGATCCCAAACTTTGGATCCACTTTTGATTCGTAACTGAATAGAATACTAATAAATGTGAGAATTGCTATTCAGCTCGCAGCTACACGCCAATGACACAAGTTTAAACATGTTTTTCATAGATTTCATCTTTTTAGGTTATATTTTTGCACAAATAACATTTGAAATAAAAGAAATGTGTATTGTTTTTTAGTTTTACGCTATATATCAAGGCAGAAATGTACTTAACAACGATGGTTCCATGAGGCGCGGGTTCAAATCTCGCTGCGTTAAATTTTTTATGCTTTCTTTAAATATTTTTCTATCCTTAGTGTGGATTAACATTTTAAAAATATTAAAATATTTAGGCAGAACGGACCTGGCTTCCGCCCGAATCGATAGACTACGTGTGGATTTCAACGTTTCATTTTGTTTTTTAAACTTACAATTAATTCCTATGAGGGAGAATCATATACCACAACTATATATTCATGGTTACAGCACGAATAAGCCTATGCCTTCACTCGATGACTATTTCATTCTGTTTTTGAATTTTCGTCAGAGCCAAGAAATGATGGAAGAAATAAGTAGTGGAAGTCAACATTAATTTATTATTATATTTAATACAATAAATAATAAGTGAGCTTTCATTTAAGTGTCAACAATGTGTCATTATTATATGATATTCTCGGTTTAAAAAAAAATGTCATACAAATGTATAATAATAGTAATTATTGCTTAAAATCTCGTATATTTCAAATATATTCATATTTAGCGTTATCTCAAGCAGGTTGTATAAAACATATAGCGAATATATGAGTATGTACCTAATACCTATTTATTCCTTATCTTCAAAGAAGACAAGCTAATGTTATTGCAGTATTGTACCATAAACGTATCACCATTGTGTGCTGGAGCGTTGTGAAACTAGACCACGGCTTATGGTGGCGCAATCACATCGTTAAAAGTGTATTAAATAATCTTTTACATTTCATTCGTGAGTAATTACCAAGATTGAAATTTGAGCCTGCCAAGTGGTCTGGGCAGACAAAATTCAATCAATATTTATATATATAAAATAAATCAATATTAATATATATTTTTCTTTAGTTGCTGTGTACAAGGCAGAAAAAGCACAGCCGAAGCAGCAAAGGAACGACTAAGAGTTCCACTAAGGTTCTCGAGGAGGAGGAGAGGACTATTTTAGAGGACAATTCTATTAATATAGAATAGATTTTAGTATTTTTTTTTAAATTTAATATAATTATACAACGTAAGTAAGATCAGTATGAGTTCCTAGGCTACCGTAGCGCAGTGGAACATAGACTGACTGTAAAAACTATGGTTTAAATCTAACCGGGGGGGAATGAATTATCTTCCTATCTCTCCTTTTGACGAGTCAATGTATGTCGTTGAGTTCCACCACGCGTCTTAAATTGGGCGAAAAACAAACTTATTTAAATGACCCACCTTGTTCTATGTGGAATAATTTTAAAACTTTCATCAATCGACAAATTATATATTAAAATAAATATATCCGCTGTAATCTGCTGAAATTTTTAATCAATAAAGAATGTTGTAGAAGTAATATCAACAAGAAGTCTGCAGATGGATCATTTAAGTAGTAAGACAACACTTATAAAAGCTAGTATTATTTATCAAGGGCCTGTTAAAAATAAAAAGCAATGACACAGTTTGACAAATTTAGTAACATTTTGTATAAATAAATACACATTGAATGGCTTTGAAACATAAAAACAGGATCTAGTTTGAACATTAATTTGGCGGTATGAAAGTAAATTTCATACATTCATTATTGACGTTTCGGGTTGTAGGATGGGAAAGGATTGGGTATCTGGAACATTAATACAGTTAAGGACCATTAGTATCAATTAATATCTATTTTTTTTACTTTGGCAATATTAATTCAACCTATATATTACTATCTAGCCTATAAATGATTTTTGTAGATTTAAATCCCACGTTCCTATGTAAAATTTACGTACAAATTCCTTTCTTAACTAAGATTTGGGCTTTGCAAATAAAATAAGTTCCTTCAACTTTGTAGCCACATTTACAAGTAGAACTAATAAAGATGAACTGTCAAATGCAGAATTAACGTTTGAATACAACGTCGAGTCGATACGAATACAGTTCTTGCAGAACAAAATTTAAAACATAATAATACTCACATAATCTTCTTGAGTACGGCGTTGGTCTCAACTGTCTGCCCACTTGTATCGACGCCAGCAGCTGCTCCCGCGGCGTCACCTCCCGACGGGGCGGTGGTAGCTTGCGCTCTGAGGCCTGATGAAAACATGGGTAATAAATAATACATACAGCAAGCATGTTATATATAAAATACTATAAATATTGAATCAAAAGTATTAGATAAATGAAGCATGGAAATTGGCAAGATTTTCCGAAGATCAATCACACAATTCCGAAGATTAACATCACAAATAAATAAAACAGAAATATTGGAAAGAAATAAAATTGTTTGAAAATTTATCCGATCTTAATTTATTTAGCACCTGTTAATTAAATACGAAATTCTTGCTCCAAATATCAGAATATTCAATAAATTAAATTTGGTGTGAAAATCAATTCCATGCTATTTAGTTAAAATTTATAATTTATTGTTATTTGCTTGTGTAAAACAACAAAAAAAAATGTTAATAGGACATGAATAAAAAGTAATTAGAATTATTATTAAGTAATTATTAAGTATTAATTCAATAAATATTAGAAACAAGATCGGTGAAATGCACTCAAGTTCGCACCAATTTCAAAAATATAAATCAACGAGAATTTGACAGTTTGACAGAGAAGTTGACATACAAAAATTTCCAATATACTAAGTTTACATGATATAAACTACAGGTATAAATTTGTAACGGTTTTTTTTTCTAATTTTCGGATATTATTTTTAAATTGTAGTACATAAATTTTCATACAAATTGCAGCAAAAACTAAGCACATACGTTCGTTCATCTGTGCAATTGGATACGTCAGGTTGACGTCTAATCAATCTACTGAAATTAATATAAATCTAATGAAATTGGTACTGAAACCTTGGTTCAGAGTCCTGCTGGCACTTGACCAACCCTTTTTTTTATTTCGCATGAAAATTGACTCTTAAGCTTCATCCTATTTTTATTTCGTATTATTTAATAAGTCTATGATTTTCTAGTTAAGATGTTGAGAATATTGGTATTTTTACTAAATTATTTTTACTAAATAAATGTTTGTACTTTCATTATTAAATATTGTTTATTTATGCTATTTAATATAATTTGTAAATGACTTTCAAAATGTACCTTTTTGAGTGGCGGCCTACTTCTAATGAATTCGAGTATCATCGCATGAGCATCTTTCTTAACGCTGGAACAAATGAAGGAACATAGTATATTATTGTAAAACAAATATACGTTGTAAAGAAATGACACATCAACTCTTATCATATTTAAAAGACCACTATATATATATATATATATATATATATATATATATATATATATATATATATATATATATATATATATATATATATAATTTAGAGTTTTATAAATCATTATTATTTAGTCTGATAAAGTTAGAATATAAAAGTAATGTAATTAATAATGATAAGTATACTATATAAAAATACCTAATTATAAAATTTACTTTAAAAATATATATATATATTTTATCTAGCAATATTATAAAATGTAACTATTAAAAGCCAGGTAAATTACCTATGTAGATCGTGAATACAAATGATTTTATTTAATTTAAATTTATTTTATATAATAATATTTAATTAACAAATAGCAGGGTAGGCACAGGAAAGCTAGTGTTAAAACACTCCGTTCCTGACCTTCCGCCTAATTTTAAGACCTTGCGTGTTGAGTGGCGGAATTTAAAGTCGCGCTTTGTCTTGTTACCAAAGAGAGTAAATGAAATAATTAACTTCACTGAGTGGGAATCGAACCCACAACCGTCGTTTACAAAGCATTTTTTTTTTAATTTAATTAACATTAATCTAATTTCTAAGACAGTTTTATACGAAATACGAATTAACAAGCAATTTAAACAATTACCTCTGCGGTATCGCTCCATCCACTTTTCTTAATGTATACCGTCTCGACCGTATATCGTCCATGAGTATTTCATATGGAGTCAATTCATATTCTATAGGCGTTCTAGAGTAGTTAACCTTCTTAAGCTTCACTCCCATTCGTAGTTCTCCAATCACTTGCATCCAGAAGCGCGCCTGGAATAATTTAAAAGCAATAAGTCGTTTGAGTTACGTTGCTATAAATAAAATAACAGGCGCTTGTGAATTTCATAAATATTAAATCTACTAATTTGCATGCATTGCACCTACACAATCATGTAGTTGTATTGTATTACTACGATAAATTTAGACATTTTATAACCAAAATATGCATTTAGAATGCAAACAGATATTTATAATACTAAAAGCTAAATACATAAAATAACAACTCTAATGTTATTGTCAATGTTAGTGTACATACTTGTAAAGCTCTCCAAATCCTGCGGTTAGACTATAATAAAGAAAAATATAATCAATGATGATTTTTATCAATATAGTCAAACGTGGTTTCGTTTATATTTTAATAAAAAAATTGATAACTATAAAACGAGCATCGTTGTCGTTAAAAACTATTAAATTCAAATATAACTACCCTTAGCCATGATATTAGCAATTGAGATAAAAGGTCTTTTGGTACTGTGCGGTCAGACTTGACGCCAGCACGCTTCATCAAACACGTCAGTGTATAGCAAATAATATGATTAAGCAGAATTTAGCTACCACACTCGTGACCGCGGTTACCCAACGTTGCCTAAATGTCGTGAACACTTAATAAGACAATATATTATATTAATATTAGAAGGCTACTTTATCTGGGTTTAAATAATATTACTTTAATTAATTATCTATCTTTAGTACCTAATATTTATGTTTTTCATATTTTTATACATGCCATTACAAATAATGTAATTTAATGTAAATGTGAATAATTTAAATTAAATATTGCTTATATAATAAAAGAAAACTTCTCCGTCCCTAAATTAAATTTATGACTAGAACTATACTCTTAACATGGAATATTTATATATTTTTTTATAAATAACGCTAATAAATGCTAGTTAGTCATCGATGCGTGTACGTACGAATACAAAGACCTGTGAAAAGTTCGCCATTTGAATAGTTCATTGAGCTTTGAGAAAAGCATGTGTGACATTGTCATTAGTTTATAGTGCATGAACATTTATGGAGCCAACAGCTGATACTATAACTGTAGACAGCTGAGACATTTTGCGTAAAAAGTGTCAAATACAAGTAATTAATATGTTACTATAAGTATGGTGACATTTATTTTAATATTTAAATATATATTTATATAATAAACATATGTAGTGTATATTTTTTTTTATTTTAAAGCTTCCCCAGCAGTTAGCAAGATATCTATACTAAGGCAAGTAATACACACAGACAGACACACCGCTCTCCACTTTCCACTTATTTTTGATACATATGTATAGCCTTACAATAAAGAGATTAATTAAAATTATTTCCACCCACTGCTAACAACAGGCGGATCACCTGTTCCAGGTGTACGTTCACACGCTCACTGTACAGTCCTATAGACTAATCTAATTAATTCAACACAAAATTCCTAGAGAGCACGCCGCTATTAATATTTACGCCGGCATCAGCACGCACGGCGTCGCTGGTATATTGCGAAATTTTTGCATACCATTGCTTGGATATTATTTGTATAATATTTCGGGTATTTGCTTTTACTATAGACATATCCTGCATATAGTGAGGCAGGCAGAAATAAGATAATTGTAAAATATCTCAAATCTTCCGGTTATTTTTAAGGCACATAGAGACAGACAGACAGACATTATGACGTCAATAAATACTTTTGGCAACTATCAGTAGAATATTGTTTCCTATAGCATCCTTTGAAAGATGACTATATATACATACATATGCTATGCAGAACTAACGTTTTGTTATATGTACTAAATCATTAGATAAAAAGATATATTAGTTTTATATTCCTTACGGTAAATATTGGTTAAAAGTATTTATACTTATTTAGTACCGTCGTGGCGCAGCGGCATAGAGTCTGATTGTTAACGCTACGGTTGTGGCTTCGATTCCCATTCGAGGAGGTCAGTATGTCTTTTGTTTAAGAAATCTTTAAAAAAATTACACAATTATATTGTTAATTATAATAAATAAACTTAATACAGTATAAAATTTGTAACAAAGTAACGATATCAATATTCCTACAATAATATACATGTTCCACCCACATTATGAAATTATTGTTTCGTCACATCCAATCTACATATCGAAATTGATTTGAATTTCAATGTATTGCATTGACGCATTGGCAAAATTAATTAAGTAGAATTCCACCCGAAGCGAACCTCCCACTTGTCGTCTTAATAAGGTCATACTTAAATATAAATAAATATATTAATATATAACCTTGTTTAATAATTTTATTTCCTGTCTTCTCTAACCTTTATGTTTTGCTATTATGTACATATATCAATTATAAATAGAAAGCGGTACAAGTACCTCTAGTTCATAATATTAAAGTTTTTAGGTGTGTCTCTAGGAATATTACTTTTGATCTCCCGATGGATTTCATGTTACAAATAAGGGATAAATTTTTGAGAGATTTTTAAATTAGGCATAAATATATACATATACTATACACTATATAGATACATATCATCCGTCCTAATATCATATAATCACCGGCCGTATAGTCTAGAGAATCCGGACACAGATCGGAGTAAGTGAGGTTTTTATTAAGAAAATACTATTTTTGTAATCGTTTTAAGATAAAAAAAAATAATGTACTGTACAAATTAAAGGATTATATTATTTAAATACCCGAGTTATTTTTAAGTATATCAAAACTCAACTCACCCAATCAGAAAACTGCAGCGTATCCAAATGCATAACTGAATCCTCAGCGGCACCCATATCTCTAGCACCACCGACCTTCACCCTGGCGAGAAAGGACGCCAGCTCCAGGGCCTCGGCGACCAGCGCCCGGCACACCGCGCGGTAGTGCGCGGCGGCCGTCTCCCGCGCGATGCGGCCGTTGCCGCCGCCGCAGTGCCATATGCAACGCTGTGGATTATTAAAAAACTGATTGGCAAGTTGTAAAATAAATAAATTTAATAATTATTTATCATTTGTGTTTATCCTGCCCTAGATCCTAAAACGTAAATATGAGGCAGAAGAATATTATAAATTATACACAAAAAAAGTACAAAAAAAATATTTGCATTCTACTTCAATAACTTAGTACACGAGTGACAACACTACAGCTACGTTTTCGCATAAACCATTGTTTGCCAAACAATCGAGATATGCAGCAGTTGGTACTTGAGCTAGTTTAGTACGCATATTTTAAATCACTTATCAAGTCATCTTGCAATATCATTGAAATAATGCCTGTCACCGACTGGTGCACTAGTCACGCCCTAGTGTCGTGCCAAGTTATATTGTGGGTATACCAAAAATATAACTTGGTGCACAAGTACCATAATTATTTAAACTTATTGCTTGAAATTGTACTCAGTTATAATTATAACTTGAGTATATAAATTTATCTATATTTATTGTTTATAAAGTGTATCTTAAGTTTTAATTTTTTTTTGTACTCTTAGCTAACAGTTGGGAAGACAAAGGACTTAGTGACCCATTATTGTTCTGTGCTCACCGCTCAATAAGCGTTTTCTTTAAGGGAACATTATAGCGACTTTCAATGTGAAATTTAAACTAGGAAATAAAAATATTATCTATTCATATATCTATATATGAATTTTGAAATATTTAAAATGTATGTAGGTACGTGTATAAAGTAACTGTTCAAAATTGTAATTTATTTAATTATTAAATTAATTATGCTTTTATGTTATGTTGTGCTAGAGACATTACTTGATCCAATCTAACTAAAACTTCATATTACTCCATGGAGTTACTGTTTGGGTGCCCATCGTGGTGCTGGGAGGAGTTCGGAACAATATCTGGAACTAGCCAAGTATAAGCTTAATGAGCTTTTAAAATACGCATTAAGTTTATCCGAACCAATTTGAAAGAAAACTCTACGTGGAATTAAAGCCTACATGCAAAATATGGACTCAAAACGTATTGTATGTACATCAGTAATATTTAAGTCGCCACAGGTGTTAAGAAACATTTCCAATTAAAATTTTATAGATGGAAAGTAAAATATTACAATTTAACATTTATTAATATGCAGAATGGTAGCTGAGTGCTTTGCTTTTATCATCTTAAGTAGACGCCGCTACGGTAAACGTGTTGAAACTATGACTTATTGCGCTAAGTCAATATTCGTGAGATATACATAATTATTATATAATATATTCCATTCAACGGTCACAAAAATATTACGTTTTTGCAACATTTTTTATATATTAAGCTTTAAGTAAAATATAATATGCCTGTATAAATATAAATATACATATAAATCTTCCACCTGGAACACTCTGTCTATCAGTTAAATCTGCATTTAAATCCGTAAAAAAATTGTGGAAGGCGAATTTATTTTACACTAAGTAAATAAGATAAAGTTTCATTCAATATTCTCATAAGAAATGTAATACAATTTGACTGGATTAATCACTTATATTGTATATTGTATTGGACATTTGGAAGCTCGATGTTTCGAACACTTTGCAATCGGAGCTACGATAGTTATGTAAAGCTTTAGTTTACTTTATATAACAGTTGAATTTGTAACAGATTATTGCGATCATCTATATTCCCGATATAATTTTAATTTATTTTATACCATAGTAGCGCAGTTGTAATGAACTGCGCTTAGCAAAGGTTATAGATTCAAATCTCATTCACTATTCACAATGCAATGTATTTAAATAGACAAAGAAAGTGGAGTGACTCATCAATTTTTGTCTCGGTCTCACGGTTTGCCCGTAAATTCGAAAGATATGTAAACGTACCGGTAAAAAAGCTTAAAGTATCGTTTTACCACTTAATAATTCTCAAGCCGCTTGAACGCTTAAACTTTCGTTTTCGTAGCATTAAAGCTCCCAGGTATATAACAATTTCGTAGACTGTCTCTGCGTAATTATAAATTGACTTATATACTATCATACATATTACACATAATATATGTATGATGTGGCATACTATGACATACTATATATAATATAGTCATATTATTTACATAAATAAAATTTTTTTTTAAAGAAATTTCAAAATAAAGAAGAAAAAAATAATAAATGTGATATATGAGACGATAGTGAAATTATAAAATTTTAACGACATGAGCTACTGCTGTCATTAACTTATGAGCTATTAATTATATCGATCTACAATTAATTTAATCTAGACATATATAAATTAGCATAGGAATTGGTCATTTGAAAGCCCACCGGAAGTTTTTCTACCACGGGCAGTGTCGTCAAAGCTATCATAAAAGTTAATAAAGCAAAATTAATCTATATTCTATAATAAATTAATATAAATAACTTTTCGTTGCATATTTTAAAAGTGAAATATTAAACATAAAAAAACAATATAATATAATACATTTCAGATTAGATCCGTTTTGGAGCCTACATCTTACTTCTTACTAATATTACAAATGCGAAAGTTTGTGAGTGAGTTTGTGTGTATGTTTGATACTCAATCACGTCAAAACGGCTGATGATATGGGGTTGAAGTTTGAAACAAGGATATACTATGGTCTGGAATAACACATCGAATACTTTTTATCCCACCGGAATAGCATAAACGGGATATATTTACCTTAGTATTATATATATCCGACTAGTATTGTAAATATGAGAGTTTGTTCCGATTTTACTCAAAAAAAACTAAACGGATTTAGATGAAATTGTGCAGTAGCACAACAGCGTTTTCAACAGAATAACATAGAGCTTCAATTTAATCCTATTCACTTTACTATTAAATAAACGGGCGTGGCGTGTATATATATATATATATATATATATATATATATATATATATATATATATATATATATATATATATATATATATATATATACCAATGCTGTATGAGGGTCTCATTTATCACTTAACAAATTAATAAACTAAATACACACTTTCACCCGCCAGTCTATTTCGAGATCGCTAAAAGCATGTAAATGGGAACGTTCATTATCTATTATTAAAGTTATATATAATCTTTCGACAGAAAACACTTAGCACGTTCATAAACTGGATTATCTCATGTATTCCCATAATACGTAGTGAAAGTGCGTGTAGATGTCACCGTGCACTTATGGTGCTGAGGCTAATGCCATGATGCAACATGTCATAGTAATCTTAATTGTAAAGTTGTACAGGTTTGAGCATACGAGTATCTAAAATCTAAATAAAATTATTTACTTTCATATTTACATAAGAGTAAACCATCAGTTACCACCACCAACTAACAAACAGAATGTCTGAATAATCACAAGGGTTCGATTCCCACTGGGGGGGGAAAGAATTATGGTACTGGTCACTTAACACGTAATATTTCCAATTCAAACGGAAAGCGGAGAAATACTTCAATCAATCATAGCCCATTAAAAGCTTCCATTATCTCTATATCCCAGTTTAACACAGAACAACTAAAGAACAACAAATGAGTCTAGACAGCATGTGTAACTATTTAGAAACACGGAAGTCATTACTTAACGTGAATTAGAAGAATATTTTTAAATGTTAAATCATCGATTTTATCTCGCTTATAAAAAATGGGAATCAATTAACCGATCAAAATATTCAATTTTTTACAACGTTTATAACATAATTGAATATTTAACATAAATTCGTAGCAGTAGAAACGATGTATAAATAAATATGTGTACGAATTATAGTAGTCATAGTACACGATAGTCGTGGGTTCGATTCTGCTCTAAGGTATTATTAATTCCTGCTTCGTTAAGACAAAATTGAGTTCCGCCAATCATCACGCACTCAATACAAACAGAAGGCAGAGGCCGGAGTGAGTTAACATTAGGTTAACTATGCCTGACCTGCTACATGTGGACTTCTAGCTTCACTATAGAAGAGGTTCTCGCATACATAGTAGAAAATATTACGAAATGTCCAAATTACTAACGTTACCACAAATATCTCTTATTTAATCTCAAACAATATTATTAGATAATAAAGTGAGAATTTTTAAATATATGAATTTAAATATTGTAATCCAAGCTTAGTTTTCTATGTGACAAAATCCTATAGGAAATCAAGTGTCAGAATTTTATATTTAGAGTACCTACAAGTAAGGTGAAATAGAGGTCAAATAACTGATGAACTGATTTATTAATATTTCTTTATTTTTATATTTATATTCTCTGTATTAGAAATAGATACTGATATTTACTTAAATTTAAACGTTTTTAATGATTTTTGAAGTGTGAATCCACAGTAAGTATAGAAAAAATACTTAAAGAAAACATATAAAAATTTTAACGTAGCGGGATTTAAACCTCTTTATCACCTCACGTTATAAAGTGGACATTACAGTGAAATTAACTGTCTAACTCAAACTAACCTCTATAACGTCCTTCAACATAAACCGTCTTACAGGACGACGTCTCCTTGGCGGTGGTTCGGCGTCCCTCTCGATACCCTCATCGTCAGTGTCGGCGCGACCTCCCTCTGATGTTTCCGAGCCCTCTGATAAAGCACCAATTTCTTCATCATCTTCTGTATAGAAAAGAAAAATAATAAATTTAAAAGATTATAATATAAAATATGTACATAAATAAAATAAGTATACAAAAATATAAAATACAAAAAATCTACGTAAATTGGAATATATTTTTTATTTTAACTTGGTTTTTAGTATAATACTATTACGTTTTTCATACACATTTTAAATTACATCAAAAGCTGTTTGTAATACAATGATGAAAGAGTAAACAGTTACTTTCACTCGACACACGCTTCATTTTACAATGGTTACTTAATTGAAAATAAAAGTCTAATTTCGATACTTGACTTAGGTCTCAATTCAAAAGGCGATACAAGCGAGCCAAGTTTTAAAAAACTATAAAATGATTGAGATGTAACAAGTAAAGCTTCGGATTAATCTATTTATATATCGTCCTCTTCTTGTGAGGCTAGCAACGGGAGCATGATAAACACTGCATATTTAAGAGACTGTGTCGTTAACAGAGGTCACGTTATACGGCTAGGTAGAGGATTTAGTAAAACACTGTAAAAGATCCTTTATTACGGTCATTACGTTCCGCCCATATACATATACAAATCCGCGAATATATATATATATATATATATATATATATATATATATATATATATATATATATATATATATATATATATATATATATATATATATATATATATATATATATATATATATATATATATATATATATATGTATATATATATATAAAGGAAGTAACGTATTCCGAGTTAAAACTGCAAAACAAATTAAGATTAATTTAAATCAATTTTAAGGCAGTTGCAAAAAGCCTCATCAGTACGTGCCAGAAATACCGAAACTTTTTACTTATACTGACTGACAGCAAAATATAGCATATAAATAAAAAAAAATTAGTTACGAATACATTCACGGTCACAGCTTTAAGCAGGCGAGTATTCAATTCTACGAATTCGGGAATCGTGAATAAGGAGCTTTTACTATAAAATGTCGTCTAGTTTGTATTTAAGCTAAATTCAAATTCACTACTATTACTAATCTAAAAGCAAAACGTAGATAGTTAAACTTCCTATGACCTTGATGAGCACATGTGACACAATTGCTCGATGCAAGTCGCTCAAGTCACGCTCTGTTACACTAAACTCCAAAACCCCCTTCACACGTAACGGGCACCATTATGAATCATGACGGAGATTTAATACAAACGCTAACGATCTACGAGTAACTGGTCAAAATTGCACGGATAACCCAATTACGTTCCATGATAGTTAACTGTCCGGTCATCGGACGATGCGATGCGTTGATTGCAGTTTTGTAAGAGTTCTTTCACACGCGTAATATTGTTTTATGAAGAAAACTACTGTATAATATTAAAAAAAATCTAAATTTTTCTATGCTTTATGAATCTTATATTATATATAATAATCGTTTTAAGTATTGGAAATTAACAATAGTTTGTAACAATCGGTGGCCTACCTTATGTTACATACTATATTCAATATCCTTATTATTCTTATATTACGTTATTTTGGTCTTTAACGCATTTTCAAAATATTTAACTTTACTTTTACTACTTTACTTTTTGCTGTTGTTGCCCGAAGTTCTCGAAGTGGTGACTGACACTTCTGCTGATGTTAGATAGAACTGACACTGGAGTTTGAATTATTTAATAACTATAGTTTTAATTAACATAATAATAGTAAGTGTTAATTGAGCCGATAGCAATAAAATATTTTTTATGCTTAATGCATAATTCTTATACATATACATATATATATATATATATATATATATATATATATATATATATATATATATATATATATATATATATATATATATATATAATATTATATATATATATATATATATATATATATATATATATATATATATATATATATATATATATATATATATATATATATATATAATATATATATTTTGTTTACACTAAGGAAAGATAAATAATTTTTATTTTAGAAATTAAATAATTAATAATTATAATTATTAATTATTTAATTTCTAAAATAAATAATAAATAATTATAATTATTAATTATTTAATTTCTATAAGAAATTAAATAATTTTAGAAATCGTATTAAAATGTTGAACGTAGAGTGGCATTAGTGTGGAACTTGCAAAATAACTTCCCTAGAAATCTCCCTATAAAGGTGCTAACAACATAAATAAGTTTTAACAGCATATAAGAATTTCGACATAGCTCGGTGAGAACGTTTCATACATAGTGGCGCTATATTTAATATTTTTATACATCTTCTGAAAACATTTTAGTTGCTTAATTATATTATGTATTATATATATTATACATATATTAATATAAAAAAATATTATATATTTTTCTTAATAAATTATCCATTATCTTATACCTCGTAAAATGGATGCAGATCAACAGAACAGTGACGTGACATGGCGCCCAACGCACAGTTGCGCAAGAGCATTTTGCTAGCGCTTTGTTCATTTCTTGCTTGACATTGCCGTGACCAATGAGTGGTCTAAATAATAGGTTATCAAATAATAATAACTGTGGCCGCAATAACAGGCCGGTAATCTTGTTATTATAAAATTAGCGCAACATATAATTTACTTCAATTACAATCGAATCTACTGTTTATGCTTCTAAAAATAAACATTTTGTATGTACATATACATACATTGCCATGTTTTAAATCATTTACTAGCCATATAATGTATTAAATATGTAAGGAGGTAACTCCACAAAATAGTTGTGATTAATGCCCTAAATCTAAATATTAGATTAGACAATTAAAAAAAAACACTTTAAGGCATTTATTTTGTTATCTTGATAGAAAATGGGGTTCATACAATTTGTATTGTAAACGGATTCGATTCCGATCGAATATTTCAGGCAAATCGTCGCGTAGGAAGATCTCGAGATATATCATTCTACAAAGACAGGCTTAGGTACATTAAAGTGTGTTAATATTTAATACTTAAGCTTGTGAAAAAGCCACCGTGTCCTAGTTATCCTCGTTCTGGCCTTATTTTAAACAACCTTATTTATGTGTCTATTTAATAAGAGAATGAAGTCAATCAGTAAATCCTTTTTTTCCGCCCATTGTTATAGAAAATGAAAAATACGCAAAGGAACAAAAAAAACACTATTTAATATGTTATATAAATAGCTACCTAATGTTAAAACATATTTACAAAAATATTTATATTTTATTAACATAGAAGTAGTAGAATATACTCGTAACTTAATAAACAAGGGACAATTGACAGGCACTGTTTCGTCACGAAGCGCAAATGGCAATAAGCGATCACAGTCATGACCGGCGCCTAGCCAGCCAGACGATATATATCGGTATCCTGTGATAACGTAAGCCGTAACAATGTAACATCAGAAATATAAAATACCAAACTGGATAAGTTATTTACAAGGCCCTGTTTGTCTTAGAGAAAAAGATTTCTGCATGCGATATGTTATATTGAACTTGAATTACGTAAACTTTTTCTCATTTTATTTTTCTTCATTAAAAAGAAAAGTTGTTCCAATACAGACAGGCCAGTTGAAGCCAGGCATTTCATTTTATTAATTTACAAACTTGTAAACAACTCCAGCGATCCTATACATTTAGTAAGCGACCAAGATTTATTATTGCTGATGAAAATCAAGATTTTGTAAAAGCATAATATAATAATCTTTGAACCTAAGTATCGTATGACTCAGTATCTAGATACTCTTTGTCAAACACTGCGACGTGTAACTGACTCAATGGCAAAGGTCTTAAATCTAATATACTCGCTTTCTATTGTCGAACCCAAGTGCGTCGCTAACATAACCTTATTGCTGAATTTAAATAGAAATGATGGATCTGGATCAAATTACGTACTTACTTCTAACATTTTGTATATCACTATGTTTTAGTTGAAACAGTTGAATTAAGAGAAAGCAATTTGCTAGAGCGAAATATAAATAGTTGATTCCTTTAATAAAAGCTTTTGATCCAAATTCGTTTGAACACAACAATTCAGTAATTGGGGATTAAATTATATGTTAGGATATATTCTTTAATTTATGGCTTTTAGGGCTTTTAGACTGAATTATATAAAACTTATTGTTTGACTGTTACATTTAAAGTGCCTGTTGAGTGACGAGTGACGAAACCAACGCCGCACTTTGACTAACTGGATGGACGATATTAATTTGATTTAAATATTGATAATCGAATCCACAAGAATCGATTCGATTCGGCATATACATAATATCTCTATCTATATATGTAACTGGATGTATAGGTTAATTCCAGCCCACCCGGTCGAAGTTCACATGGGTCCTTAGTACAAAACAAATCAATCCCACTAACTGGCATCATAAAATGAAAATCATATTCACATAATTTACAATATTCGCAATGATAAAACCCATTCCGTTAGACACCATGTTCCCATGCACAGACAGTCAACGGTTAAGCGTTAACTATTTATTCTCTCCCACGAGAGACATTACTCCGTCAGTTATAAACTTGCTAACGTATCAGATGTTTTGTACGGAAATTCTAGTCTTAAACTGTATATTTTATATAGAGTATCTACCTGTTTACATAACATTATTACGTAGAAATACCAGGATATGCCAGTAATTTAGTTTTCTTGGAAGTCTATGTAAATTGTAACAAAAGTCAAAGAAACTTTTATCATTCCAGGTACCAATTTAATTGGGATTTGTTGACTTTTCTCAGGTGGGCATCGCACCCACACCTAATGTACAGATATATATTAACTTAACTTATTTCTATTATTCAGACCAGACACTCATATCACAACCAATTTATTTAAACTAACATATCAAAGTGGGTTCTGTCACTTGTGAAACAACCTGACAAAGAATCACCTGCATTTACAAGAAACAAAAGCGAACACGTAATTAAACAACAAATCATCGTTATAGACTCTTCACTTCATAATAACTTTAAAGGGATATATCAAACGAGTCATGTCTCCAAACAAAGGAGCTGATCAGTTTCAAGCATCGCACTATTAATAATAATTTTCAACATTGTGTATTACAATGCCTTTACACGCGGCGCCACTTTCTCTGTGACCCTATCACCTTATAAGTGTCTAATATAAAATATGGTAACGTTGTCTGTAGGGATAAAAGCTTTCGAAGATCTCGTGTTTATTTTAAAGCGTTTGTATATTATATTGTGATAGTTATCAACAAAATACAACAATACGTTTATTTTCAAGTTTATTTGGCGAATAGTTCCAATAACTTTAGTTGTAACCCAAATTATATAACTACTTTATTTTTAAGAATTAATATAAAATAAAAACAAAAGTTTTTCAAATATTTTAGAATTTTATTAATTAATATTTATATGTGATTTATGTATTTATCTATGTAACCATTTACTTACATTTTCCACTTATAGGCAATGCAATATGTTAGATGACTGATCCTTACGCACATTTTGTCATTTTATATACTTTTAAAGATTCTACTATTCAGCTTTGTAACAAATATTTCTTATACAATGAAGGATAGATTGAAAATGGCTTAGATTATACATTAAATAGAATAAGAGCATTACATAGCGTTCTGGAATATAGTAAATTAGAAATAAGGCCCTCATTAAACTAAGAGCGAAGATCTCAACCATTAATAGCGACATAAAAATAGTAATAGTACCTTTGAAACCGGTCATTTTAAGAGTTTTCAAGCAGACATGATGAAGCCGCAGGCGTGAGTTTAACCTCAGAAGAGTAAACTGGGTTACGGACAGCGTCTGGCCAAGGAATGTTATTACACGTCCAACGGCGAAATTTATTTCCACCGTTAATGGAAATATGAGGGACTGGAGTATTGATGTGCGGTCGACTCGTCATATAACGGTTCACAAATAAATCAATATTATTATATTTATTGGTCACTTCACTTAAGTTAAAAGAGGTTAATAAATAACCACTAAAGTATTATTAACTTTTCAATTGAACGTATCTTTGATTGAGTGCTATAATTATAGGTATAATATTTAAAGACTGCCATAAACACGACAATCGTTGGCCCAGCTGTGCCACAGTGAGACAACGCCCTTCTTGCACGATGGAAATCGTATTAATAGTCAGTTTTATTCATATTTAAGGGAATCCGAAATATGAAGTCGTGGAAAACTCAATATATTTCTAATGGTCAAAAACGATGGTGAACAGCATAACACATTAATCTTCAAAACTTCTTCTGCTATCTCGAAAATAGCTTGAATAAAAAATAGCCCTATATAAAAATAAATAATAAATAATTAACCTTGGAAATTTAACCACAAAAAAGACAATGTTAGTCAAGCACGCTGAAACCTCAAATGGCACAGTGACACGTCACTTTATTTGCAAATAGCGTGTGTCATATTAACATAGCCTATTAATCACGTATGACACTTGGTAGCGGTAGCAAATTTAACGCTAAAACAATACCACCCACGCATCACATTCTCACGTATAAAAGGCTTGTGATGAAATAAAGATTTATATTCGAACTTTCATTTATAAAAGCTTAGGTAACGCAATTATTGAGTATAATTAATAATATAGGAAATTATAGTACTAGTAATAATAGAAGACCGTCGTGGTGCATAAGCACCGCTTCTGCTTGTAATTATAAATGGTTTGTGGGTTCGATTCCCATTTGGGGAGAATGTATTATTTTCATTTTCATCGCTCTGGCAACACGCAATGCCTCGAAAGGCGGAAAGTAGGGAACTAAGTGTCTTGACACTAAATTCCTTCTGCCTACGGTTCTCTCTGCCTATCCTGCTATGTAATAATAGCTGAATTAGTACATTAGCATATAATATCCGAGGAGTTACTATATAAGTTTGGTATGGTATAAGGTTTACATATAACATATTTAACTTTTAAACAAGTAGCCAAGATATGAATAAATTTTTCACCCCATATAGACGTTCGGAATTTCAATGTATACCATATTGGACGACAGTGCAATGGCAAATTTAGTATATAATATTACAGACTAGCAAAGTTCAAAAGATTATAATAGAATAGTAAATTATATATACAAATCTAAGGAATCTTAATTATTTGAAAATAAATATTGAAGTAATTAAGCATATATGTGAAAAAATTTAAATTAACAATTTAGGATATAAAATATTATTGAAAGCTCATTTTCTATAAAAATTGCGTAAACTCTTACATTTTTTGTATATACAACAACAGCTTTTCTAAATTAAACCAAAAAAAAAACTAAAACGTGAAGTAAAACTAATTGTTAGGAACCATATGCATTTCACAAACATATAAAACCTATTTACACGTAAACACAGTATTCGCATAAACAGAATTTAACGGGCCGTTCGAAATTTACCGCGAAATCGCCAAAACATCAACTCGTTAAGATAAACACGTTAGAAGTTAGAACATTGCCCACTGCGACCTATGAATACAGAGTTTGCGGAAACTGATTGTAAATATCCGACGATCGTCATGTACGCTTACTAGAAAGCTACTAGTAACCATATTTTTAATTCATTTTTCGCATAAAATGTGTATACTTCTGGGAGCGTACTTTTGCAATCATTTACAACTGGTTAAAAATTTAAGGGTTTAGTTCTACCGAATGTAGCGCTTCATGCTGTGTCCATAGCTGATCAGATCAGAGAGAGCGGTAACGGTCCCTCTATACTCTAACTCTTTATATGGCCATCTGGGTCCTAGTGCTTTTTATATAACCTTCTTCCAATATCATATACACTGTCTTCCCGAAGGTGAACTGAGATCTCCCTCTATCTCTCTCGTCTTGTAACATATATCTTTTTTATCATTCGTATCACTCATCGTCCCAATAGAACATTTATTATTAATGGAAACTGAAAAACTAATTGATCTTTCCCTTCAATGACTTCCACTTGTTATATGTAAGTCGTATAAAGACTATGTAAAATAAAATATATATAAGCTAAAATAACATCTATACTATAAAGTTAATTTATTATTCGCTTCATGTTCCATACAATCTACAGTATAATCAGTTTGAGCCGTGGGAATATCGTGGAGATGTTTAGATCTGCATATAAGAAATGCGATAAAAAGAGTCGAGCAACTTTCATATTTTTTTGTTCTTGATGACCTTGCGCTTTGTCAGTGCTGGCTATTCTTGGTCACTTTATGGGTACGTCTGCTATTAACAAGCTATAAGTCTAGCGAGTTAATATCTCCGCTAGTGAGTTGTACAAAAGACATAAATATTTTTTTAGCCTTCTTCTTGCTTTTTCCCAGATAGCAGGGAAGGCAAATGGAGTTGTTTTCCAATGTTCGACCAATCGAGAGGTCAAGTGTTGAGTAACGAAACTATATGTCACGTTTTGTGAGGCCCAAATCCACAATCCATCACAATCACAGTAAGAGGCTATCACACTTCGGCGTCTTCTCCTTTTCATTGTATACATATTATTTATTTAAAGACAATCGTGTAGATGGAACATCATTAAATGGTGAAGTGTTTAAATTTCATTGACAATACGTGTGAAAAAATTACCACGTGGTCAAGATTTCAAGACATTTGAAAACATACTCGTACTATAAACTTTCTTATATTCCAATATTATCAAATTATTCCAAAGTTAATATTTCAAAGTCATAATTTATCAAACACCTAAAAGAAACAACGTACGATGAAAAGTATTCTACAGATATAAAAAAAATAAACATTAAAATATATAAGAAAAAATATAAAGCCTTATAAATTTCTTCTTTTATTTCAGGACAATTAGGAGAATAAAAACGAAAAGAAAGACAGAATAAATATACACATTATAATCGAATAAGTGTACAAAAAGCATACAAAATAAAATCTATACACTATACAGGTATACATTACAATATACTAAAACAAGATCATCCATATATAATTGCGATTGCCAAATTACGTAGCCATAGGCTAATTAGGCTTTCGGGTCAAATTTTGATCTTTTTTGGAACTGGTTCTGATCGAGCATTATTTGAAGCAATCAAGTTGTTGTCGAGTATTGATTGACATTAAATCACTGGTACAAAACGGTATATTTCCGGTTTGATCATTAAAGAGTGTAAGAGACTATAAATGTATAATTTACTATGTTTTTTTTCTTACATGTTCTAACTTTTTGATAAATTATTTTATAAATTATTTCCATTCTTCAACAATTGAAATATGTTTTGATATATTTACCTTCCCAGTAGGTAGGAGGCGTCCATATTACTAATAGAAATTGAGCGCAACACAAACTTATAACTTAAGTTCATTCAACCTTGTCATGCCAAGTGTGATCCAATGGCAAAATTCGACTACACAAGCCAATTGTAAAAAATAGAATTAAATTCTTGCCAAAAGCTGTATTTTAGGCAACACCATTGAGGAAAAGCGAGAAAACATGACAACTCCATTCGTGAGAGTTAGAAAGGGTGGTGAAATGCAAGCGGAACGGATTCATTGTGTACCGACGCAGTGGGAGGTTCGGGCCGGTGTCAGATCATAGGTCGACGATAAAATGACAACATAAATATTATAATATGCCCCAGTCTATGAAGGATATTAGGAAACATTACGTTGACGATCATGTTTAGAGAAAGTGAAAATTAAGTCCTCTTCCTTGTTGGGTGCGAGGTGCGATAATGTCATGAATGAATGGAATATAAAAGCTTGTTAGGAATGAAGAAACTCACGATTAGATTATCATTTATTAATTACGCTATTTCATGCTAGTTTTCCTGTTCTTGGTAAGACTCACGTAAGACTGGCGATAATTGAGTGATTTTACTGTTTTTGAGTTTCTTCTAACGACTAATGTCATATGTTGGAGCGTCTAACGCGACGCGTTGTTACAGCGATTAGCGTTAACCATTTTGAATCTGTGGTCGAGCACATTGGTGGGTTATTAAAATGATTACATTTTATGTAAAAAAATATAAACCAATAAAATAATTAGTAGATTGAAATTCGAACAAAATAACCGGAAACTGCACAGTTCACAGAAGTGTGGAATGCGATGAATGTATGTAAATGATGGAGTATTCTCGCCATTGTGCTTACGGGTGGATTTATAGCGTTTTAATATCTACATGCCGCTCTGCCGCTATATGCCATGTTTCTCATCCAATTATGCTTCAACAATACGTTACTGTTGTTATACCACGAAGGCTTTTTTGGAAATATTTTCTTTATGTTATGTAATAAGTATTGAAACATTTGTAATCAAGTCCTAGATTTCCTTAGCTGGAAATCCTAGGTCATTGATTCATTTTATATTAAGGGACACAAATTATAATCAAATCTATATTTTGATTTGTTTACTCTGACAAATTTTGATCCTGGGTCCCAAACATTTTTTGCCTAAGAAATCTGTGAGAAACATGTGACAATACCAAATTAAAAAAATTCAATCGATTCATCTATTAATCCAAAAATGAAAATTCTAATTCAGAATAGTGAAACAAGTAAGTAAAAATCTAAGGTTATCTTTTAATAATCCCCACATCTTCCCCACACAATGTACACAATCTGAGCAAACTAGACCAGCTATGAAAATGGTATCACCGTTGCAATTATCCATAACAGCTGACTATCACACGCGTTATTGTACTCGAAGTAAAAACTCTACCTCGACCTGCATTGGAGACGTACGACCATATGTAAACAATAGTAAAAGCCATGAGTAAATATGTATATTATACACAAAATCGTAACTGTCTCTTACTATGTCCCAGAAACATAATAATAACGTGTTTTGATTGACCGACTTTGCGAATGAGCTTTATTAGGTTATTTTAAAACCACAATGTGCAGATATATTTGGAATTATCTACAAATAATCTAAGACTTCTTTGAGATTTGTATATTTAACTAGAAATTTAACACTTATGGGTGCTTTTATACAAATCAAAATAGGCAGGCGTATCGAATTAGACTTTGAAATCTATTCATAAACAGATTGATGGTTCAATCATAGAGCCAATTTTACGTTGGCGATTTAACGGGAACCGATAAAGGTTATATAAAACGTGTTTGCATGCACGTCTTTTCATCTAATTCACAGCATGAGAGAAATAAAATTCAAGATTCGGACAATTGCTATAGAGTTTTCACTTAACATAATTATATGGGAGACGGCTGTTTAATCTGTCGTTTCGAGAGAGTCAGACATATAACTTGGTTATAAATTTTGGCTATAAAATTGGACAAGATTAGCCAATTCTTCAAAGCTATTCATAATAAGCCATTATTATGAATAGATGAAGAGATTCTAAATAAATCAAGATCTAAGACCAAAATTTATAAAGGATCCATGTATGGTAATTCAAAGAGACATCAAGAATAAATAACAGTAAAATTTCAAAACTAATGCTAAATCTACTTTTACAGTAAATTGAAATAGAAAGTTTTTTGTTTTAAATTAGACTGTTGGCAAAAGATATTAACCAATAATGGATCTATGAATGCGTATTGTGGCGGACAACGATTAGCGTGACAGCAAAAAAGGTCAAAAAGGGGAAAGTTAACTGGGTATTTCTACGTAGGTGTTTTTGAAAGATCAATTATTGTGAGTAATGCCATTTCACTCGTGACTATTGATTTACTTTTATGGTTGGATAATTATGGTACAGTATATAAACAGAATCATGAACCTTAACCTTCAAAGAACACGATCAGAGTTTTCACTTTCAACAAAAGGTAAACAAAACTTATTTGTCATATAACCGTAGCTGGCTTTACACTTATACAACAATTTAACTAGAGTTTGTGAAAATACACGACTTGTCCGAAATTACTAATAGCTTAATGGTGCTTATCTTTTAAATTCACAAGCTTTACTCTGACAAATAATAGTATATATTATGTATGAAAAAAGTTTATATAAAACTACACATATGTATATAGTATATATAGTTAGCATAAAACTAATCTTACCAGTAATATTACCAGCAGTCATCTCCGTGATGAGCCCTTCCAGGTCAGGAGATATGAGGCGCTCTTCGTCTTCTCCATGTGTGTAGTCTAACGCGTGGTAAACCACGATAGCCAAGTTAACTACCAACTGAAAAGAAAATAAATAAATTTATTAAATATTTATAAAAAAAAATTATATTCATACTTTTGAAAGTGATCTTGCGATAACTTGAGATAACAGGTATTTTCATTTCTTATTTGCTCTCGTTTCTGATAATTATTGGTACAAAATAATATATCAGGCTCCCTTCGCCTACTCTGTAATTTATAAATACGTAAATAACAAGAAATATATATTCTAGCTGCTGTGAAGCAATTTAAGCATGAGATTATTGCTGATGTTCTTGCTAAACATGGACTCATCTGGCATGACTATCAGGAGCAGTGAATAGAACGTTTGATGTTCGCCTATTGTTAATGCACCTATTTCTCAACTGATTTACCACAGCTAATAATAAAGCGCTTGAAAATTTCCTGTTTTACATATTTTATCTTCTTGTAGCACGCATGACGTACTTAATGTTTGTAATAGCGACGATTGAGCCATTCCTGCATAACAGTCCTGCACACTTCATTAAGCGGGAATGTGGAAACGAAGAGCACATACCCATCTCATGTTAACGTGGTTACCACAATCCTTTGCCACAATTTACTACTTTTTCTTTAAAAATATTTTATCGTGAAAGTTTAACTTTGATTAATGAATAAAATTGAATAAACCAAATAACATCGTGATAAAAATAGAAATAATTTACTACCATAGATAAGAATTAAAGAATGTTAAGATTGCGCAAAAAAATACATATTTTGACACCAGATCAGTTGCTGCGAGGAATGCTACGGTTGTAATAGACAATAACGGGGCGCATATCATTACCAACCTGCCAATATAACAGGCGAACATCGCTACACGGTATCAGGCGTATTGTATGCTAATCGCGTGCAATATGATGCTTTGTTGCGCAAGCGCACGAATCTTAGACCGTAACAACACCGTAAGATTTACGATGTAAGCCACACAATAAAACCGTTGAAGGACGTTTGTGTCTAAATGGTATCTAATTGTTGCAATTGGCTGAGGAAATGCTTTGTTTTTGAGTTTTGATAATAATAGTGTGCTTTGAATAATTGCGATGATAAAGGTTTTTTTTATCTTTACTCATCTCCCGCATTATTGTTCTTCATTTTGCTTATTTTAGAAACAACACAAATAACACTGATTAGCGCAACCCAACATCGTGATTTATCTATCAATCATTTCATGACCCTACTATAAAAAGCCGTCATACGACAAAACACTTGTTTTTAACTATAATATAAATGTAGTTTTAAAATAAAATAGCTCTACACTCTATAGGTTAACAGTTTTAAGCAGATGAAGCTTGAAATAAAAATATCTTCAATACGAAGGAAAGAAGAAAATCGAGAAGTTTTTCCTTTTTTTTAAGCAATATTAAGCAACTTCCACATGGATAAAAATAAAAATTATTATAGTTAACGTCTCATGAATAGTACTGAGAATCTTAAACGACATATCCCGCGGCGATCGATAAGCTACTTTTTATTACGTTAAGCTGTCACTGGCTAATACCCGCAAAAACAGGATCTTATGATGAAAATTATCCGTGGTAAATAATATTATATCACAATCTTTTATATAATAAGTGAACGTTTTATGTAATATAATTTAACTTTAACGATTAAACGTCATCGTGGCGTTACTTTTTTTTTTTTTTGACGCAGGGGAAATCTTTTAAAGATACCCAGTCCGTTTATAAGAACTGGGTTATGTGGGATTTTCACTCACTAAAACCCCTGCGATTGCCGTCCTCGACACAACGGAAGGGCCCGGGAAATCGGTGGAACCGCATCCGTAGCCCTTCTCACGTGACATGCTCCTCTAAGGAGCTCACTTTTAAAGAGAGTAGACTTTTTTTTTTTTTTTTTCTTTTTTTTCTTTTCACCACACGCGGTAGAATAAATAAGCTAACCTAATATAACACTAGGAAGACTAGCAAACGTGCCACCACGGCGACGTTGCCTATGGAGAGAAGGATTCTCCCTCTCCCGATCACGTTCTGCAGCCTCTTTCTGAGACATGACTGTCTCACAAAAGGTGACTACGGCTGTCCACGCTGATTCCCTACCCAACATTGTCCTTATGACTATGGGAAGGGAAAGATTACGCCCGACTTCCGTTACTAGGGCTTGCCTTTCTGCGTCCCAGGCAGAGCAGAATTGAAAGGTGTGCTGTGCCGTATCAGACTCTTTGCCACAGTGTCGGCAAGTTGACGTTGCCTGTCGTCCGATCTTAAACAAATAATCACCGAAACTACCATGTCCGGTGATTATCTGTGTAAGATGGTAAGTAACACGACGTTTTCGTCTCATCCATGTTTCAAATGACGGAAGGATTGCTTGAACGACACGTTTGCATGTATAACGCTCTTGGCAAAGTTGCGTGCGCCACGTCGCGAAAGCAATATTATTTTCTTCCCGTCTGATATTGGTCATGCTTGAGGGCGAGTACCCAACTGAACCTCGGATCCGACAGTATAATCTTGCGTTCATAGATGCCAGAATATCTAAAGGCGGAAAGCGCGCAAGTAAAGTCGCAGCCTCAAAAGATATTGTACGGTAGCCACGAACAATTCTAATTGCTACTCTGCGCTGAAGGCTATAGATCTTAGTTCTACATCGACGAATAGATAGTCTGTGAGACCAGATAGGTGCACCGTATAAGATCATCGAACGAATAACCCCAGCATAAAGTAAACGAACTTCCTCGCTCGGTCCACCAATATTAGGTAGTAGTTTGTGCAGAGCACCCACTACCTTGTCTGTCCGAGGAATAAGGCGCTCAAAATGTTCTTCGAAACCCCAGCGACTGTCTAATGTCAACCCTAAGTATTTCATATGCTGCCTGACCTGAATCTGATGGTCACCCACGAGAATATGCGAGTCAGGAGGCTCTCTACTCCTCGGTAACTTGTGAAACCATAATGCCTCGGTCTTGTGAGCCGCTATACGTAAACCCAGCTCACAGATTTTGGTAATGACTGTTTTCACTCCCATTTCCGCAAGCGTTTTGGTCTGCTCGAATGTACCCCCAGATGCCAGCACCAACGTGTCATCTGCATAGCAAACAATGTTGACACCACTAGGCAGATTCACACGCAAAACAATGTCATACGCAAGATTCCACAACAGAGGCCCCAGAACAGATCCTTGCGGAATCCCACAAAGCATGGAACTGGAACAAGCCTGTCTGAATCGGATGATTGCCGGTTCAAATTTTTTTTTTACATATGTGCCCACAATATATATATATATATATATATATATATATATATATATATATATATATATATATATATATATATATATATATATATATATACACATAAAATATAAATTGAACTACTACTAATGTATACTAATTGAATACTATATATATAAAAGCATCTGAAATATAGGAAAATAAAAGCTCCTTTTTAAGCTGAATCATTTGTGCTTTACACGAGTGTGTAATGTAAGTATCATATTCACGTATCAATGGGACATGTAAAACATGAATTCGTAATCTGATTCACCTGTCATTAGGTACACTCATTAACACTTGGTGTAACATTGCAACCGTATTTCTTGAATATTTTGATTTAACATCTAGTTATTTAGAAAGAAATATTATTATTTCTTTATCTCGATTGCGCTAAAATATTCAAGCATCTAAATCTCTATTTTAAGCAGGATTTCAACATTAGCTGTTATTATGAGCCATCTTTTAGCTATACGTCACTTTTTGCGCTAAAAGATTTTAATACTTTAATAATAATATTAAATAATACAGTTTAAACGGAACGAAACGGATTAATTGCGTATATTATGATTTTTTGGAATGGAAATGACTACGGAATGTCTACGGAGTTTTATACAAAAGTGAGAACATGACGCCATTATTATAAAATTGGAAGTTAAAATAAATCATTATAAAACTGGAGTCTGTGTCTGATTTGGTAGCCTGCGCTTACAATAAACATCACCTGGCACTCAGTTCCGCCACCCAAAACGCAATGTCTCGAAAATTGGACAGAAACGGAGTGTCCTAACACTATTTTACCCTGCCTACCCTGCTATAAACAGATACAGTGTAAAGCTTAAAAAAACAGTAATAATAATTACAAATATATCTAAGTAACAATAGTTAAGCTCTGATCTTATTATACGCAACAAATAATCTCCATATTGAGGTCGAAATCTGAAATATGCATACATTAACAAAATACGTAATTGTATTACGTAAACAATATTCTTTGTATCAGGAATGATATAACATTCTATGCTGATTGTAATTATCGTGATTATTTAAATTTGAGGTTTGATTGCGATTTTATCCTGTCATCGTACTTTTACTAATATACAGGTAAAATTGATATTTCAACATTTGTATTATATGTAACATTTTATGTAAATCGAGGCCGTTCCACGCTCTGGTAACAAGACAAAGCTCGGCGCTGAGTTCCGCCATATAACACGCAATGCCTCGAAAATTAGGCGAAAAGAGGAAAACGGAGTGTTCCCTCCGCCTACTCTGCTGTATGCGAAATACAGTGTGCTGTGCAAAAATTTAATTGCTGTTTTAGTACATGTAAATAATTTCAAATTTGAAATGTACTTATTACTATAAGATTTCTTAAAAAATATTACCTATATGATAAAATATTATGTTAACACAAACACAGACAAGTATTTATATGTGTAATTGTCTCGTTAATATCATTACTACATAAAGCCATTTCCGCACGCTAATATTGAATTATTTAAATTTAACTTTCCGTATAGACATCAACTGGTTTTAGCAAAATGCACAGTGTATTTATAAAGCCTTATCAGCTTTTATATCAATGGAAAGGTTTAATAAGGTTAGCCCTATATTCAATTGTGTTCTGATGACCCATGATAACCTGCAAGCTAGTTAACCACAGGTCACTGTGTACATGGACGAAGACCTGAATCACCTTAGACGGTCTATGGAGAAAGTCTTTAAGGAATTACTAATTCTGATATTTTCATTTGAAAGGAAGAGTATGTTTTGGTGTGGTAATGTTACTTAATGTTCTTTTGTTTTGGATTTTACCTCAAATAGGTACTATAATTATATAGTTTAAACTAAGGGACGTGTATGTATATACTTTATACAATAGTGTAGGTATACTGTTAAAAAATCATAAAATAAATTTTATTAATATTAAGTATTAAAAAAATATTGATTTTGTGCCTTCACTAGATTTGCAAATTCATACTCCTCTGTTTGCGTGATTTTTGTTAAAGGTTTTGTTTCACATATTAATATAGATATAAAACTTTATAGATACATTTCATAAAATATTTGACACAACAGTCTTCCATTAAGCAGATTTTTATGAAATCTAATAAAAAAAAGAACTGTAATTTATCAGAGCAAACGCAAACAAGTAGCTATTTACAAGATTACAATAATATGTAACACTTAATATTCTAAGGAAGGAAGCCGGGTATTACAAGCCGATAACAGCCAAGGTTGTTGACATTGAACTGTTACGTGGTGCTTTGAGAACATTCGTAAAAACTTTTGATCTATAAATCGAATACCGAGCACGTTACGGATGATTGAGAATCTAAATAAATAAGTTAGTGAAATTAAAGTAATTTAGCGTCAGCAAAAGTTTTGATTACATAATTACATTTGAGGATTTGAAAAAAAAAATCAAGTATGACGTCGCCATTTTAATAAAAACCGTGTACCGATTCTACATGTGCATTAAAATAACATAAATGTATTTCTGATGTAACAAGGTAGGTAGGTATACAAAGACATTAAATTTCGTTGTAATAAATATACTATATTTTAATTTTTTTATTTTCATAGTGATCATCCAACCTAAATGGCCACAATTCTTAACAATAATGTAATAAAAACTATCATGTTATTTAACTACTACTAGTAAAGCTACTCCGCAGGTGATTTTCTGATAATTCTGAAGGCATTGCACTTTTAACGAAACGTGATCGATATGTCGAATTCATTTATATATCTATCTATCTATATTATAATAAAAAAGTAAAAGAATTGTGTCTTTACGTTGAAATTTAAAAAAAATATCTGTCTGTTTGAGAGTTCTTCATCATTCATCTTCGAGAGTTGTATAGAAATTGTTTGGTCAGGTTTGGTTTGGTCAGGCCAGGATCTAGGCTGTAATAGATTTTGCAGACTTGCATACCTAATGCAGAACAATAGTAGACCAGTTGGATCATAAGAAATAATAAAATGCTGCCATAACAAAAATAATTGAAGGTTATAACTTTACAATGCCGTAATAAAATCAAGGATCTGGAATACCTGACCAGAAAATGGCTAAAGAGCCAAATAGTATAGACTCAAAGTTGTTGAGCGTGATGAGAATTTTCGTTGAAATATGAAAATCCAAGATCTGCAACATTATTACAACACATTATTTCCAGCTAAACAACAATACCGAAAATGGCATTCTAACAAAAGCCATTTAACGTGATGGACATTTTCCATAGATTTTTTGATATATAATATCAAGGATCTGGAACACCTTATGAAGAACCAGATAATAGGCTTAACTGAGAATAATGAGAAACTTTCGCTGTCATAAAAAATTTTACATTTGGAATACAATCTCATGAATAGCAGTGCAAAAGGATAGCAGTCCGTAGAGTGGCAAGGACCATAAAGTCCACGACAAAGAAGTTGACAAAGAAGGAGTCCATAAGTACGTCATATTATTAGAGACCATCGAGGCGCTGTGGGACAGCATATGACTGTAAACAAAACAGACTATGGATTCGCTCCTCACTCGGAGATATAAATAGAAGAATTTAAATCACTTCCAAGAGCGGGGAAGCTCTTGAAGGAAATAGCGCGGCGTTGAGTTCCGTTACGCATCACCAACTACTTCTGTGGAATTCGGCAGAAAGCTAAGCCAGTAGCTTAGCTTAGCTTTCCGCCCGATAATTAGTTCTCTGTGCCTGCCCTCCTAAGACTCACCTAGCATAAAGCATGAAATTGAAAAAATATTCATGTATATACACGTATTACGTTTCTATTGCCACTAGTAGTGTGGTCCAATCCACTTAAAAAATGACGCCTTTCAATTTAATTCGTCACATCGAACTCAATTTAACGTTAGGCCATTTCACTCCCATGTACCTCTATGAATTACTATTTCACTTTGTATATATACATACCTATATATAATATATATAGAGCTGTATATAAATATTACATAATAGTATTTATATATATGTATAAATTAATAATAAAAAATAATATAAAAGAATAAGTTTATAATTATTTTGTTAATATATAAATTAATAGTATTTTGATTATATGTAGTTTAATAACAACATTATATAGTTACCCAGTGCGAATTCGTCCTTATGAACTTACATTTTAGTTATATATATACTCTACAAATTTTCGACCATTTAATATAATTACTGCATCAATCATCACAACTATATTCCCCAGTGATTCGTCCTTTCTATTCTTAAAGGTTTTATGATATATATTCTCGCATAGCTGTTTACTGTACATTGAATTATCGATATAATAAATATTATTTTCCAATATTTAACTGTCGTTTCTAGGAAGAATTTTAAAGATTGATTATGTAATAATTTCTCGCATAGTGTATTACTGTAATATATATTAAAGCTCACTACAAATATAAAGCATTATTTTCGAAATACTTTACACTTTTTTACACAAAACAAATGTTAAAAAAAAGATCATGAGAATATGTGTACATTCAATAATTCTTATGTCTTTACGTATGTTTAACGATTTCTGTTATTGGTAAGCAAGCATCTATCGGAATAAAAGCTATGTAATAAATAGAAAAGCTCCCGGGGCTGATTTTCGTATCAACTTTACACTCTAACACAAAACCAAATGTTAAAATAACAAGAATCAAATCAGGAAGTTAATGTGTACATTCAATAAATTCCAATATATGTCACTTTTCACGAATATCGTTTAACGAGCTTTCTGTTGCATTTGTGTTGCGCAAGCAAGCGCCATCTATCGGAAATAGAAAGCTATGTAAATAAAGTCAGAAAAGCTCGGCGCCGTCTGGCCGATTGGGTTTCCTCATGCAAATTGTATAGACTTCACTAATCAAATATCTGCCTATTTATATTCTGATTCTGTATATCGATGTATGAGCATTGTTTTATTTGAGTTAGTCAGTTTATGTGTACATTAGACATTTTGATCGATAGGACGTGGGTTCGATATCCACTCACATAATTTATTTGAGTAACTAATTACAAACATACATAATAAACCATAATTTTTTATTTATATTTAGTTGGTAAAGGAGAATAGTTTACTGCAAATGTTTTGTCCAAAACAATATGAGAAAGAAAAAGTAATTATAAATGTTAACACATTTAATTTTATACATACAGAATTTACTTTAATACGTGACACAAGACATGAGAGCCAATAGATTGTCCACTGAGGATGTTAAAGACCGTGCAAAGTGGAGTAGGCTTAGTCGGAAGGCAGACCCTGGCAAAAGCCAGGACTAATGCCAAGAAGAAGAAGAAGAAGAATTTACTTTAATTTGTCATTTGATTATAATTTCTAAATTTATTTTTATACCACCCAAAACTGTCGTTGGCGCTTAAAATTTACAATTCAGGAAATGTCAAGCATTCTTTCAGTGGCGACGCAATAAAAATGAAGTGTATAAACAATTTTCTTAAGACACGAGTGTTTTTACGACCACTAATCGCGCATATTTGAAAGAATATCTCTTTTATTATAGAGAAGCTTTAAGAAACCAACCAAAACAGAAATAAATCTATGTCCCTTCTTTTAGAGCCACAGACAGATACTTTTCACGTTTTGCTAATATACATTGTTTCAATTCTAAATGTGTTTTATTTTACAGAACAGGCAGTAAACCAAGTAATACATCACTTCACTTCTTGTATTGCTAGTTAGAATCGGGATATTTACGATAAAATAAAAAATCTGCTATGTGATATTTGAATCTTGGACCATTACGCTAGTTGAGATAAGACATCCACGTGTATATCGCTACATAACGAAATAATAACCTATATAAACGTGTAACTAAGCACATTCGTAAGGCTTATAACATCCGCTTTGTATAATATTCATTCATTAAGCGTTTGGCAGCTACAAATTAGTAACAGCGACTGATTATATAGTACGCGATATTAATTTTAATCTACTAACTACTAATCGATCGTTTTTTTTAGTGTCCCGCATACGACAAAGTAGGCATAGACAACCTAGTGCTAAGACACTATGTTCGCCATTTTATGAGCATTCCGTGTTGAGTAGGTAGATCCAAAAACAAACTTTGCCGGTCAGAGCAGGGAAACATTATATAAACTTATTAATAAAAATTATCCTCTTGAGATAATAAATAATAATAATCTTTGTTTGGACTAATTAATAATAATGACGTACCATACCATACGCCACGTACCGTACCACAGAGCAACAATGACCATCATATCAACATATATACCACTATATAGAACCCCATATGGAACCCACAACACAACACAACATCTCTTAAATCCTACAACTGCCAACTAGGACACGATAGTTGCAAAAATCAGGTGACAATATTACGAGCGCATGCGCAGGTTGCGTGAACGAATTCACAGAAAATGCATTCAAACCGGGTGATTATATAAGGAATTATGCGCTCGGAAATACCCTTCAGTAGATCCAATTAATCATAATGTTATCGCAGACGTTACGAACTTTATTGTATAACTCAATTCAGCGGGGCTTAGTTGAGCTTTTACGTTAAGCAAACAGGTACAATAGACACGGGGATATTTGCATTCTATAAACAATATCGTCGATTGGGTTAATGCAGTAGAGCTAGCGGATTCGTGTTTAATATGGTTTAATTGCATATAGAGGAACGTTGTTTATATGTAAAAATAAATATTTATTAAACTTCACTGATCTCTTCCGTTGGTAGAGTTTGGGTCGATTGTCTTGAATAGTCTATGAAGGTTTAATATTATTCACTCCAAGGAAATGAAAGGAAAATATCTTTAGGAAAATCGAATATCGAATATCTGGTCAAATCGCCACAATAAGTTTAAACTGAAAAATATCGGCCGAAGTATGGTTCGAAGTTTGGGCCTGAAGAAAGGTTAACTAAACAAAAAGAATAGGCTAAACGAGGAGAAATGATAATTATAAAATATTTGCATATATATATATATATATATATATATATATATATATATATATATATATCTATATATATATATATATATATATATATATACTATATATATATATATATATATATATATATATATATATATATATATATATATATATATAGTATATTATATATATTTTTTTTTTTCAGATTTCTCTTACTTAGACGTCAGGAATATAGACGCATAGCTCGTTATACATAAATGGCTACCGAGCTTGTACGTCACGTTTGATTTATTACGGACTTAAAAACTACCATAATAATGGGACAGTTACAACTTAAAGCTACTTGTTACTCGTTTTGGACTCGCCGAGTAACTTCTCGTAATATAATCTGCACAATTTCAATAATATATCTATATTTGCCAATATCACTAAATGTGGCTATCTATATAAGATGATCTCTACACATTAATCATGTTTGACGCAGTGGCTGCGTGTTTACAGCTGCTATCTGATAGATTAGAGGTCGTGGCTTCTAACACGGAATTAAAATGTATAAATTTTAATTAAAACTTAACTGCACTTATCCTATTTACTAACGAGCTTTTATATAGCCCGCAATTTTGGTTTCCAGGGACTATAAAAACTTATATCCCGTTTTAACCCGTTATTGTTGGAATTCCGTACAATACTTTACTATTGGCCACCTACACGCCCCAAGAATCCTATATGCCAAATTTCAGGTTTAACGTTTGTTTTCTTTCTATATATCACAAAAATAATTCACTAACTTTACTACACACTAAAAAAAGTAAAAGTTTCACTTTTTTAAATATAAAAATGAGAAGTATTTAATAACAATAATACAAGAAACATATATGTACCTATATATTTTTTAAATTATATCGTTTAGCCTCTATAATTCTGCCATTTATAACAATTATACGTTAGCTAAGATTACTGGCATTATTGTCATTAAACTGTTAACAAAATTGCCAAATAGATACGGGGCCAGGTCCGTTACGAGGGTCAATGTCGGACGATTGAGATAAATTACAAATAGAATGAATCATATACAGAAATTAAAGAGGGCTCTTGTTTACGTACTATTCAATATGCGATGATTGTCTGTTGAGATCCCGTACATACAAATTGTAGCATTTAATTTAGAACAGGTCAGTCGCTATATGGCTCGTCTTGCTGTAGGTATACAAAGTAAAGGACCTTAGTTTAAGAAGTTTAAATTTCTTCTATAAATTTGCTTATTATTTAAGTTAGGTACACACCTGTTTGTATGAACTAGCTAGTAGTAGCTAGCTAAGTACTGGTTCAAAGTGAAAAAATTGAATTGGATAATCTATTTAACGGAAGTCACCACGCTGCGGCCAATATTGTACCGTCTGAAGAGCTTAAAAGCTTAGGCATTAGGCACACAACTCTTAGCTATTTAGATTTAAACAAAGCGAGTTAATGCCATATAAGATATATATAATCTTCAATAATAAAATACAGAACGGTAAAACACATCATATGAAATTTAATTTATTTACTAACAAAACACAAATAAATGATCATTAAAACAAAACAATTTAATAGTGAACCGCTGTATTCTCTCTTGCTATTCAAACGTTTGAAGACAGACAAGACCCACAGTGGACAATCCGAGAAAACTAATAAACTAAAATGGCAAGAGCCTTTTCTACTCTGAACAGTTCAATGGCTGTAAGGTACAAGCGTCATTTATGAAGTTTCAGACTGACGTATAATTGAATTTCAACATCAACAACATTTGAGATGATGGCATGTGAAATGGATAGTATTGTAAGGCACATAATCACAATTCAAGACAAGTATTCCAGGTACGTTCGCTATGAGAAAGACGTACTAATGTACAGTAATGTATTGGGCATACAATAAATAAATTTACCTATGTAATTAAATAAACTAAAATACTCGTAAACACTTGTAATATTCACGTAACAGCCTAATGGTAAATCGATTATTGTACATATATATATATATATATATATATATATATATATATATATATATATATATATATATATATATATATATATATATATATATACATTTTAATTAATATAATTTGTTATTATGCCATTACGCGCGCCATAATGTTAATAATTTTAATTATTTATATCAAATTGATGAAAATATTCATAAAAATAAATAGAATGCCTATATGAAATTTATTTCGACTAACGATCAATTTTCTTTTATTATATGCATTAGAGAGTTACGTATTGACAATTTCGTTTAATTTCATAGAAATTAGCGAGTGAAACTCGGTGTCAATTAGTGATTTAATCTACCGACGTTTGTAGAATTGTTATCGCGAAAGGGCATTCTAATTAAAAGTTGATTCGCGTGAGGAATGTGTTTCGTAATCAAATTTACAGTACAGAGGGTTCTTAATTATCAATAAATAAAATATATATATATATATATATATATATATATATATATATATATATATATATATATATATATATATATATATATATATATATATATATATATATATATATATAAAATGTAGTACTTTACCGGAGAAGAACTTTTGGAGAACCTTGTATATATTTGTAACGCTTGTAACAAATAATAAGCGTAAAATATAAACACCTGTAGAAAAGCTGCCACCAGTGTGCACTTCGAAAACAATATACAATTTCTCGGGAACTATGGCTCCCACGGTACACATGACGCATTGTGCAACAATAGTTTGGCGAAAGGTAAATGTGAGATTCATCAGATCATTTAATTTCCTTGATACAATTTAGATAACATTACTTAAACGTGGAGTAAAACAAATATCAAACTTTAACGAATACTTTAAAAGAATAATATTTTTATTTGTTGAATATTTGTGTTTGCCAAATAGTTACATTACAAGCAATATGTTAATATACAAGAACACTCTTAAAGTTTTCTTTTTTAAATTACTAAAAATCTTTGAAATTTCATGTGAATATTGGCATAGGCATTGTGCTATATCTTTCACGTTATACTAGCACAATGCCAAATAACAAAGTAGTGGCGGCGAGTATAAGAGTATGTAAATGTATATCAAATCTAACATTAAAATATTAAAAATAGATTATAAGTAACCGTTTAATTAACCGCCATGTCATACAATACAATTTATCTAACATATTTTTCACATTCATGAATGAATCTTCAAGTGTGAGATTTTTTACACAAATAACTTCACTTTTTACTTCATAACTTTATCTCATAAAAATACTCAGCGAATATCTGTGTAACAACGTCTATTCTAGGTAAGAGCTGCATTCCGACGGCAGCATCTTTGAGTTAGCTTGTAAAAGCTTTTTGTACGTTATAATAAACGTTTGCAAGATATTTACTACGACAATAATAACAAAATTTAATTGTAATCGTAAAAAATTTGCAATTATGCATTCACTTTCTCGAAGCATATTAGAAACCTTGACTTGACATTTGAAATTAATACGAAAACAATAAAATAATGTATGAAATTTGCATATTAATAACTCAAAAGATATTAAAAATAAATTAAATTAATCGCAAGAGTTTCACAAGATGGATCCACAAAGATTGCGATAGTTATGCAAATAACAATTTTACCGTCGCTTACGCAAGGAGTCGTTTTCCACGCACGCTAGAAAGCTCCTTGTTAAGAGAGTGATATAACAAATAGATATATAAGGAAATTGAATTAAGCGTATTGTTAGGTTAGGAACTGATCGTAATAGTTAAATTTTATGAACACCGCACCTCGTCCGCGGGTATCGATTACGTCTTAATAAGGAAAGTCGATACGAACCGTAGGGAAGAATACGCGCTTTTCGCTGTTCAATTTACAACTTGTATGAAAGTTATACCGCATGTATACGATGATTACGGGTTCAATTCCCACTAGAGGATATTAATTATTTCCATTCACCTGCTCTGGTAAAATTGCGTTAGTTTAGCTACCTGTCCATATATCGGGGAAGGCTATAATAGGCTATATCACATCATGAGAATTGGTTCCATGTCGTTACAAGCTTACCCCAGACACTTAAAATTTATCATGTTTAACAACCATTAGCTCTCTTATATGTATTTTAATTTAACCACGCGAGCGAAGTCACCGGTCAAAGTTACTTTACTATATAAAATGCTAACTATCCTTAAAAACTATTATACAACAAATCAAAAGTTACAATATAGTAAAATTTAATTAACGCTTACAATAATATCCTATTTCTAATGACAACGACAAAGCTCATGTACTCAGTTAAATATAAATACGTAATGTATAAATTATCGATTGGTATTCAATATTTATCAGTATTATAAGCGAAAGTTGACTGTCGCTTTCTAGTCCGAAACTTAGTATGTGAAATATCGAACTGATTTTGAACAAGCGTCCCGTGGGCGTGGTTTCTAATTAGGAGCTCTACAAGTTCATTATTCATTTTCTTTTAACTTTTATATTCACCTGACTATATATTATTTATATTTTGAATATTTTCATTTAAATATATTAAATAAAATTAGTTTAGGTGTATATAAAGGATATTGTATTGACAGTGTTTATATATACAAAAACTACGTATTGTATTTTTATTGTCTTTAAAGTGAACGTAGCGGGATTTGATCCAGCGCCCCATGGAAAACTTCCAAGCACTCTGACCACTAAGCAACAAACTGCGTCAAAATTCATATATGCTTTTTACAGGCGCATGAGGCTCGGATCTCAGTTAGTTAAAAATATAATATATCACCAATGACCAATTTTCCTTAAAACAATCATAAAAAGTAGATTACAGATAATAAAATGGTTTTGAAGCACAGATAAAATTAAAGCCACATAAAAACAATTAAAATATGCATTCTAAATAACCATCAACACTAATTGCAATATCGCATGACATATAGAAAAAACGACCTGGTCCATGGTGACCATATACCATTATTAACTCCATGGACATATAAGTGATTAGCAGTTACAAAATTAACTTATATAAATATACAAAACAGTATGTTATCAAGCAAAAAAAACTTTTTTAAAGGAGTTCCAAGTAATTTTACTCGCTTTAGAAATGTTTTATTTATTAGACGCTCATTCATTATGCGAGCTATTCGAGTTGCTTAGAAGTAAATATTTACATATAGAAACTTTTAGTTAAGCTTGCGTTTATACTAATTGAATTTCAACTGTTACTTCGTCATAGGAAAACCAATTATTTAGGCACTAAGCGATTGTGATCATTATCTATTTCACTTGGTTAGAAATAAATGAAATAAAGAATGTCATATCTTATTAATTAAATTTGAATGAAGTTATTACACAATATTGATTACAAAATTATTGACCTATTCATTAAAATTCCTTCTTTCTAGACTAGAAACTAGAAAAAAAAATAAAAGCTTTCATATAAGCATCCACAAAAATAACACGCATTACATTTATATATAACTTTAAGTAAATACATTCACCACTTTCAGCATATAAATAGATAAAGATATTCCTCGCTTGATCGCGACTCCAATATATAACTTAATAAACATAATATAAATAAATATACTAGACAGCTTTAAATCGTTTACGTTGGAAAATACGGAAAATAGAAAGCTTTAGCGCTAGAAATTAAATTAGATCTTAACACTGATATTTATATCGACCTTTGCTACCCATTAATTGATAACTTCCTGATGCTACTATACGAGTATCTTGTTATTAAATGTAACTTTAATACTTGTTAGACAGTTATTATTTATACTCATTTATATTTTACTACTGTTTAATTATACATTAAGTTACGTAATTATATACAATTATATGATTGTATTTTTTTTATTTTTTTAGAATTATGGTAATACGGAACCTTTATAGAATCACTTTGATTTCTGTCCATCTATTCATCTGTCAAGATCATTTTCTCAAAATCAAGTAGAGGTAGCAAGCAATTATTAACGTCAAATATCCAGAACGCTAGTCCCTTCCCCTAGTTTATACTTCTTTATTTTTCACATCACAGAAAGAAACCATTACAAAACTTATATCTGTCGTTCATTTCATACAAAACGAGTACATACGACCGCAATATTAAGCTTGTCTATTATTATTATGTTGTACTTTCTGCTGACTTACAACTATGAAATTGGTGAAAATGAACTCGCACTTTACCGACATTTATCAGCATGCTTTAACCTGGCCAGTGCAAGGCTGCCTAGCCTTCCTAACCTTATGTCAAGTGACATTCCGTTCTCCATTTTTCCCGGTCGAATTTATTGACTCCCAGGCAGGAAATTAAAAAGAAAATACCATTCCCCTGAGTAGGAATTGAATCCACAACTGTAGCGTTTACATTTAGACGCTGTCACACGTACATATGTATACAAGTTAAACAAATTTTGTACCTATTTCATTCTTACAGAAAAGTTTAGCATGTTGTATGTACACGAACCTATAAGCTTTATTGATTGAAAGCCAATCAAAGAACGGCAGGTTCAAACTGCTATACGTACAGGTGATTGGTAATTTGACGTATTCCCGTGAAAAAGGTATAGATGAGGTCTCTGTGTATGGATATACACAACCCGATACAAGTAAGATTTGATATATAAAATACATACATGTGAGATCTTTTAAAATTGACTATAAAAGCAATAGCAACTTCTCGTTCAATGTAACATACAATGCAAGTTAATCATTGAACATTAGTATATAAATAATACATAATACAATATTGGATTTCGTACACAATAAATGTCCCTTATCTGAGCCCTTTATCAGTCTTGTAAATACAGGGTAGTCTTAGATGACAGAGACTATAAAAGCAATGAAATTATGTCAATCAGGGCAGTTGCTTGTAGACATCTTTATTTATTATTTATAGTGTGAAATATTGTTATTAAGTGATTTATGTTGATTCTCTGACCGAATTCTCTCAAAACATAATATAATCTACGTATATTTCGATGTTTTCCTTTAAATAAAACTCTAGCCACTTCTGGTTTCTAGCTAAGTTTTGAAAATAAAGTTTAAATTTAAACACAAACGTATTTGTTACTACTGTTTTATTTATCGTCACTTGCGTAACAATTTTTTTTTAATTTCACATTGTATGCAAATATAATACACCTTATACAACATGCCGTTCATAATTATTACACTACATTCATAACTTGATGAAAGCAATCATCACGCTAAAGCGCCGCGAGACGCCCGCCGCCTAGCCTTAAGCGATATTTTACCAATTATCGCACGCGAAAGAAAGTCCGCGAACAATACACACTAGTAACATTACGTAGCACGGTTAGGCGATAAAAAAAATCCACATCAACTCCACGGTCATACAACTGTGCACTCTGTAGCAAAAGAACATTCTTCTGTCATCAACACAATTAAAAGGATAGTATAGAAGAATAATTAAAACTTTCGACTACCATAATAAGCTAGTGTATAAACTATTAACGTATCAAGAGTCAATGGATTTGTAAAGTAAAAGCAATTGAATAGAAGTGAGTGTGAATTTTAGTGTACAATTACGTTGATACCTACTACTACAAGGCGAAATTTTTGCTTAGTTCTTTTTCGTTTCGTCGTACAGCTTAGATCATTGAACTTGAGATGTGAATACTATAATGTGTTTTTATTATGGAGTCTCGAGCGCGACCACTTGGGAGTCAAACTTTCGCGTTGAGTATTATGATATATTATTCTTCATAAAAAAATCTTTATATATATAATATACTAAAAAAGCTAAATAAATAGGATCAGGTTTTATATTAATATTACATAAACATACATACCTATAACTATACTATACTATAAACCTATACTATAAACTACCTATTTGCTTTTTATTTAGTCCATTGTACTCTTGGAATAAATAAATAACATAGCATTCTGTTTTATCTCTGGTTAGAAAATCAAGTGCGGCGTTGAGCTAGTACGCTGGCGCCAAAACTTTGAAGAGGTCTTCCGTTTGTCAGCTACAACGACGCCCGACATGCTGCAAGCCAGTTCACAATCAGCCCGGCTTCTTGAAATTAATACGGACCCGCCGACATTCGCCGAAGTTGCAAAGGCGGTCAGATCTTTGAAGTTAGGCAAAGCACCAGGAATCGATCTGATAACTGCGAAAATGCTGCAAGCCGACTTATCTTCTGCTGTCAGCGTCCTGACGCCTCTCATTAAAAGGATTTGGATCGCCGAAGAGCTACCCAGCGATTGGAATAAGGGTCTTCTTGTTACTGTTCCGAAGAAGGGTGATCTGAGCCTGTGCGATAACTGGAGAGGAATTACACTGCTCTCTGTTCCTTCAAAAGTGTTCTGTAAGATCATCCTGGACAGACTGTCGAGGGCCGTTGATCCTCTTCTACGCAAGGAACAGGCTGGTTTTCGGTCGAACCGTTCATGCACGGACCAGATCAACACTCTTCGTATCATTCTGGAACAGGCATCAGAATGGCAAAGTGAGGTTTACCTAACTTTTGTCGACTTCGAAAAAGCCTTCGATACGGTGAAGTGGTCCTGCATCTGGTCCCGCCTTTCGGAACTTGGAGTGCCGCCAAAAATCATCCGTCCACTAAAAAGCGTTTACAGGAAGTATTCCTGTAAAATAACTCACGACGGCCTCATCTCAGACGATGTAGCAGTGCATGCGGGTGTCCGCCAGGGCTGCCTCTTGTCGCCGCTCCTCTTTTTGGTCGTTCTAGATGGGATAATGCTTCGCATCTCTGAAAACAAGCGTCGTGGCGTAGAGTGGGGACTGTCTTATGTCTTAGAAGACTTAGACTACGCCGATGATCTGTGCCTGCTAAGTCACACCCACGCTGACATGCAAGCAAAATTAAACTACCTACAACAAGAAGCGGCGAAAATAGGCCTTAAAATAAATTCCCGGAAGACTCAAGAAATGAGAATTGGCGTGAAAAACAACGCACCATTGCTGATTGGCACGGAGGCAGTGGAACGCGTCCACAAATTTACTTACCTTGGGAGCGTCGTGGCAGAGACTGGGGGTACTGAAGAGGACATCGCTTCACGGATCGCCAAAGCCCGAGCTACCTTCGCGCAGCTGAAACCCGTTTGGCAATCGCGGAAACTGACCCGAAGAATCAAGATAAAGATATTTGGGACCAATGTAAAATCCGTGCTGCTTTATGGGTGCGAAACGTGGAAGGTTACAAAGGACATCTCACGCCAAGCCCAAGTCTTCGTCAACCGCTGTTGGAGAAATGCCAAGAGAGCCCGATCGACCACCAGATCAAGCGTCGCAGGTGGCAATGGATTGGCCACACGCTCCGCAGGGGTCCCGACCATATACCCAAACAAGCTTTGGACTGGAATCCCCAAGGGAAAAGAAAGCGTGGCCGTCCTCGTCAAACCTGGCGTCGCACCGTGTTGGCAGAAGCGGCAAACATCGGAATGGCGTGGACCGACGTAAAGCGTGAAGCTCAAGACAGATCGCGATGGAGGATATCTGTGGACGCCCTCTGCCCCATCTAGGGGACATAGGACATTAAGAAGAAGAAGATATATATATATATATATATATATATATATATATATATATATATATATATATATATATATATATATATATATATATATATATATATATATATATATATATATATATATATATATATATATATATATATATATATATATATATATATATATATATATATATATATATATATAAATTGACGATCTTTAAATATATTTATTGTACTCTATACATATGTATATAAATTTTGTTTAATACCAGAATTCTATCATAGAAAACGATATCACGAGTATACCTACTATACCTACTCGTCTTATTATTATTTATGGTAGAGCACTCCGCTCGTGAGTGTCCATTACACACCATTTGCGGCCACACCATTAAATAGCAAATTGAACAATAACACACCGTCACTACATTAGAATGTAACTCCAAGGGAGAAATTGGTCCCATTCAAGTGGAACTTTCATAATATTAATAACAACAGATACACGACGAGTTTCACATTACAATAAATGAGATAAGTCATACAATTGATTAAAAAATTGCATTTAAATAAATATATTAATAACAATTCTTTGTTTCTAGAGACAGGCTACGTTAAATACATAAAAAGCTTGTGAATTTTCTATCATCCTTATAGACCTGATTTAATTTTAAATTTATATTATTTTTTTATTTCATATATAGCATTAATAACAGTATTCTGAAACACTGGCATTTCCCCCTCTCTTGTTATCCTAACGAACAAAATTGAAGAGCCACGCTATACTTGGAATAATTAGATAAAAAAAAGGCTCGTGTACCAAAAATGATCCACATTTCGGTCGTATCGCAAATCTACAAGTAAATGAAGACTTTTTAATGACGTATAATCAAATCGGATGTTTACATTGATTGATGGTCGGAGCAGCAGGTCGGGTGAAAACAGGTTTTACGGCGCGTAACCACTGCGTCGTAAATCACAGCTTACGATATCGTATAAACCGGGCAATAAAGCACTAAAGAAAGTCCTCGATTGCACCCGTATATAACGTTTACTGGAACTAAGAAAACTACTGTGCAAATTCTTTAGGATCGTTAGCCTTCTTAAGATAAGCGAGAAAATTGTTTATTTTAAAAAAACACCGAGTATATAACAAAATAAGGGGAACAAGTATTATTAGAACAAATTAACTTAAATTTTAAATTAAAAAAAAACGTGTTGCGCACAAATTTGTATCTATATATAGAGATACTCGTAGATACTTTAATTTCTAAGCGTCAAGCAAAAATAACTAAATCAAAACTTGAACAAGGATTTACCTACATATAATTAGAAATTGTAAATAGAAAATCCTATGAAATTTTGATTGGTTTGTATAGATTATTATTTTCATATAACTTTACTGCTGCAAGTTAAAATATATTTTTAAACTTGAAAGCTCTAGCATAAAGCGTACAAGCGAACGATCGTAAAATCATAAGCCGATTACTAAGTCGAAGGCTATATCAAATTAACATGGCAAATACTATACACTTTACGACTGTCGTCTCAGTGTTCAATTATGGGTATTAAAATGATTCGCTGAGAAATTCTGTCCCCTGCAATAAAATCTCGACCATGACTTAACAGTTTAAAGACTTTCGTCAAATAGTTTTATTACTTAGAAACTGTTTAAGTCGATGCTAATTGCTTTTAGTATTTATAGAAATTATAAATTAATGTATACAACTACAACAAAAAATGTAAATTACTACTATTAGTATTAACATAATTGTATAAAAAAAAACAATACGTAATAAAAAAAATGTGGAATAAATATGAAAGAATTTTTTTAGTTTAACACGCATTATCCCGCACATAGTAGGGGTGGCAGACAGAACCTAGTATGAAGACACCCTGATCTATCGACACGTTGCGATTTGAATAGCAGGACTCAATATTGCAGTTTATCTACCAGGCGAAGAAGAAAGAGAAGAAGAAAGAATAGAATTTAATTTCTCCGAAAGGATTTAACTCAACCGTCGCGGTAGCCGTCACAATTTCTCCTTTGAAAGCGCGACGATGATTCCGCTTAAATCTTCAGTCATATTATCGCAGTCCCTACATAACAAGCTTTAGAATCAACAAAATCAACCCAATTTTGCGATAAAAAAAAATAACAAAGATGTAACACATAGATGCAAAATATATTTTTCTCTTGTACAAAGGCTGAGATGAAAGTGATTGAGTTCGCTTTCTTCGGACGCATGTTACGTCTGTCCAGTATTGACAGTTGCTGAGCTTTTAGAATGCTTTTAGAAATTTCACTCGCATTTGGTGGAGAATACTTTCAAACAGAATTGGCAGGTGTTGAACATTTAATTGCAGTACACAAAGCTTTTTAATCTGATAAGGTATATGGACTTTTTTCATACTTTCTTGGGCGTACGTATCGAGTCTGTCTGTGGTCTGAAAGTCAGAGAATTAAAACTATTGGAACACTATAGTCTAATACGTAGAATTTAATATTTTGTTAGTACATCAACATTTAAGAGCAAAGCTGTCAATAACTGGTTTCATTTAAAGACACTGTTTAATAAAATATAATTTAACTAAATAATTCAAATAGCAATCACAAAATTGCTTTAATAAATTAAAAGTATATATTAAACAAAACGATGACACAGGTGCGTTTGAATGCACACGCAACGGAAACGTGCAAGGGCGCGGTGCTCATCCGATTGTGACCCGCCACGCCGCCGTGACTGACCGTCGACATGCGGTGTGTTGACATCGTGACACACATTGACGTAATATGTATATACGTGTATGTATTTATAAGGCTTGTTCATTTTTTTGTTACATTCGATTGATTTTAATTCTACGTAAATATTATTTCTCTTAAAATACTTGCAAGTTGCAACCAATGAAAAACACACTAGACGTACATATGTAATTTTATTTCAGCTTCACACAGTAGGTATCCAACAAATAGAAGGGAATAATATAATTATCAATGTCTACAATATATCCGTCCTCAACTTTCTACCAGAATTCGAGACATTGCGTGTGTGTTGAATAGCGAAACTTAACGCCGCACGCATAAAATTTTTAAAACTTCTATTTAACTATAAATAAAATAAAATAACTAATTTGAATTTGAATTCGAAAAATCTTATATTAGTTAATAACAATTTCGCATACAGATACTGCGGTGAAGGGAGCACAACGGAAGCGCTAGGGCTGGGCGAGTCGCGCCCGCGCCGCTCAGGCCACCGCGGTTTATTGACATTGTGACATACATTATTTTTATTATAGCGAGAATGTATGTCACTGACACCAACTACGATTTTAACACTCGCATCTTATAGAGTAATAAAAATCTATAATACATTTTTTAAAAGAAAAAACTTTTTGGACATAATTTAAAAAGAAATGTACATTTAAATAGAAAAAGTACACTGTACTAAATACATAGTAGATCGATCACATGCATCGATCGTCCGTACAATATTAGCGTTATTTATACTTCTTTTTTATATCCAATGCTTGTTAACACAACATGTTCATTAATTCACAATATAATATCAATCACAAAATATCTGTAAGTAAGTGTAAATAAAATAACTTCAATATTTTGGCTTCAAAATGTGTTAATAATTAACTTAATTTTAGTTCAACTTAGAACTATATTATATTTTAATGAAACTCGTATTAACCCTGTAGTGTAGTTATAGTAAATATCCAATTAAGCGATTATGATCACAAATTTTCACTTTTGATAATTTCAAAGATAATTATCTATAATCGTAAACTTAAACTTTCTGGGGTATCAATATTACCAGCAATATAACGTTACTTTGTATTCAAAGCAACCGTTTTTCTTAGCCAAGGCAAATAATTAATAAATATTAAGTTTTTAAATACATATTAATGCAATGGCGCGAAAAAAAGATAATATACAAGATTTACATCAGAATTCGCGTGCGCCACTAACCCAGATCACCTCAGCACTGGATTCCGCGAGTGAGAGTCATAATGTTTACAATCAACTTGGAAAGCCATTTTCAAGTTAATAAGCTGTCGGATGGCATTTTAAATGAGGTGTGATTTCCGTTGTTGACAATTAAAAACACTTACGGCGCGATTGAAAACGAGAAGTCAAAACGATGTTGTGCCACCGTGGATCAGCAGTACAGCATCTGACCGTAGACGAGGCTGTAGTATCAAATCGACCCGAGTGAGATTTATTAACATAATGTAAAAATAATTACATTTCCTCGCTCTAGTAATGAGACAAAGCGCGGTGTTGAATTAAACCATTCAACGAATAATGATGTCTAGAAAATTGGGCGGAAAGCGAGGAATGGAGTTTCTTAACACTAGGTCCCCTCTACTTACAATGCTATACGCTGTATAGACCGAGAACCTAAAAAAGTGTTACCTCACACGTCGTATGTGAAATAAGAACGTACAGCTCAGTTGGCTTAGCTCATAAAATAATAACGTTCAAATACAATACTTTAATTAATTTTAAAATAATACTATACAACAATAAGGTACCAATGTAAAAAAAATAAATCGATTATATATAGGCTGTACTAAAATCGATTACGCGTAAATGATCGTTATAAAGGCGTCGCTTAAAAGCAGCAAGAAGTAAGTAGCGGTAAGTCTCGCGAGACAATGCCACAGGTGTGAAGAGAGCAACTCGCCCGACCACTTGTCCGAACGTTTGGGCATCCGGTCAGTGGGTTGCGACTTGCGACTTGAACAGTAAACGAAAGAGGACACTCAATTTACATACAATACAAGAATATAATTTTACTTTTCTCTTATAATTATAAGATTTTACTTTTATCAATTTTTAGAGATATGTCAGAATAAAATTAAATCCTTATAGACTATGTATTTATATCAAGTATTACGTAAAGTAAAGTACGTACGACGTAAATAAAGACTATGTATTTATTTACGTCAGAATAAAATTAAATCCTTATAGACTATATATTTATAGTTTATTTCGCTTTCAGTTTGTCAACTACTACGACTCCCGCTCGCACTTTTATTATTAAACACTAGATACAAATAAAAAGATCGATGTAAGAACATTTCGCTAACGGAATTACGTGAAAATCTATCTTTAATTAAACAGGTCTATTGTAAACTGGTATATTTTGATTAAAATATTAATAATTTTAAGTTATATTCATCTTACTTAATTATACCGGCTTACTTAAAACCCTACTAAATATGAATTATAGTTCAACGCAAAAACAAATTACCTAGCCGTCGTTGGACACAATAATTACATATTCGATGTGAAGCCTACGAGCACCTCTCACCGCAACGAGGCCTTTAATTTGTTCAAAAAATACTACATCAAAATTTCTCACGGTTTAATTTTTATAAGAACCATTTAATTTGACACGGATGTTTTCAAATGGATTTCAAAGGATTTTTTTCCTTACATTTTCGTTTCTAGTAAATAGAAAAACAACGACAAAAACCAATAGCCGTGAAGTTTACTCTAATGATAATAACCTTCCCTTTACCTAATAGGTTTTATTAAGTAAACGTGACTCTTCTATATGTTACAGTTAAAGACTAAAACTACTCATTTGAGTCTTCTAGACGTTCTTCATAAAATTATGAATATCCCACATTTTTCCGTTATAGTATCTAATATTTGTATTTTTTTTGACATTGCAACATATGTAACGAAACAGTAGGTACTACCGGACCGGAATGTGCATTATATATATATATATATATATTATATATTATATATTATATATATATATATATATATATATATTCTTCTTCCTGGCATTAGTCCCGGCTTTTTGCCAGGGTCTGCCTTCCGACTAAGACCAATCGGTCCATATGAGTGGCGAGAAGTGGTTTTTTGTGGAGCGATTGCCATCTGACCTCCAAACCCATTACTGGGAGAAACCAAGAAAGGAAAGGGAATAAGAGGCAGAAAGACTTGGAATATAGGGGAGGGACACCACTTACACGGATTGGATCGGGTTATGAAAGTGGTGGCTCGAGGTCCCGGGGTCGCGTTACCCGTATGCCGGAAACCAAATATCGGACAGATAATTGGCTGGACACCCTCTGAGATGCCAACGCCACACGGTGTTCCCAGGCGGTCACCCATCCAAGTACTGAACGCGCCCGACGTTGCTTAACTTCGGTGATCGGACGAGAACCGGTGTGTACAACGTGGTATGGACGTTGGTATATATATATATATATATATATATATATATATATATATATATATATATATATATATATATATATATATATATATATATATATATATATATATATATATATATATATATATATATATATATATATACATATATATAATGCACACACACATATAATTTTTCCCAACACCACTTGTTTTCTTCTGACTACTGTCAAATTTCAGTGCAAACAATATGTGTGTAAATCGAAATAAAATTTTTTTTTTTAATGTTTATATATTAAACATGTCACAGCGGTAAATTAGATCCCATAACGATCATGTAGTATAGCCAAAAACACAACTAGCGTACAAAACTGAAAAGAACCCCATTGGCCCCATAGTGTAGAATTGTATCAAGAGTATTTTTTAACAATTTCAACATTAACATAATTTTCTAATAAACCAATCCTGGACCAATTTAAATTTTACATGGCTCTTTGGGGAGATTAAATTGATAGAAGAATGGGCCCAAACTAGACAACGTCCTTGGCGCTGCAACGCAGTGTCTGACTGTAAGCGCAATGGTTATAGGTTTGACTCCCGCACGAATCTAATCAAATTCATTTTAACACAAAGCGCGACGTTGAGTTCCTGTTGTGTGCAGGATGCAGAGTGAAACAAAACCTTTCTTAATCTAATGCCAAAAAGAGAAAATCGTGAGAAATTACATTTAATTATCCAAATTCCCGTCATGACGTGTATACACTATACAGTATAACATAATAAAATTACATAATTAGCGATTAATAATGTTGATAACCAAATTAGGTATCAAGTCATATCCGGACAATTTAAATAAAAGCTAATACCGCAGTGATGAAGCATTTATTTCATCTGGTAATAATTATAGACATTTCACTAAATGGGCGTCTCCAGCTTTCCTCGGATATATATTTTGTCAATATTTTCTACCAGGCATCTAGCACAGTTATTATTATTCAATTAATAATTTGAACGATAATAATAATAATAGTGTTTCTACAATGTTAAATGATGTTTGTTGTATTAAATTTTGAAATTATAAATTGAAGCCCCTCGGCGCGCCGACTTGGCGCTTGTGTGAACTTATCTCAATAATTGTTGAAAATAAATCATACTCTTAAAAAAGGAATCTAACGGCAGGCTCACTCTTTATTCATATTTAACTTAGATCGGAAAACGCATTATTGAAGCTAAATTAGTGGAACGGTCGCAGTTGACTTTTCTATGAAACCAACAATCCCACGAGATTTCGCATTACTTTCTACGGATATTGTTTGATTGATTTATTACATAAGTGTTAATATTTTGTCAAAAAATTTCAAAGTTATTAAATGCAAAAAATTATAAACCTTAATATTAATAATATACAGTTTATTTCAATAATAATAAAAAATAAAACATTTAATTCAATATGTTTACATCTTTTATATATATATATATATATATATATATATATATATATATATATATATATATATATATATATATATAGTTTTTGTTCTGACTTTTTATTAGATATATAAATATATCTAACATTAGAGCAGAATCTATTTAACTAATTGACCAATCATAATAGAGGCAAGGGACAAAAACATCGGCGAACAAATTATATCAGCTGCCACACATCTTGCGTAAATTCCTCGCAAGCACCTGCCTATCGCAAAAACGGTAATCACCAAGCGTATGATGGTACTGATGGTATTACGTCCGTTATGCCGACAAGTGCCTGTCGACTCCGCCGACCACCCGCAACTTTGACTGCATTAGACATTCTAGTATACCAGGAAATGGGATAAATTTCATCTTAATATACCATTTAAATCCTGCATTTTTTATATATCTATAGATTAGTATACGCTCAGGTACAGCCACTGTTTTTAAATTATTATATACCTATTAAGCTACACGATCGGTAATTAGGCGGAAATTTAAATAATGTAAAGTAACACACAAATTTATAAATCTACTTACTTTTCCCCGAGTGGGATCTGAACTAACAATCATCAACCTACGTCAGGCAAATGGCAAATAGGTGTTCAGCAATTTAACTAATGAACTAGTAATTAGCAGAAGTACCACAAGGTCGTATAATAAATACGACTAAACAAAACGAAACATCCACATTAGCTACTTAAGTAAGAAGCTTTGTGACAAAGCATGTATTGCCTAATAGGTAAAGATAAAGTTAATTATTTAAGATGCATCATCAGCGGTAATGTTCCCACGTTTTGCAAACTAACGATAAACTCTGAACAGACAAAGGAGCGAAAACAGATGCCTTAGTCGATAAGGAGACAGTATCGGCGACAGAGTCGATAGAAAGCGCATTCTGCCTTTAGTGTCGCTGATGCATATAAGACTATGTTTAAAGTGATAATAGATGTTTGCTAGAGAAATTTCGCTAACAATACACAGACTCCTGATAGGATGTTTAAGAACAGGTTATTAAATGATGGATGCCACTTCTTAGCTTCACGCTGTATTCCGCACATAGCAAGGAAGACCGAGCAGCTGTCAAGACAGACAAATTAAATAACATTAACCAAGTTAATCAATAATTGCAAAAATCAAACTTTAAATCTATCATATTTTACAATTGAAGCCGATCACGTTACCAACATATCTTCATAAAACATTTATTCTCTCAGCATACTACGTCTGGTATGTTTTACATAATATTTATATCAAAATCTATATATTATTTATTCAATTACGCAACAAGCAGTTTTTGCAATTTATGTAAAAATATCAAATATGAGTAGTGTCAATCCTACAGGCATATACCACTGGCTCGAAAGGCAGTTCTGCTGCGAAAAGCCGGTGAGAAACTCAACTATTTTAAAAATGTATTATAATATTACAAGAAACATATATAAATAATTTAATTTAATAATAATTTAATAAACACAAGCAGTATTTAATTCCGCATAATAATAATATCGGAATATATTAATCTTTGAAAAATAGCCTTGCTTAATCACGTGTGTATGTATGAATAATGTATTAATACATATACACATATATTTAATAATAATTTCTCTAGCGTTGGCGTAGCTAGTGATGTCAGCGTTATAAATAAAAAAAAAACATTTCCTATTAGCGACTATGAAATCGAAAGACGCTTCAAATTATCATAAGCTACTAACCGATCAGTAACGTATTTTAACGGTCACACGACCGGTTCTCGCCAATCAAAGATGTATCGCTGTATCAACAAATGTGGCCGGTTTTATTTTGAATAAAATATCCTAACAGTTCTAAGGTATTACTAAATATTAATTTTATTTATATGTCTTATATTATGGTATTTAGTTCAATTAGTTTGGTGTAAGGTAGGTGAGGCTTAGGTAACTATACAACATGAAATATTAAAAAAAGAAGGGCAAATTAGGCTTTGACTCGTTGTGCCCAGAAAGTTTGACAAACGGTGTAATTTTTTTTCTAGATTACCGCAATAGATTTAAATTATGATTATGAGGAAAAAATATCGTTCTCACTACTATCGTCTATCGATAAGAGACAATCATGTTACAGATTATAATAGAGATTTTGCTAGCTTCCGCACAACGAGTGGAATAATAAATATTGTGAGATCATTTATTCGTACAAAAACTGGAGTTATTTTCACACCAGTAATCACAGCGAAATCTAAGATGAAGCAAGAAATAAATTCCACAATTTATGATACAAACTTCATTATATATTTGTTAACAGAAAATTATTAATTTTTTTGAGTAAAAAGTAGTATTAGCAGCAATATGCTAAACACAACAGGCGATATGTATATATTATATTACTAAACACTTTTTTCGTGTATATGTGAAGAATGGAGGAAATGTAGCGGTCGATTGGTCACACGATCTAAGTCGGTTGCAATTTTCACTGAGAACCCCCGCGCCGCCGCAAAACTAACCACGGAAGAGATTATTCATCTTTCATTGTGGTCTTGTTAATGTAACGACTACTTCACCTAACAATGTATTATTATTTTTCGCGGCAATATGTGACAAATGACGTATTATTGAAATTAACGCTTTAGCTTTATAGTCGCCTAGAAATTGCTCACATTTTGTCTAGCCTAGGCAAAAACTGAGCACAATGTTCAGTCAAAGTATAACTCAATACAATCTAGTTCATATTCTCTGAACAGACATCAATATTCTTGGAAATGTGAAATAAATTCTTGATCTAATTCGATATTAGAGACGGCTATAAAGCAAGAGAGTATCGCAAGGGCGCGTCAGCAACCGTTAGATAAGTTATATGCGTGGCCCCGAGCTGGGTTTCTGTGCCGATGCTGTTCGAAGGTCCCCATTTGTGTGAATGGGCGTGATGAAATTGATACAGCGCTTTTTAGATTTACGAGCGTAGGGCTTAACCCGTTAGTGCAACGTTGTGAGGAAGTAACTTAAATACTTTAAAAAAAGCCTGACAATTTTTTTTTTCACTAAAATTTATAATAAAATTATAAATGCCAATTTAAAATTAATTGCCAATTTAATTTTAAAATGTTAGATCTAGACAATATACTCTTATACTACAATGTAATTCTTACAAGAAAATTTCTTACGAAGTTGTCCGTGCGTACCACACCAAATTCCGTTGAGTACGCCGTCTTCGCACGTGCCAGAACATCCTCCATGAAATCGATAATCAACAACCGCAAGTGTCTTATCTTCTGATCAGGTTTGCCACCAAACCTTTGATGTTGCCGACTGATATCCGACACGACGCTATCGAATCAATATACCAATATCGCAATTTTATTAAGCGCCAATAGTCTTCTAGGCTTTAGAAATAAACAAAAATTGTAGGTAATTACGGTTTTATTGCAGTTATATATTTTATTTCTATATATTAAACATATTGACAAAGAAAGACTACTAGTATTATGTTTTTAACATAATCAAAATTGCATGTCATTAAAAATAATTTAGAATTTCTAAAATATATTTACTTGCATACGTTTCACATACACAATCATTGTCATAACATAGCGTGTGTTAAGTCACTTATTCTAAGAGTACGCTGAACTTTCGCGCACCAATAAAAAGCGAGCGGCTGGCCTTGACCGTGCGCAGGCGCATGGCATCGTAGAGTCAACTTGTACGTGCCTTGTAATCGTGCCGTAGCAGCAATTACGTGAATGCGCCCGTGCTACCACATAATATTGATTTAAATATATGTAACCAAAATAAATTATTTTGATATCTTTTATCCACTTAAATTAATTAATTAGTATGAATAATTAAAAAAAATCCACAAGCTTATTTAGGATATTCATTGTTAAAATCACAATAACGATGACAATCATAGTCCACAAACAGCTAATTCAGAACAAGGTCAAAAATGATCTCAAGGAGTGAGAAGCGGACAATGGACCTACCATTCAAAGCGCGGACCGTGGGAGTGATCTTTGAGACACTTAGACAAATGTACAATAGTAAAACCAAACTATCTACACGTAACAACATTATGAATATATTTAAACCGACAAATGTAGATCTTAAAAACTAAGTTAGAAAGAACATAATCGCGTGATTATCCAAAAATCAGCAAGCAACAGTATCTGGTAGATATTAGATTGTGAGATACCAAAAACGGTATTCATGTATATAAAACCAATTGGTTAAACTGAATGGGTGTGACAAATGTTACAATCTTTTATTCGCATGTTTTATTCGTGGGTAATAATTTTGTGGTAAAACGCGAGACACTAACGAACGTGGGTTCGTTCGTCTTCGTCTCGTATACCAAGTAACTGGCCATCCCTGCAGCTCTCCTCTTCTATCCAGCATTTCTCCACTTTTTGAAGAAACATATTTATGTCACTAAATTATCTCATTTCGCAATTCCATAGTATGGAGTAGCTGGATGTAACTGTTACCAAGATTACTAGCTGTACCCTGGAACCTACAAGAAGTTCTATCATATCGTAACGGTTGTTCTAACACTGTATTTGCTACGAGCATTATTTTAACCCGTATAATACGACCGTGACAATATCTGTTTATGACTAAAATGATTAACGTTATTTATTATATAATTATAAGTTTTATATATATATTAGAATATATTAAATATTATAATTTATTCTCGCTTAAAAAATATTAAATAAGGATATTTTTTAACTTATTTTCTTCTAGATTCACTACTCCGCATAATATAGCAGTCAAGACGCTCCGTTCTACGCTTTCTGCCTAAAGTACAAACATTGTGTGTTGAGTGTTGGAACTCAACGCCGCACTTGGGCTTTTCTTCTAGATCGATAATATTATGTGCCGATACACAAGTTTCAACGTTCAAGGCCTACATGTCTTCAAGTATCATAAATATTTCTGGATTTTACATTCCTTTAAAAAAAATGTACCAAATTGCATGCAAATGTCTCTATAATGTTGAAAATTGGTAGTTACCGCATTGAAGTAGGTAATAAATAAAATGCAAGGCCTCGAACATTGCCAAGTATGTACGTGCCAGGGGCGTTTACGCTCTAGAGTTAGTGACGCCAATAGACATAAGTTGTTGCCTGTTAAATGTAATGAGTGAGCTTATCAACGATCTCATGGATTCTACCACTTTGCTAATCTATAGTATATATAGTATTAGTAGTATATTACAAATTATTCACAAAATTTTTATATTCATTATTGTAAGGATTCTTAATGTTGTGTAGAGTCACTGTGCTTTCCAAAAACCTATTACTGTTCTTTAACTTTCACTGTTTACCTATATAAATATTATCATAATATTGGCTGGTTCGTTTTTATCCCGCATAGTTTTAGAATGTAGTGGTAAGACACTCCGTCTTCCGCTCCTCGCACCTTTTTAGAGACATTGCGTGTTGAGTGAGAAGAGTGTTTTCAACAATGGGAATCGAACCTACGAGCGTCGCGTTTACTACAGTCGACAATAAAAATAATATTATATATATGCTTTTGTATATATTTTCTTAAAGAAATGTCAATTAAAATTTACAAATAAATATTTGTCAAACAATTCTTGATGAATTGAAAACATATTTACTTACACAGAATATTAAAGAAGACGAAAGAAGAAGACATTTTTTTGGAAAATTCTTTGTGTATACGACATCCATATTAATAAGGACAGCTATAAGCTGTATAAAAATGTGTTAAAGTTCTTAGTTAGTTTATAATATTAATATTTACAAAGCAAATATCAGTCTATTTTTGATGCGAACGGGGTATAAATGGAAGTATTAAGTATTATAAAGCAACGAAGTTGCGAGCTACAATAACTTTAAAAAGCAAGTTTCAAAATATATATATATATATATATATATATATATATATATATATATATATATATATATATATATATATATATATATATTTTATTTATTTATACATGTGTAAATAATAAGCACAATTATTAATAAAAAATTAAAATTCCTTTAAATTATTATAAATTCTAATTACACTTTTTCTTATTTTATTAATAAATAACAATTAATTTAAAAAAAAAACAAAAAACGACGTCACAGATAAGTAGGTACAGACATAAAATATATATTTATTGCAATTAAATAAAATAAATATATAAATAGACAGTTTCTATATATATATATATATAACATTAAAATGTTTATTGCGTCGTAACTGTACTTAGCGTTAATGATTGTGTCGCTGTTTACTTATATTTTAAAATGAAGAGAGTTTGTTTGGTTCATCGCGCTAATCTCAGGAACTACTGGTTCGAATTCAATAACTATGTTTGACAAATAACGATAGCGAAAAATTGTATCTCAGGAAGCTTTTTGACATCACTCTGGGATCAAGATGACTGAAGTAACAAAGAAAAATGTTGCATAAACGCGCCAAGCGGAATAAGTCGCGGATAATCGTAGTGAGACATAAAACAAAAATTATATTACGTATAATATGTACAATATATTATTAAAAATTATATTAGGTATATTTCCTTTATATCAACAAAATTATTAGGAACTATATTTTAAAAAAATTATACTATATTAAAAAAAAAAACAATTAAATATTATTGTTTTAAATTATTATGACTATATTAAAAAAAAAGCAATTAAATATTATTGTTTTACATTATTATGAACAAGTAATTATTCCATAAAAAAGAAAAAGTAACAATGTATTCTCCTACTGACTCATATTTTTAAATATTTGTGGGCTAAAATGATTTTTGCAAGAATTTTTAACGACAAATTGATATATATGTCTTCAGTCCGGTTACAAAAACCAGGTTAGTTCAGATACAACACGCCATCTTAGTAAACAAAAACAAAACTATAAAACTATCTAAATAGAAAAGTGTTTCGAGAAGAAAATATATTTATATCAAATCTGTCTGTAAATGCAACGGTTTGTGGGTTCGATTCCCACTCGGGAAGAATGAATTACTTTCATTTTATTCGCTCTGGCAAGAAGGCAAAGTGCGGCGTTGAGTTCCGCCACTCAATATGTACTGCCTCAAAAGGCTGGGGAACGGACTGTCTTAACACTCCTTCTGCTACAGGGGCTACAGCGTGAAGCTAACAAAAAAATTATATCAAAGTCCCAAGCTTGAACACAAGTGACAAGATCAGAAAATCTGTAAGTATTTACCCTTTGATATACCTCAACATACACAAATAACAACAAAAAAGTTACAATTCCATTGATGACGACAAATCGTCTCCGAACACATTCTAAGTAAGCCCTTGAAATTCCTAAATAGCATCCCAAATACGATAAAAACTCTAGTGCAATTTAAACATCATTAAGAACGGACAGCCATGGGACAAAACCTTCTAAATTATATTAGCAATTAAATACTTAAAGCTTAAAGTTTAGATGCACAGTGTATTTAGAATTTTCTCACGAGCTTGCGGTTTGCTGAGCGATGCTGTTACATTTTGCAGTACGTTCTTGTCGTTCGGCCGATATGTTTACAACGCGTCTGTCTGTCGTAACATATTATTGCCTTGCCCGATTCAAGTAGCTAGCTAATATATTGCATTTCAGCAACAGATTTATTATGTGCCTGTATTCGTTGACAAGCTTTCATTGTATAGACCTTTCTTTTAATGGAGATTGTAAAAAAGCGTACAAAACTTTTATTGGATGCAAAGTCAAAATGCCACCAACAAAAAGTTAACTAATGAGAATTTTAAAACAAGTGCCTATTGTTTTGCAGGAAGCAATTTGTATGAGGATACGGCCCGTAACGGATATTAGCCCGTAGCGTTATATAATTTGTGTGGTGATCACTAATCACTATGTCAGGTGACCAAAACTGATAACGAAAACAAAAGAATTATGTAGTACAAAAATGTACGAGAACAGCAAACTCCGTTACAGTGAGTTGAACAGTTACCAATAGGTAACAGTAAAGAAGTTTAAGTGATGACTTGATAACCGAGTTGATGACTTTACAAAATTAAGCTAATGATCTTGAGAATATATATTTTTTCCTCTGTTATAAATTCAGGCCAAAATCTAGAACCGGAATGTCTTACACATAATTTTTCTATAAAAAAAATTTAAAAATATAAGCTAATATAATAAAACACATGGAGGTCGCAAGAAGACATCATAAATATTTTTTCTTTTTATTTAATTTAATTTACTCTTGCAACTATTAAGTAATTAGAAGAGAGAAGATGATGAGAATTCTAAATCTTCCGCACTAATGGAGTACCAGCACCCATTAAAAGACATTGCGTGTTGAGCGCCTTAGTATTAAGATTGAATCCAGTGTTACATTACAAAAACAATGACCGGAACGACTCACATAAATTATAATGCACCTAATTATCTGAAAATATAAAAATAGTACCAAAAACCGATAGCTAGCTTATCTAAACGAATAAAATATGAAATATCAAGATTACTCAACTGATTTACCAAGCAACTAGATTAAAATGTTACATACAAGCTAATCATATAATAATCTTCAACATATCGCTAATAGTGTGTAGATCAAACATCATATTTAGTAACTTCATAAGACTTGTGTCAGAGCTTAAGTACAAACCAGTTATCTACTGGATGACAGGAACAACGTTACTCGTTCAATATGAAACCTGCTATAGTTTTCCTTACATGGAAGTAAGCTGAGAGATTTCAGTATTGAAATTGCTGAATACTCTGTACTTCACTTTCCACCCAATTTTCAAGTGTCTTAACTCAACACCTAGGTTTATCTACCAGAGCAGGAAAAATAAACAAATCAAATGTAATCTTTCCACAAGTTGGTATGGAACTACTAGCAGCGGGTTTACAGTCAGCGGTTGCGCTACCACGGCCTCGTCGGCTCTTTTAATAAAAGCTCGATAATTATCTAAAAGCTTACTATAGCAGTATAAAGGGTTTACTTATACATATTTCTATATAAATGCCTTACTGCTCAAAGCAACCAAGGCCCTTTAAAACTTCACTTTAGTATCTTATTTCACATTTTTAGTTAACTAGCGCAATGCATTGCAATATTTGATCTTATAAAATCTTTTTTGTATTTATTTTTTTGATTTTAACTAACACTCCGAAATCAAGACATTGGATGGTGAATGGCGGAACTCAAAGCCGCCATAGGCCATGTCTACTCGATATAGGATTTTAACTATATTTTTTATAGATTTTAGCGATAAATATACACACAAATAGATATTTAAAATATTCTAAGTATACATAATATAATATACTTACATATCATCATATGTATATATAAAGATATTAGCATGCACAAGTAAGACGGACAAATAATAAAAGGGCCTAACGAAACAATATTAAGAATAATCGATTTACTTTCATTTCACCCGATCGATTCTTATCGGAAAAAGTAACCGAGCGGGTATTTAGTTGTGCTGTTTCCTTTGCAAGGTTCCTGCTCCGCGGCATACGCTGCCACTCTATATAGTCCTCAGCAGACTTGTTAGAATGTAGGCAGCTATGTTCATCTCAATTTGGCCGGATTACATTTCATTCACCGCAAACTGTGATTGAACCCTGATTGCGCGTATCCTTGAGAACTAGTCGCAATAAGGGCTATCGCTACGAGGACAGTGAGCTGTCTAACTTCTGGTTAGTAAATTACGTGTACAAGTGTTACAATAAGTATAAAAATACTATTTATATTAATATTTTTAGTAAGTTAGTAAAAACAATAATCTAAAATACTTAGTCAAATAGAAAATTATGTCTACGACTTTTTTGCTAATATTATAAAGCTTTTTCGTTGAATTTGCTTGGTTGGAAGCGCTAATCTCGGGGACTTTTGGTAAGAGGTTTTTTATAGTATATATAGTATTTAATTTGAAAAGCCACAACCTATGAAGGCATGACCATTACATCACGTTAATCGTTTCGACACATTCCAGTGAACCCTTGTCTTTGTCACGTGCTATAACTCAACGAGACCGAAATAAATATAAGCTTTTTAAAAAGTATAATAAATAATTAAATTACTATACTAGTAAAAACGTCAATAAAAGCAAAATACTAAAACAAAACTATAAAAATGACGCGAAATCACCCATCATGCATCAATATTGCAAAAAATAAGCGATGCCCACTTTCTACTGTCAATCTAATTAATATCTAAAGTAATCTGAATTATAATTTCAGCGTAACCACTTGTACTTTTTTTAAAGAGATTTTACTTTCGAATTTTTGAAATGCCTAAGTGTCTAACTCTTTACAACTCTCTTCATATAGAAGATAGATTAAAAAGAGTATAAAACGTATCGTACATTATATTTTAAGCGGCAGTTAATTTTAATTTAAATTAACTCTAACGTGGATTAAATGACAATTTTAATTTCTTAATTACTAGGTAGTTCGAGCGGTGAGAAAACGCAGACTAAAAAATAAGTAATAACAAAAAAATTACATTAATTTTATAACAATTTTAAAAGGATGTTTCATTATTAATTTAAAACGTTTTTTTTATACTTCTATCCTATAGCTATATGTTGAAGCTGAAACGTATGTGAAAGAGAATAAAGCAACCGTAGGTATGCACGGATTTCCCAGAGCGAGGTTGGTCTCGTCGATCAATTTGAAAGATGGATAGATGCCTTATCGAAAATCTAGCATTTAATGTAATCTAGAATTTGAACATTTAATTAAAGTATTTAATTAATAATGATTTATATATTAACTAGCTGCGCCCGCAACTTTGTCTGCGTTGTAAAGTCAATTTGAATTTAAAACCAATTCAATTAAACAATTATTTTGTAGTGTTTTCGTCGTACAAAATAATTTAAATTGATATATTGATATAGAAATAAAATAAAGTTAAGATTAAGGGAAGGTTATATATATATATATATATATATATATATATATATATATATATATATATATATATATATATATATATATATATATATATATATATATATATATATATATATGTATATGTATATATATAATTAGTTTAAGAAGCCTGCCTTATATTCGGAGGAAAATGGAAAAACACAAATCACAAATCTGCTTAATTCTTTGACTTCTTTTCAAAGTGTCATAACAAACTCTAGAAAGAAGAACATTTAGAAAACGTATAAAAACAAGAAACACAAACTCTATAAGAACAAATATCTTAGCTCAGATGGTGGCCAAGGGATGCGGGTTCGAATACGATGTTGAAATTTTTAAACATTTTCTAAGCATTACAATCTTGTAAATGTGAGAGAAACATACACGTACACAAATAAATACAATTCCCTATAAATAATCTTATGATAAATTCCTCAATAATGTGAACATTCGTAACGGAATGCTGTGCTGAAATACCGATCGTGAACGCACTAAATCTTCGGATGCATCCTCGAGATGAAGCGTGTTGTCGCATCATAAATATCGATTACGAGGACCCTGGCAGCACGCCGGGTGAACTTACCACTTGAGCCCATTTAAGTGTTCCATAATTGTATTGATATATTGATTATTATTAATAATTAATTATATCTATATATTTCTGTGGAAACGTAATAATTAATAACATATTGTATGTCAATAATATATAAATTATTTCAAATTTATATCACAAACGTACTTTTATTTGACTATTGCTTTTGTAGGATCTCGAATGGAAAGATTGCATTTTATACCGAAGTTCAATGAAGTACACCGAGGAAATCCCTGCGTATAAAAATAAATTTTATATATAGTCCTAGTCATCGCGTGCAATCAGACATATTCTAATTTCTGCACGTTAATAAACTATGAAAATTGTAATAAAAACATTTTTTTTAATTACAGAACAATAATTCAAGCTATATTCGGCATAAAGCAGAGCGGGCAGAGGAAACCTAGTGGCGGATTTCAACGCAGTGTATTGGCAGAACAATTAGAATATATATATATATATATATATATAATATATATATATATATATATATATATATATATATATATATATATATATAATATATATATATATATATATGTGTGAATATTATAATTCTAGAGGAATGCCCTCTTAAAATTAACACGTTCGCACGCACGTTCTCTAGGTCATTGTAAGACCTCATTAGAAGTATCTATTTATTTAAGCCTAGTTACGAAATCGCCGTATCACCTATATTTCGTTACAAAACAACTTTTTTGCAGGCATTTTGCCGAATAATTAAAAAGCGTAGTGTTAAATAACTATTTTTTTAAACATTTTAACACCCTGTGAAGCTGGATAGTTAGTTTTATCGTATACAATAAGATAAGGACTCATTGCAATATTTGTTTAATAAAAAATACACTTTACCTAAAAGGTATATGTCATAGTAAGAAATAAATTGTTCGTTAAAGTAATAACTAATAAAGCAACTTGTAATCGTTTCTCGAGATTACATGTTGCAAACACGATGTCCTCTGATAAAGCAATTAGGTCGAATTCATCACCAAGCCCAAAAAACTTCACCTAAATTATATCTAATCGTCTTATACAATTCATTCAACGTAAAATATAATATAAGCATACCCACTAGCGTGTCCATATAAAAATATCGACATTATACCTATATTTGCACAGTTCCGCCTTGCATATCCATATTTGCGAACGACATATCTCGTCTTGAGATCACATGACAGATGTTTCAGAGGAATTGTATCATTTTTGCGAAACAAAGACCGACCGACATGCTTATTATGAATACAAATTCTGTATAGAAATATAATATAATAAATGTTTATTTACCTCGTGCTCCGTCTTGACTTTTTCTCTGCTGCTGTCATCTGAAATAAAAGAAAATAAATTTTAATCCAATAAAAATTGTTATGCGTTGTATAACTAGCATGTGTTTGTTGTTATATAACTATAGTTCGGTTGCATATATGAAGGTTGTGCGTTTAATTTGTGGCTAGAATAGAAGTTTATGTATCAATTTCATTATTTTAGCCGGAAATCGGAGAACTGGTTTTTACCTAATTTGCTATATGCGCGATAAAGCATACCTGAACAATCATTTGTAAACACATTTTAACTTATTCTAATTTGAAATTGCTATTTAAAATCTGTTATTTTTGGAGTCAGGTCTGTTTAGATGGTCTAAACCAAGAATGAATTTAATAGATATAAACTTACTGACCGAACAAAAACTATTAATTTAAAAATAACACCAAAATTGGCACTGACCCGAAATATAACGCATTTTAAATAGCAACATATAATATATATAACAACAACAATTACGATAAATGTTTTTTAATATTGTTTACTTTAAAGTGATTAAAATATCGTTTTAAGCTTTTTATTATATTTTGTAGATACATATAGCTAGCTAGATATATCAATTGCAATATGCCTAAGCTTTCACAATAAAATTGCAAAAAATTACTTCTTCAGTGTCATTTCCTATATCCACGTTATTTTTGCCTATTGTTCACGGTAAATTAACGTTTATCAAATAAAAACTCCAATTCGCTGCACAGTAAATACTTTATTCCACTTTTAACACTTTTATCGGCCAACTAGCATAGTTTCCACTAGACAACTTATGACTTCGATGGTTATCAAACGATTGACCCAGGTCCTCACTCAAACAAGAACGCTGTTTCAACCCCACCACTCTCAATCCTTTCATCGGAAGTTGTCATAAAAGAGTGGCGGGGTCGAGGAGAGTTGCCATTTAAGAAAAATAAAACTACCTTTTATAAAATTATTACATTCGGCCATCCTACGAAATGTGTAGCCTCCCGGCACACTAAAAACATCTCTACCAATAAATTACTTACTAACTTAAATTACTCATTATTTTGAAACCAATGGAATAAAATATTAATTTAATTTTGATTTAAAAAGTATAATCTCATAAAAGTAAATAAATACTCTAGGTCGGTTATGTACATTTTAAAAGATTTCTTGCTACTTGTTAAATTATACAGTATTTTGTAATAACGCATTTAGGTATGGATACAATATTATTTACAAATAAATGAGTTAAAAACATTATAGATGTTAATTTGCTTATAAATATACGGAAAAATACAAACTAAATTATTTGTATTTCAAATAATTATTATGTTTTAAGATTAAACAATGATATGTATTGCTTGCGCGAAATCAGTTTTAAACAAAACCTTATATGTAAATCAATCATACTATTTATAACAAAAAAAAATACAAAATTAGTATAGGTAATTTTAAATTTCATACTCGCATTCATTAGATTTAACATTTTATTGTATCTTATACTTCTATTAAGAGTAATAAATAAAATAATAATATTATAAGTATGCGTACTTCAATTTTCTATGCGTTTTAATTACTCAATATTGAATGTCAATTCGTAACAACTGGCAAAGATTATGTCTAGTAGTACTCATCTTTATCACTACAAGAAGATGAACCACTCGTTTCACCATCATGCACTTCTATAACTTTCACATTAATCCAGGGTCGAATTCCACCAAAAGCTATTACAGATTCATAAGGCTTACCTCTTTCAGCAAAATCTGGAATATCCGTTACTTGATAGCGATCATTTTCTAATGCTTGAAACATCTTAAAGGGGCTTACAAATTTAGATAGGAGTTTAGCACCTTTTCCTTTATTACCGTAATTATTTCTTAAAATCTTAACTAGATCACCAACTTTGTATTTAGGTGCTGGAGCCCGAAAAGCGTCATGTCCACGTTTTTGAATATTCTGGTCCATTTCTGTATTTGTACTGATAATACTTCTTACACATTCGACATCGTCTTGTGTGCTTTCAATTTCCATTTTGTTCGCAAGATCGTCGCGCATTCTAATGCCAAGTAACGCTTCAGTTGGAGTCTTTAGTGGTTGTAATAATTGTGTTATTAACACCCATTTTACCCAGTTGCTTGTCCCAGTCAAGTTCATTACCATTATAATTTTGAGCAGCTAAAGAATTGAGTGTAACTTGATTATATCTCAGCTTGACCATTGGCTCTGGGACAAGCAACCACGTTCAATATGTGTTTAATGCTATATTCATCGCAAAAAGCTTTAACAGCTGACGATGTAAAACAATTGCCACGATCCGATACAATTCTTGCTGGCAAGAATTAAGAGGCTTTTTACTGCCCGCAAAATTCATATTCGAATTTTTTTGATACCATCTCCAATTGTTAGAATGTGGATGTTACCATTCTTGCTCCTAACGAAAGGCCCCAAGTGATCAATATGTATAGTATGAAACGGCTTACATATATTTTCTATAGGGAACAAATGACCGCTTTTCTGCCTTTTCTGTCTTTGTTATAAGACCAGTCAATACAAGCGCTCACATATTTCTTCACAAAGTGCCTAAACTTGGAAAACCAGTTACCAGTTACAAATTTTAAAGTGTATACTCTGATGAGTAGTGTTAGTATACTCTGTTTTTTCAAGGAGCACACGACATCCAGTGTTTCGTGCTCATAGGAATGAAGATCCTTTTCCTCAGGTGGGGTCTGCCTGCTAAAATAGGCAACTGGTTTTAAAACTCGCGTTTCTTTTTGCCACTGCATTAAGATTCCTCCTATGCCAAGAGCACTGGCGTGTGCAATTTAGTCTCCAACTTAGTATCATAAAGAGCTAACACTATCTATAAAGTATTCTTTGCGTAGCGAAAACGTATTTTCTTGTGCCTTGGACTAAAACCAGGCAGAATCTTTCTTTCTGCAGATAAGTTAATGGTTGGGCAACCAATCCATAATCTTGGATGAACTTGCGACAGTATCCCGTCAGACCAAGAAACTGACGAACTTCGTGAACATTACGAGGTGCTGAAAATGCTTTGATAGCTTGAGTTTTTGCGCTACCGGATTGTATACCTTCTGAAGATACCTCATATCCCAAATAGTCGTCATTTTGACAATTTCATAGTTAAGCCAAATTCTCTCAACAATTTCAAAATTTCCTCAAGTTGTTCCAATTCATCAACGAATGAGATGTCATTCGTATTCTTGACAGGTATCAACACATCGTCTAGATATGCTAAAGCATATTCGTATCTTTTGCTTCCAAGGATCTTATTTATCATCTGCTGAAAGACAGCTGGAGCATTTGCCAACCCGAAGGGCATCCGTTTAAATTCGCAGTGCCCATCGGGCGTGATGAAGCTCTTAAGATGTTGACTATCTGTCAAGTTGTAAAATAAGCATTTCCGCTGAGATTAGAGATCTGATCTTCTATTAAAAGGAGAGAGAAACGACCTTTCACTGTTCTATTGTTAAGAGCTTTGAAGTCTACGCAAATTCTTTGATCACCAGTTTTCGTCCTCACCATAATGATTGGACTTGAATAATTGTAATTTGACTCTTGAATTATATCGTTTTGCAGTAATTCATCAATAATTAACATCACTTGTTCTCTATCCGAGTGTTCATCAGCCACTACAAGCACAGTGATTGATGCCTTGAGGCAACCTTATATAAGATTTGTATAATGTACGAATTTCCGATTTTCTAAAACCTCTCACTACAGGCATATCATCAAAGATCTTGGACAATTTTAAAAAAGCTGCTTCGTTTTATTTAGTAAGACTGCATTCACTCCCGAAGTCTATGTATGCTTTTAACCAACCGTCATTAAATAACAAACGATAAATATCATCAATTTTGTTACATTCTGAGCATAACTCTGTATTAGACAAATTCAACATGAATTTAAATTTATTTGAATGATTGCAGTTGAAACACGTAATCGCGGAACTATCGCTTTAAACTGTATTATGAATATTCCGACTAACAAATCTTTTGTAATTGCCATCTGTAGTCAATCGTTTCGGTGTTTTACGTTCCTCCGTGGCGGAGGAGTATCGTCACTTGTCGTCGTTGAAGTAGATGACGTCGAAGGAGCTCCTTTAGTCTCTACTTTCCTCCATTTTGCGTACTTACGGTTACTTGTAGAGTCGAGGTGGCGTACCTCCAACTTGGTCATCGTCCAACTTTATATCGAAATGTATTAAATCCATAGAATCATATCTGAATCTCTCTTATTTACATCAAAGTTCACTCATTTCTTACAGTCCAGCAAACATCATTTCTCAGTCAATCACTATTCAGCGAGCATCATTGCTCACTCAATTACTATCCAGCGAGCATTACTGCTCACTCAATCACTATCCAGCGAGCATTACTGCTTACTCAATTACTATCCAGCGAGCATCATTGCTCACTCCATCACTATCCAGCTAGCATCATTGCTCACTCAATTACTATCCAGCGAGCATCATTGCTCACTCCATCACTATCCAGCTAGCATCATTGCTCACTCAATCACAATCCAGCGAGCATCATTGCTCACTCAATCACTATCCAGCGAGCATCATTGCTCACTCAATCACTATCCAGCGAGCATCATTGCTCACTCAATCACTATCCAGCGAGCATCATTGCTCACTCAGTCACTATCCAGCGAGCATCATTGCTCACTCAATCACTATCCAGCGAGCATCATTGCTCGAACATGTTAGTTTTCCACTGTTTCGTCACTTAAAGCGAGTAATTCCAAAAAAAAATAAAGAAAAAAGATATTAATACAAATTTAAAAAAAAAAAAAGTAAGTAAATGTTTTATACAATTATAATGTTTCATAAAAAATCAAGTAGAAACTTCAATTATATTTTTCTCTTTTAGATCTGGCCTGTATATCTATAAAATCATATTCAATTACACATATTCAATTACCAAATATCATGTAAACGTCTAAAGAATTCAAAATAGGTAGTATAAATATACATTTAGTAAATTGAACATACGAGTTAAAACCACATTTAATTCTTTATAAATAAATCGGTAAGTCAGTTGATAAATATTTTTAATAATGATGTAAATGATCTTAATAAAAAGTCTTATGTTGTACATATGCATGATTTGCATTTTTGTAGAATACCCCTGATCAAATGTAATGCTATGTAAAAGTGTGGTAAGTATTTGTGCATTACCGGAGGGTAGCCCCGATTAAATGCAATGCTATGTAAAAGTGTGGTAAGTATTTGTGCATTACCGGAGGGTAGCCCCGATCAAATGCAATGCTATGTAAAAGTGTGGTAAGTATTTGTGCATTACCGGAGGGTAGCCCCGATCAAATGCAATGCTATGTAAAAGTGTGGTAAGTATTTGTGCATTACCGGAGGGTAGCCCCGATCAAATGCAATGCTATGTAAAAGTGTGGTAAGTATTTGTGCATTACCGGAGGGTAGTCCCGATCAAATGCAATGTAATAGTGTCGTATTTGTTCAGTATCGAAAGTAAAATAAAAATAAATTTTAACAAGCGTCATAGTCTATGTATTAAAATACATAAGTAACAAGTAACAGCAATTTTAACTCGAGTTTCCTTCTGTTTCTTTTTTTTATTTAAAATTGTGAAGACGTACATACCTGGATTTTTATATCCCACTTCTGAAATATCAAATAAAACTCCAATTCGCTGCACAGTAAATACTTTATTCCACTTTTAACACTTTTATCGGCCAACTAGCATAGTTTCCACTAGACAACTTATGACTTCGATGGTTATCAAACGATTGACCCAGGTCCTCACTCAAACAAGAACGCTGTTTCAACCCCACCACTCTCAATCCTTTCATCGGAAGTTGTCATAAAAGAGTGGCGGGGTCGAGGAGAGTTGCCATTTAAGAAAAATAAAACTACCTTTTATAAAATTATTACACGTTCGAATAATATATTGTGTTATATACAATATTGTTACTGTAATAAGTGTGTTACACTCTGGTAACTAGACGCTTTGCAGATTCCGTTGTAGGAGCTTTCTTCTTCCGAGTTTGGTGACCCGTGACGTAAACAGTTTAGCTTATCATCAAATACATATTAATTAGGTAATATAGAGACCATTTTTATAAATACTAATGGTGAGAAATAATATAAAACTAAATATTCAGAATAAAATAAACTTATAATTGAAAAATTAAAATTCGTGATATACAAGTATTACAACGGAATTTAAGATTGATATGAAACTTGGCTTGTTTCATTATTGTTTACGTTATTTAACCTCTTTCCTCTAGTAGCACAATTACGCACTGGCTACCTGTAAAACACTGTGCAATAACATGCTATGAACCGAAAGAACGAAGTGACTAAGTGATTATCATTCAACAACATTGCACGTGAGAGCCGTAGTACAAAATTGTACCATATTATTAATTATAATCGTCAATATTTCATCGTAAACCTAAAAGAATATGCTTAAGTGTGACATAAGTAGTATTTAGTTATAATATTAATAATTTACATAGAGCTGAAGAAAACAAAACGAAAGCTCAAATTCACCAAAAAATTAGAATCAATCGACAAAAAAGTTCAAAAACAAGCCATCAAAGTAATATTTAACCAAAATATACCTATAGGATATCCAAATTACACAAAGCCATTATTCACGTATACAAATACGTACTCGTAGACTGCACTGTGGGTTTGTTTAACAGTGACACTACATTCGCAAAGTGCGTTCACCCCTCGGGCGCGTGACATAACCATCCCAGCATAACGTTACATATAAGCACATTACGGTTTTGCACAAAAACGTGTCAGTTATAGTACAAAACATCAAAATTACTAAAATATAGACATTTTCACCAGCTTCACTAATAAACTGTAGTATTAATTAACACTGTTCAAAATGGGGAGTTAGATCCGTAATGCGTTACACAACACGCAATGTCTCGAACTTATGTGGAAAATGGAATGGAGTGTCTAGACACTAGGTGCACTCTGCCTACCCTGCTATATGTAGGATAGAGCAAGAAGCTAGTTCTCTAGTCAAGTTCAGTCAGATTTTTCACAGTAAACTGGTCATTTCCTCTCTTATAAAATTAGATCTCAATTATTTTTGATTTCCTGTTCATTGAAGAGACGAGAAGAGCCTTATTAATGTATTATTAATGTAAGCACTTTCAATGTTTAACCAAAAATACATATAATATAATTTATGTATTTAACTGTGAAAGACAATAAGAAGGTAAGAACAGAAACATGAAGATAGCAAGCAAGCTTTATAAATGCAAACCATTTAAAGAAAAAAAGTGTAAGTATTCTTTTAAGGATGCTCGTCGGTAACGAGTGTACACATACTTTACTTTACTTTACTTTGTACTTTGGCAATGGAAAAATATAAAAAAATAAAGTTCTATACAAATACAATGTTTACGCTAACAGGTAGGTATTTAAATCAACTCAAGTTTAGCGAAAACGTCCCCAGTTTTCAATAACAATTAAAAATAAATCTTATGACCATTAATATAAATAATATTGATAGTAAGAAATCAAAATAATTATCGGTAAAATATACGTTTACGTTTTATTTAAATAAACAAGTGCGAGTCAGACACGCCCATGAAGGGTTCTGTAGCAGCTAGTAACATAATAAAAAAGTTCTTGTAGTCCAGCTTATGACGTATTAAAAAAACTACTTCCAGTGAGTAAGTACTTAGATCTTGTTCAAACGTATTTTCATCGTAAAGTATCAACTATTAAACTTGTAGTTATGAAATTTTATTGAAAAACACAAGTAAAAGTTAATTATTAAAAATGTTCCCATTTACGGCATAAAAAAAATCGTAAAGAAAATCCAACGTAACAGGATTATGACAATAGAAATTCCTATAGAAAAATTCATACCCAAGCCATAACACATAATGGTACCGATCGCTGGTGCATGCACCATAATATATTTAATTAAAGATTTTTATCAACCTACACTAACTATAGTATCGCAACGAATAACGCGTATGTCGCTGTAAGAGAACAATAATAAGTCCGATTTAATTATTTAACATGTGATTTAATGTTTGCAACTGGCCTTTATGGTAGTCGGTATCCTGTAGAGGCAACTGGGCAAGTTATGGGTGGTAATTACAGGCCGTGTGGTGCCGACGTCATTTTAATATGGGTCGGAATCTTGTTGCCTTAGTAAGATTACTTTTATGTAATAAAATAAAAAAAAGTAATATAAACATATTGTACGATATAATTGTCTTGTAATATATTAACGTACACATGCTATTTGTTTTTAAATTATATTAAAGTGTTCCAAAGTGTTGTAGTGTCCGACTGAAAGGTCGGTTCGGTTTCGGTTAACTTTTGGCAAAAAAATGAGTTTCGGTTTAGATTGGGTTTCGGTGGCAAACCTGCCGAAACTACAACCGAAACCGAAACTGCGTTCGGGTGCTGCCGTTGCCGCGCTGCGCGGCCATGATCGGTACGCAATGCGTTTTTTTACCGTGAGTATTCGTGTTTTGTTTTAAATTCAGTAAGTTTTATCGTGTCATATAATATGACTTACTGTATATAGTAAACATCAAAAAAATATTTAATTTAACAAACAAATTCATAGATTTTATAATACAGTCAAGTTTAACATAAGTATCTAAATATTTTGTGGTTATTTTTTAACTCACTCGCTAATGGAAACAAAAAACCGCGGTGTTCAAAATTTTATGTTTTCTTTAAATATTCTTTCTATCCTTAGTGTGGACACTTAAAAAACTTTACCATTAACACATTAAAATATTTAATAAAAATAGAATTCTCTCTTGTCAAATGATTGTTCTTTGCATTAATCTTTGGATAGCGGAAATTTGTAAAAATCTCCCTATAGAAGTGCTTACAAAGTAATAAGTTTAAAGCATATATGAATTTCGATGCAGCATGAGAAAGAACGCATGGTGTAGTGGTCAGAGCACTTGGACGGTTTCCATGAGGCACGAGTTCAAATCCCGTTGCGTTGAAATTTTTATATGTTTTATAAAAAAAAATATTAGTTAGATACTATAGTGCATTATTGGTGATAATATTAAGGATTGAGCGCTCCAACGTTCAATTTAATAATTATTACCGATATAACCAAGTAGCAAGTACAGTTAAATTATTATTTCTTTTGGCAAATTAGCACGCTTATAATGAACTGAGTGGGTACTTACAAAGATACCTAGGTAATATTTTATAGGTTTTGTTTATCACTTCAATATTAAATACTCATAACAATTATGATATTAGGTAAGAACTTTAAAAAGTATTTATATTATTATTTAACGCATTTTTAAAACTGTGATTTAAAGAAAAATATTAAAACTGACCCAAAACATGATACTTCTAAGAAAATTTCGGTTTCGGTTTCGGCTGAAACTGAGATCGTTGCCGGAATTCGATATCGGATTCGATTTCGGTCGTAAATATTAGTTCCGCCGAATACTAAAGTGTTGTATATAGGCCTAACGTTGAATAATCAACGTTTTCCAAATTTAAATAACTTCTTTATTTGAAATTAGAAAATTTAACTCGATTAAAATTTAATAATATTAAAGATATTCTTTGACAACTGTGCATAATATTAAACGTTGTTCACATATAGATAACATCAATAACTTTCAAGAACAAAATAATCATAGCCAGCACTCATCTTATAAAGTGTGTTCACATCTAAAGCATACTCTTCTCTTATCACAAGTCCAATTTAAACAGCTCAATGCACAACACTACCTTGATGATAACATATCTCTACCCATTTACATACGAGTATATGCACTGTTTTGCAATCTACGCGCAAATACCGGCCAAGTTACTAGGTTAGGTTAGTTTGCCCAAAAAAACATTAACAGTTTTGTTAGATAACGCGAACGTTTAATCTTTATGAAACTTGACATAAAAAGATTTAATGCAGTAACTCAATAATAAGTGAAAAAACTAGTTTGTACGTAGGAATAATTTTCTTTATAACATGTACACAAGTGTATTTATAAATAAATAATTAAACTTAGCTTATTAAACATTATTAAAAAAAAAGGACCGTAGGATGCGCAGCGGCACAGTGTCTGACTGTTAACGCGACGGCGAGATTCTTTTCTCGAAAATTGGACGATTGGACAGTAGTGAACGGAATGTCTTAACACTAGATTTCCTCTATCTACATTGCTATAGATATCTGAGAAAAATCGTGAAGTTATTTATTTTATATAAAAAAGGACTACTATAATGCTTTAGTTAGAATTTCGCCAACTCGCAGTGCTTAAAATTGTACAGAATTCGAGACACACATTCAATACACTTTACGCTAAAATATCAAGAAAATATTTATTAAACACGCTTTAAGTTGTAAATAATGGTGTAATATTTCGGCTAGACGTAGCTCGGTATTTGGCAAAACAAATGTAAGAAACAACACATGGGCATTGTTTTAGCGCTCGTGTTACACTCGTTCACGTGATCCTGACATTCAACCTCTAAACTATATTTCTATTGTGGAACAAATCCTATTTTATAACTAAGACAAGCATATTACTTAAACTAAAATATATTGTATATAATTTAATATTTATTGACATAAATAAAATATGTAAAAATAAAACTGTATAAACTGAATGTATGCACATCTTTGAAAGTCTATTACTTTAAGTCTATTACTTACGAATTTGATTGTAACTTTTTTACTTATGGCTATTATGCCTAGAAAGGATATAAGCATAATTGATAATGAAGATTCGAACATTTGATGTAGAACCATAAAATCAAGTCCACTATAAGAAATGAGGAAATGGTTACTTGGCCAAATATGAACAGCATGATTGTTATATTTCAATTACGAATATAATATAGTCAAGATCTTTGTCAAGTACTTTACAGCTAAGGTAAGCTGTAAATTCTACGCGAACGAAATTGCGCGTACCACCTAATAAAATACAAAATAATACTTAAGAATATATATACTATATATATATATATATATATATATATATATATATATATATATATATATATATATATATATATATATATATATTATATATATATATATATATATATATATATATGTATTACTTAAAAAAAGTGGTGAATTCTGAAATAATATGCGATTCAATTTCAACATGTGACCCAATTCCGCCCTGATGGTGTTGATAAGATAGCACTTTACGTGTTTGCTCTGAGGGCGGACATGCAAGGCCGGGTTGACCTTGCTTCTAGTTTGTTATTGATTTTTTACATTTTCCTCACTAAACACTAAATTGTTCAATTTAAATATCGCTAATTGTACTGTTATTTTGTTGAATAATGTACAAATTGTCTACCTATACATATATATGTATACCAATTGGATTTGTAGCGAACAATTATAAAAAAATATGACATATTTTTAGTAAACGTTTAAGAAAAAGTTGTTTCGTTTCGTTTTCTCTTAATTTTCCATAATAGTTTTGAAATAACACTTTAAAAATAGTAAAAATTATGTCATAGGGTTTTAAATGTAACATAGGTGTAATCATGACAAATTTTCTATTAAAAAAAAGGATTATTTTCTTCAAATTAGAAACATTCTGTCGTATAGCGCCACTTAATGCCGCACTTCATCTCGAGAACGCAAGTATATTAAAATAATACATAGTTACTTTAATTAGTACATTAAAATAATACATACCTACAAGGAGGAAATGAATACGAAAAACTTTAAATAGCTTTATCTTGCCTTATCACTTTCACATAAAGTAGCGGATAAAGCGTAACAGACGAACTTATCGTTAGATAAAATCTGAATCCAAGCATCGAAAATATTATTTTCTTTGACGCTTCTACGTCATGCCTCTTTCTGACTAATAAATAACAGTTATCGCTTAATTACTTTTGATAAGGTATCAAAAATATTTGTAAAACAACTAAATCTAATCAATGTTAGTTTAGAAATAATAGACGAATGTATACTTACATTATTTGGTACTGACGCGGGTAAACGGGAAATAAAAAGAGTTGTGTATGACACATGACACACTCAAAGATAACTCCGAACGTGGGTAACAAAGCTTTCCTCGATAAATGGAGTATCCACTATAAAAATATTATTTCAGTTTGAACCAATAGTTACTGAGATTACAGCGTTTTGAAAAACTCCTCAGTTTTATAATATTATAATGTAAAATAACAAATTTAGTACTTTGGTACTTAGGTAGGTAGGTACCTATATAAAGTATAGATGTGCGACACAAATACGAAATATATTTAAATTTAATCACTTTCTACTTATCACAACAAGCAAACGGAAAATAGAATAATATTTCACTAGACTATCTCCACTTACTCTGCAATATGCTGGATATGGAATGTAATAAAATAATACTAAATTCAAATATAGGTATATTAATTGCTATTAGCACTTAAGTCACAAGCTATTCATGTAGAACGATGCTAAACGTTTCAATAGCACAGCACTAGCAGAAGCTTCGAAAGTTATAAGTACGAGAGATGTGACAAGCGATGGCCGACGGTAAGTATATAGGCTGCCTGGGGCGCGAGCTTTCTAGCTATCTAGAGGAAAGCTGCACTAAAATTGCACTACTGGTGTTTTCTAGTCAAAAATGTAGGCATGCCATTTTCTTATAATATATAATTATTATAACTATACAAGCTTAAGATTCTAGAATATCATAAGTTAATTTATCAGATTATTAGTGACAAACTACTTTGCAGCAAACCGAAAATTAAAAATGGCAATTAAATGTGTAAAAGTTAAACAAAGCAATTTAAAATGAAAATTACGCATCTCAATTATATAGGCTATGATATAATGCAAATAATTGTATTAAATCGGTTCAAAACTGCTGGAAACGTTGACAATATAACTACAATTAAAATCTACCTGAAGTATGATTTAATTTACCTATAGGTATAAGTAATATTTATTAGAACATACTCTAAACTGTTGCGGTTGAATAATTGAAAAAAAATATCAAAAGTAAGGAAAAAGACTGAAGTATTGAGAATTGAATTCATCTATTAACTTCCAATCCAGACGAGAATCGAAGCCACTAAACCAATAAGCCTGTCAATATTACAAATACCAACGATTTTGTAATAGCAATATTTGATTTGCAATGGCATGTCCATCAGCGATGGCGTCCACTCCATCCGCCATTACGCTAACAAGAGGTTGGAATAAGTCACGAAAAACTGACGCCCCAGGCGATCGTGTGTACGGTGGAATTTCCTAAGTGAAGTTTGTGAAATTTTACATTACTTTCATAATCGTTACTAATACAAATGGGAAAAGGGAATTTATCTGTTTGTTATCTCGTGCGTCGCTTTCAGAATGCTAAATCATAAGTTTAATCATCATAAATGCTAGCAGGAGCACCATTAGTGTGAAATATGGTAATTAGTAAAACAGTTTGTCAATCAGTCAGTCAGGCTAATAAACAGTCATATTCTTTTCCTTCACGTCTTGGTAGGAAGAAGGTGAGTAGACCAGCCAGTGACTCGTCATATTTCACCGTTCCATTCGTTATACACCGTGCAGGCGCTAGATTATATAAATGCGCTTAAGCTAAAGCTTTAATATAGCGTCAATATATTTAAATTTAATTAATTATAAAATATTACAGAAACAATTTATATAAAATATTGTTGTGTTTGTAGCTCTTTTGTATTTCCTTTATAAATACATTACTCATATTAACCAGCGTAAAAAAACAAAGAAAAGGGTCAAATCTTATGCGAAGGTCAGAGGTCCTCGGAGCATTGAAGGTCAAACTTATTCATAGATCTTGAGGGACATGTAAGACTCTGACAGTGTTATTTTAGTGTTCTTGTATAGTGCTATTCTCTCATATTAAACATGTTATCATTTTTATTTATATTTAAACATATCTGTCTTCTTTGCGAAATAGACAGGAGTCTTCGCTTTCCACCTATTTAGTAACCAATATGTAATGTTCGAGGATTCCAAAGTCCCACTTATTTTAAGAGAAACATTGGAAATTAGTTAATAATTATGAATTATATTAATAAAATATTAACTATTATTTTAATTAAATATTAACGAAACTTATATTATTAAGTATTGTGGCCGCGATATTTGGCAGGCAAAGGCAACCAGAGAATCTTGAAGAATTGATTGTTGTTGGCAAGGAAGACAGTGGAAGACCTAAAGCTAGATCGATCACCCGCTGACGGTCTGAAAACGCCAAAAACATTGGTGGATTCCTCATTATTGAAGCTTCTATTTTCAACTTGCCTAAGCAAAGTTGTAGAGTTGTAAAATTGAAGACTGGGTGTCATGTAAGAAGATGCCCCTTCACCAGAGCTCACCAGAGCGGGCACAACGAATATTAGAAGCCATATAATTGATCTAATAAGTTGTATTGAAAAGCAATCATTACCGCCACTAGAGTAACACTCGAAATTAATCCACTCTGTATTATTGTCATTTACTCGGCGCTATCTTAAAGCTTTTCACATCGCAGATAAGATATGGACACAGAATACAGATTACACAACTAACACTGGTTTGTTATTATAAGTAACATATATGCATTTAGTATATAGTTGTATGAAATAACATCTTAATGAGAGTAATGACATCATTAAAATATATATACATACATATATATATATATATATATATATATATATATATATATATATATATATATATATATATATACATATATATATATATATATATATATATATATATATATATATATATATATATATATATATATATATATATATATATATATATATATATATACATATGCCTGATCTTATAGAGTTTCTTTAATAAATAAATTGAAATAATATATTATGATGGAAAAGAAACATATAACTTCATCATATATTTGAATATACGCAGATATTGGTACTAAAACTTACTATCTCAAATTCTATATAATATTATTCTTTTTATTTTATTTTTTAATATAAAAATCCTATAAATATTAAAATTATCATACGAGAGGCAAATAAACAAAGTTTTCTGGTTTCTCACATAATAATGCTTGCCGCACTCGGCAGTGATATCATTCCAGAAATACTATATATCAGCGTGTTTATTTATAGTAATTATCAATTTCACACGATAAATGAATGCTCTTTCATATGAAAGCGATACGAAATTAATCATACAATTATTGTGTTACAATTTACAAGCCATTGAATAACTTAAATCTTATTATATGCATTCTATATCTTAATTTGAAATGAATATGAACTCCGGTGTCATGTCGAAATTGAGTTTCTATAGAATAGAGTATTCTTTGATAATCGTATTAAAAGGGGTATAATATTTATTGTATTAGTTAAAAACAACAGTGTATAAGTGACGCTTAGGAGTTTTGTCTTTAGAAATATTGTTAAGTTTTTTATAATCGAAATCTCGCAAACGCTTTCTTTGCCCTCCACCCTGTATAGTAAGCCACAGACACTCTCTAGATCCTCTCAATTCCACTTTCTGAACGAATTCGCGACGTATGTAGGTGTTGAGTGGCGGAACTCAACGACACACTTGCCAGGGTGCTAGACGATAATATAAAGAGGATAATATATATATATATATATATATATATATATATATATATATATATATATATATATATATATATATATATATATATATATATATATATATATATATATATATATATATATATATATATATATATATATATATATGTATAACAACAAAGTCAAGTTATCCAAATGGATATTTATATATCTTATGATTTGTTGTAACAATATTTCTATATTCAAAACTGATAACATCATCTTAAGACGAACAGATACTAATAAATTATAACAACGATAATTGGGTTAAGTAAAATTTAAATATAATACGCAAATTAACCAAAAAAAGTAAATGGTGAAAGTAGTGTGAAGTTTACATGACAGGTAAAGTGCTCAAGAATATCAAAACAAAAACGTGTTTCAATAACCTACTAAAATCGTCCAAAGAACGGCAGACACTAATAATTATATAAACAATTGCAATAAAGTACACATTTACTTATACGTGTATTTTTGGTACTTTTTAAAATAAAGTGGATATTTAATGTTATTTAAATAATTATATTTCTTTAAAAATACAAAGCTTGATTTGTAATTTCCAAAAAAGGGAACATTTGTTGAAGTTATTACTTATTGAATTATTTTATTTTACATATTTTAAACAGATTATATCAGTTAGGAACGATTTGCTTTATTATATTTACTAAGACCGAATTAATGAATATATTACTTTTAAGGTCGTTATTATCCAATAAATATAAAATTATCGAATCGATATTGATAAGACACAACTTGAATAACAGTAAAAAAGCTTGCGGCAGTACGTGAAAGCGAGATCGCTTGGAATAGGCATCACGACACGAATCGCCGTATCTACATTGTATTCCACAGAAAAAAAACCGCTAAATAACTTATAATAACCGTTTAGAAAGTATTATTAACATTAGCGAGGTCAAAAGTGCGGTCGCAGGGTACAAGCTGCCGTGTCCATCGGTCATCTTAAACAGCAATAACATTGCACGCGAATATAACAACGTATGAATATATAAATTAAAATGAGTTAACAACACTGCAAGAAGTGAAGAGAGGGTGGAGAACGGAGGAAACTCATCACTAGATTAATCTGTGATTTCTGCAAAATACGGAATAAACGGAAAATAAATCGGATGATTCCATTATAATACGTACGTATTATAAATCACATTTAATTCTATAATATAGATTTAAATCTCCATTGTTTTATTGCTCTAAGTGTTGCCAAACACAATCTTAGAAAGTTCCGTCAAACCATAACCAGGCGAGGGATACTTTTGAACAATTTGGCCCATTACGTTGAAATGTTCAGCTCCATAATTTATGATCAACCATTCTGTTTGGTCAATGTGAACAATAGAACATAAAAAAATAGTGAAGCTTATAATTTTCTTTGGAAATATGATATGATTAAAGTAGATCCATATTACAGAACAATGATTTTCAATGCAAATGATCGCCACTGACCGGAGAATATGCAATTGCAAGAAATAAATCACGACAATGAAACGAGAGCAAATAAGGAAATCATCAAAGATTTAAAAAGGGAAAACGCAATCAAACGAATAAGTGAAAATACAGTAATATTCATTCGTCGGACGTCTTCAATTGCAATCATTAAGATATAAGATAAATCAACTAGAGTTAACTTTGAATTCCGACGAGAACAAAGCGAGTAGAAAGTTAAATACTTATAAGATTACCGGTCAACATTATGATACTCCAGATTATTTTATTGCATGTTACTTATGGATTGTTTCTTTAAATCGCAAGTGGCACAGTTGGCACTTGTATATATTATACGTGGCTGTTCGGTGTTCAAACTTTAAAGCTAATATTTATATTATAGGTTATCTCAAACCGGTAAGACAACGTCTCGTTAGCAAATGGAAATGGAAGAAATTCGTTACCAAAATATTAAATTGATTTAGATTGTTAAAACGCAGATGAAAATATTAGATATGATTACTATTATTACTATAGTTGCAACTCGTGAATATATTTTCTAAAGACGATTACAATGTACACGATAACAGCAGTAAGATACGGCCGCCATAAAATCTTAAAATAGATTAAACTCTAATTAGACGAAGAAATATTTCTTCGCGCTTCAATTACACTAGCGTTTTTAAACTCGAAGCCAAATTTAGAACCTGTTCCAGCACACTCGAGGCATATTTTGCGAATTTCAAGTAATTTGAAATTTTGCTATAGATTTGCCTAGATATCAGGATTTCTGAATATACACTCATAACTGAATAAGATGAGATTAAAAAATGAGGATAAGTCGGGCGATGCTTATATAAAAATTTTATTTTAAATATTTACGCAAGATGGGCTTTAAATCTTGAATTCGTGATGCTATAACTTAAAGTTGTATATGAAATTTCAATATGTTTATAACAAAATAATAGTTTAATTTGTGTCTTGGCTATTTTTATATTACTCAACGTTCATAGACTGGGGTAGACATAGTGTGGTTGAAGGTCATATGCATACAACTGTTATCTTTAGAGGAGATAGTGTAAAGTTGCGTGGTAATTGGTGGAACTCAACGCCGCACTTGACAGACCGGGCCAATGTATGAACGACTGATAATTAATTAATTCTCCTTAGCTGGCATCGAATCCATAAGCATCGTTTTTACAATCAGACACTGACCCTCTGAGTCACGATGACCTCAACTTTTATTAAAATGGTGTAAATTTCAATTTATAATTTACTATCGAATTTGAGTAATTGACAGGTAGATCAATCTGACCTAGACAGAAGTCAAGATCAACATTTCAAAGTCCTAAAAAAAACGAAGCTTTCTATCTAATTGTTACCTTACGGCAAGAAGATTCTTCATTGACATAATAAACGGCACTACCAATTATTACTTAAATACTCTACAAAAAAGTTTTCCAAAAAGACGATTTAATTCGGGGAAGATAATGCTAAAATTGACTAATCTAATTTGTTGTGTGAATGTGAATTACAATACAAATTAGTATTTAACTTTTTGTAACGTACTCAATGACCGACTGACAGGCCACGTCTAGCCAGCAGCGCAGTGAATTTTGATATGCAGGTGACATCAAGGTGTAGGCACTTTATCGAAGCACTAGAAGGTGATTTCTCGGAATTCTTATGTGATAAAAAAAATTTACAGTATATTACATACGTTTTCATGAACCTTATATTTAATAGTGTTCTTTCAACTATACAGTATGCTTATAAATAAATTGTATTTTACATCAATAGCTTTGGTTTCCAACTGACAGAAAAAGTCTGTAAATATACCTACAAAAGGTGAAGAGCTGAGTTATTTATTATTATATTTCATAGCGAAAGGGATGTGTGCATAATAATAAGACTGTATTCGCTTACATCTGCTGATATTCTAATTGCTTAAATTCTTGTAATGAAGAGAGATCATCTTTTAACTCTCATATACTCTTTTTTTATTTGAGTTTCGTTTATTACTTTTTAAGTTCACACAATACAATAAAGCTCAACGATCTTATTGAAGCTGCACACAAGATATCAGTATCCAGAATTAGTATAAGAATCAATTAGTACAAATGCGTTCTCATTTAGACAGAGACAGAAAAAAATACTGAATGATTTTTTTTTATTTGAGAAAAACAGAATTCGTCTTAAAAATAAAAAATATTGTATTGTACAATACAAGATTCGAAGCCACGATCATTGTGTATAAAATATATCACAATTGCTACACCATTGCACGAAATTTTACTTATATTTACCAAATAATTAAAACCTTTTTAACGAAGTAGCTTTTGAAGCTTTATCGTGCACCTACAGCAGAAATGACCTGAAGTTATTACTCGTATTATAAATTGGAACACGTAACTGTATTTACCTACATCAATTTTCAAAATATAAATTAAAAAGAAATTATGTCGAGCTGTTATGTTTTGGAAACGAAAACTTACGAGTATTTATCGTATATTTTTTATTTTAATGATCTGCCAAAGAAATCAAAAATACATTAAACTTTTCAGGTTCTTATGAGATCCCTTTATATTGTACCATATTATCTTATCTTAAAGTTAATGGCCGAAATGTTATTAAAATATTGTTTTACATTTTATAATGTTTCACTGTTTACTTTTTTTGTATTCAAAAAGAATGGATTATACGTTTAAGTAATGAAATTACGGTTTTTGTTGAATTTAAGCAACTTGGTGAAAGGTCGCGTGCTCGGTAAATGTTAGAGGTTATTTTCTACTGTTAAATCGAGTTGTTAGATTTAATACAAAATATTAGAAATTATTTCATAATAAAATTGTAGATTGAGGCATTGTCTAGGTGTTGGCAAAAGAAAAATACTGCCTACTAATGTAGATAAAATTACAAAAAAATATCGTATTTATTTCGATTTGAGTTTTTACATATATATCGCATTTAAAACAAAAAATAGAGAAGCCCTTTATAGGAAGTTTATTTACTTCTCCAAAATAATCCGTTATTTAGCTACACGTTTTATACAACAGCTTATGCAACATTTTCCGATCGAATGCGAGACACTGCGTCGCCCTAAACATCGCTCCTTGTCTACTAGAATGGGGAAATTAAACTAATTAACTTCCCCGAGTGGGAATCGAACCCATACTCATCGCTTCTACAGTCACTATCACAGTGCGCTACGATGGCGCAGTGGCTGACTCAAAAGAACAAATTAGCAATAAGAATATAAATTAGATACTCTAATAGCTAGGACACGATGCTAAATATAAATTCCTTGATAGTTAAGGGTCAGGTAGTACCCACAGAGCATGCAAGTAATGTTTACGACGTAGTTTTATTTAGCTACAGTGCGGGTATAATGGCGGTCGGGGTGTCGGCTCATGACGCGGAACGCCCTTGCGAAAGTTCCCATGGGAGCGGGTGCCTTTGTTACACCATCATGAATTATTTATAGAAACAAAGTTATATTTGTAAATTGAGGTTTGAATTAAATTTTTACTAAGATTTCAAAATTGATAAGATCAATTTAAATTAAAGTTAAACTTCAGGAATTGCTAATTATTTTGTTCTTTTTTTATTATTTTCTTGTATTTGCACAGAGAAGGAAACAGAAGAGAATTTGCACAACAATATTACACTCGTCTCCAATTTAACTAAAATGTATATTGCTGGCTAAACGGTCACGCCGTCGTATCTTAGAAATACTAGGTAGGTACGGCAAGATGCAGAGCAAGAAGCTATTAATTTTTTTTAATATATATATATTTAATTTTTTGGACTAACATTAGAAAAATCAAATTGACTAAAAGATGACGTTGAAAATTTTTTAAGAGAAACTTGCCAAAAATTATCACCTACGCGTCAAACACTAATATATTGACCAAACGATTTGCGTGATTGTGTTAGAACAAAAAAATTGAATACGCCAACAGCCTTACAGCCTATAAAGGTAACTGTATAATTTGTGCTCGTAATTATTAATCACACGCCATTCGCCATATTCAAATAGCTTATCGCCAAAATATTAAACATAAAATTTTAATTTGCATACTAAATAAAATTTCATCAAAAAAGGATTTTTATTGGTTTTTGGTCAGTTTTAATTTAATATTGCGTTAAAAGATAGTAGGTAGTTCAGTAAAAAAAACCAACAATAAAATCGATATTAATATATACAATATTTATTAAATTAACATTTCGTAATAAAATAGAAAGGAAAAAGTAAAAGATTAAGAACATCGAGTATTTCTTAATCTTGCTGGGCTGTCTATACAAAATATTACCATCCCTAACGTTTTATGGAAGATGCCAATGTTACAATTTACATAACATAAAAACATTATAACCGAAATCTATACTAATGTTATGAAGCTGGTGAGTTTGTTTGTTTGGACGGACTTAGCTCAGTAACAGATGATATAAATTGAAAAATATTTTTGTAGCTCATTAATCGAGAACAGCTATAGGCTATATTACATCATGATAATCGTTTAAATGTAGCCCACTGTAGTTGCTGTCAAAGGCATTTAAAATATAAAAAAAAGGTAAAATGTAATGCACCTGAAGTCAAGCATTTTAGACGCTTTAAAATGTCATTATAACTATGAAAAAAATACCGCGAAACAAACTACATGGCACAACCACATTACAAAATCACATAAAATATTCTCTATAATTAGTTAAGAATAATGAAATTGTTGAACAATTGGAATAACATTAGCCCAAATCAAAACAAACGGTTAGCGACATTGACATTGGGGCGTTACGGCGCGCCGGTGGATTTCGTAATTACATCGCCACCCGACCCTGACGTTACGATTGCTTGCTTGCCTTATTACTAAAAATACGAAATCTTGTGAATATATTGACAATATAAAGCCTTATAAGTTGGCAATTTTCAAATTTTTTTCACATGTGTAACGAATAAAGACATTGCAGTGCAGTTGTGTCAAACACAACACAACATTTAGGTACAAGATTAGAATGGATTCAAGTGATTTAGGTATATTGTAAAGAATGGCCCAATACTAAGATTTCACACAGCAAGGTAGCAAAATAATATTAGTTTTATATCTAATCTTTCTAACGGGTGAATATAGATATTACGTACTGTATGATGACCTAGTCCGAGCGAGGATATGAAAATAGTTCATTCCCCTAAGTGGAGATTGAACCTACAACACTCTTGAGAATTTTCTGCTTTTATATTTCCTACAATTATAGTAACATTATGATCATATTACAGGAGTAATTAGAGGTTCGTTATGCTGAAGATATCCAAGTTAATAACTTTTAGCTACAAACTATCTAAAGTATATCACGATAAAGTCTGTATTAAATTAATATGTAATAAATTAAGTAATGAAGGGTATAATATTTACTTATATTTTTATTTTTTTCATAACTTCTAAGATAATGTTATGAAGACGTGATGCTATTTTAAATCTACACCATATAAAATCAAAAAATTATTCCAAATTATTAAATAATGAATGTACACAATAAAGTCACTCAAACACAACGGTTTCAGTTGGACGAACACACAGTGATAGCCGACAGAAGGCTTATCTGGGAGACAAGGCGACGCTCCATTGCCTAGTACTATGAAAGTAACACAAGTTGATTTAGAACCGAGTTAATTGAGGCTTACGTGAATCGACAAGATATTGCCATTAATGAGAATGTACTACGGAGTCTTGCAAGCTAGCTAACATACAGCCTGTTTGACAGGCATCTTTAGAGTACGATAAATTTGAATATGTAACGGAGCCGACGACTCGGATATTTCTGGGAACGTCTTAATTTATGTGATTATATATAAGAGTTTACAAAAAAACTTTGATTTAAGACTCTTCTAAGTATGGTATGTTGCTGTTGATGTGTATGAATAGCTGTAAAATTAAATATAGCTTACTTATTTTTAAAATATTATAAATTAAATTGAACGCCACTGATGCGCAATTCATACTTGTTTAACTACTATACCGCTCGTGGATCGAAATTCAACTATTTATAGTCATTTGTGGATCATCAGGTTTTGTCTGACGACACTTAAGTCCGGGAGATGAGCTACCATTTTAAATGATAATTCCAATTCAAGCAGATTTGTTTAAATCTATTGTAAATTCTTAATCTTAGCTTTTTTTTGCGTTACGCAAGAAAAGGCAAGTCGGACACCATCCGGCGGTCAGTGGATTACAGGCGCCTGCGCACCAGTGACGTAACGGTCGCGGTCAGTGTAAACCTAAGCGACATTGATCCCAAAATTGAACTTCAAATTTTACGGAAGATCAATCACAGTAATTGGTAAATGGCAAATGAATCTTCCATTTTCTTGGTGTTGTACTTAAAGCGAGCAAAAACTTAAATAGAAGTATAAATACTGTGGTTCATTGCACTTGGAAGTCTTAAATTTATCGTTTAGTTTTCTTTATAATACGCATAAGAAATTGATTGCGAAATTATTTATTTTAGACTAGTGGACGCTCGCAACTTCGTTGGCGTGGTCTTTATGATCCTTGCCACCCTAAGGACTGCTATCTTTTTTCGTGAGATTGTATTCCACATGTTAGATTTTTACATGACATAGAAAACTGCTCATTACGCTCAATAATTATTACTACAGATACCTACTTTTTGTATTTTTTAGTTAAGCTTGTCTATTTTGGATGAACAATAGGTGTTCCAGATCCTTGATATTATATATCATATACGTCATTTCATGTAGTTTAGCTGGACTTCACTTAATGATTCTTCATGAATGTTCCAGATCTTGGAGTTTCATATTTCAACGAAAAATGCTCATCACGCTCAACAACCAAAATATTCAATGTACAGGCACAATCTTTTTACTGTTTTATATATAGTATATTATATAGTATTTTATATAATATAGATATAGATTTCAGATAGAAAAATTGAACACGAATATCTCCGTATTATAACTTTATCTAAGAAATGATTGTCAAAATATTACACATGTTAATGGAAAAGGCCACTGCTAAAAATCTTTTAAGCAATTTCAAGGTTAATTACAGCATCATCACCGTGACAACCCCTCTTACGTAACATGCCTCCCGCGCACTACGCGACGGTTTAGCCGTTAACGACCGTTCGGTGTGTTTGCCTGACATTGACATTATAGTGAATAGCCATTGAGTAGCTGACTCACTCGACCAAAGATAAACTTAGTATAAAGAAAGAAATTGCTAATACCTACTTCTAACACCTTTCACTGAAATAATTTTTATGGTTTTGTTAACATTTTCTAATACTAATATATGTAGGTTTTCTTTACGTGTGAGCATTTTTATTGATTTCTTCAGTCACGCCAGTTCATTATGTATTGCAGTCGTAACGCTTGGCGCAATTCCAATTTATCCTTGTTGGCTGGCCTTCCTTCCGCGTCTGAGTCCTGAGCCAATTTCACAAAGCCTTAACGTTATATGAGTGTCATAAATCTGCCAAATACATGTCTGTCTTGTATATTACATTTATCCTTTTAAAGCAAGTATATTTGAAAACGTGTATAAAAATGACCACATTTATATTGAGCAGTGATAGTTCACTCTGTTAAGTGACAAACCGTCAGCCGCACTTTTTCTCACTAGAAAGAATCACCGGTGCGATCTAGCTTGTATTTATTTTCAACATATCAGATCAAAAGAACAATGTGGCTATTTTTTATGGAATAAAATTTAACTAATTCTTTTTTATATACAACCTCATAAATTGCTTCCATTACAAAATCTCACATGTATTGGCCGAGATCAACAGTATCACGTTTCATCTGCAGTAAAAGTATCGAAGAAGTGGTTACAGTATACTTTTTTGAACCTACTCGAGTTTCATTGTATAGACGACATATCTTAGGCATCTATGGACAAATATTTTGTCAACTTGAATACAGTTTATTTCACAACAGTTTTATTTCTAAGCATTGATTTATAGTCGTTAATTAATAATTAAATAAAAAAAAGATTAGCAACAAAAATAAATCGCCATAAGCGTTTAAAACATCTCAACCAACTTCAGTTTATCTATTGGTCGTATTTTAGTGTCAATTATGAAGAATGAAGCATTTCTTCGCACTCAAGACCACGTTTTTGCGGTCGCGGCCGGTTAACGCTTCGTGCTGCGATGCCTACGAGCGCAAACCGCAGCTTGTCTGTTTAAGATATTGACTACAATCTTTATGCTTGGCTTCATATATTTATTCTTTAGCGAGGTAAGCAGTGAGAACGGAGAGTTAAGCGATGTGATCCCAGTTCCATTCCTGTTTCTTCTCATCCATTAGGTATTATAAGCCGCTTCATATATGGCCAAATGGTCCTCATAGCTATATATATATGACAAGATCCCTCTCATATAATATAATTTACGCTATGTATCAAAATAGTCAATCGAGGTCTCCCTTTCAATTTAGACGCACCTATTTTGTAATATTTATTTATTTATTGAACATTCAGTTTAAGGTGATACTTAACTTTAACAACAATGAACATTAACGACTCCAACTTAGGTATTTCTTAATAAAAATAAAACCTTTTCATGTGTAAGGCATCATGCATGAACAAACATAGACTCTTGCGTATATCACATATCAAAGTGTCCGCCTACCTCGCAGCCCTGCAAGGCCGCGGGCCTACGCCCCGGTTAGAAAGGAAGCTATTGTAATGCTCTGAATCACGAGCACCGGCGTCAGTGGGACTGCGCGGGAGCGACTAATGTCAAGACAACTGGTCTCAAATCAAATCTTAATGTTTTCTATATTAATTTGAAATGAAAAGTTCAGTCTTTTAATACGTTTTTATTGGATGACGTCGTCAAACTTTGTCAATTTCCTAAGTAAAATGACCATAACATACCTACGCTTCTGTCGCAACGGTAGGTCATATCTGACTGCACATATCGCTATGGTAATTTAAATTGATATTTATTTTAAACACGTAGATCGGTTTGGTATGGCAAAATAGAGAGTTGAATTCCGTCAAAAAGGAAATTTAAATTTTGGCGGAAAATGGTGAAGCGGAATAATGTTCTTGTAAGTATCTTTCTGCCATTTAAAATAAACAAAATGCGTAAAGAAGAGCCGCCATATTACCTATAAATATATAAGTATCTGCTAAAAACTACCACAAACAACTGTCTTTGCGGTGTAGCACACTCTACTGAAGATGACTAAAGTTGTATAATGTAAGCGCAACATGTACCTATTTGTAACATGTCGTTATCAATACAGTATTAAGTTACATATTATTCATTGATATATATTTTTTTCATATCAAATAAAAACAGACGAGCGCTGTTATATCCAATGTTAGGCGTAATGCCTGTTATTATCATATCATAATGTAAAATTAGTTTATTCGTCCAAAAATATCATATGTAAGTCTTATTTCACATATAACGTAGAAAAAATATATATTTCATTTCATATATATTATTAGGTATCTAACAATATTTAGAAATATGACTAATTAAGAACTAGTGGAAAGTGTAGATAGAAATAAGGCGACATCTTCTTAAAAAAAAAAATACATATATATATATATATATATATATATATATATATATATAATATATATATATATATATATATATATATATATATATATATATATATATATATATATATATATATACATATATATATATATATATATATATATATATATAATATATATATATACATATATATATATATATATATATATATATATATATATATATATATATATATATATATATATATATATATATATATATATATATATATATATGAATAAAGGGCCTAACCAACGGACAGAAGGAACATAAACATCTTTTTTTTACATACATTTTTATAATATATATTTTTTTGGTAGGTTAGATTCACACTATGTGTCTTTAAACGCAATAGGACTCACTTAATTAGATAATATATTTATCTTCACTTTTCATTCAACCTTTAGACATATGTGTTAAATGAAAATGTATAAATCGAAACCGAAAAAATAACTATTATATAAATAAAGTAACGATTTTACCAACTGTTAACTACTACTGTCTTAACTCGCTACGATAACAAAAATAACAAAAAATTTAACCATTTGAAGAACGATTGCATATTTTCTCTCTGTATTATAGCACTATGTAAGTAGCTTCCGATATTCTTAATTCCACAATGCATTACGAAAATAAATATTTGTATAAGCGCTATTTGAAACATCCCGTTTCGTTAATAATATTGAGAATATCTTTATGTCGAGTACAATTTAATATTGTATAAAATGCAACCTGTTGCAAATTTAAATTGTCAATTTCAATGCCTTAAACAATATTATTTCATATGTTCACTATTTGGATACAATACAAGGTCAGTCCAGTTCGCCAAATGACCGCGTGGGAGATATCCAAAGTAGGTAAATATAATCAAATGATACTCAGTAACAAGTAATAAAACTAATATTTAATTTATAATATATTGGGCGTTCAATATTTTTCATAAAGGTCAAAGCCGAAGTATGAATAAGATCTGTTAATAATTCATTTTACAGTATTTAAATATAATTTAATATTAATAGTCGATATAGTATTGCACAATAATTGCAAAGTAAGGTACTTACTGATATATACACTATGTATACTGTGGCGTGATATCTTCGAACTTTGTCCTTGCATTTTATTATCTACAACATGATTAACGTAACATGCTGTAAATCAAATTTAATATCCTAATTTAAAAACTCTTAGAACGTTAAACGTAATCTTATACATTTTAAAATAAATTAATACCCATGAAAAACTTAATTAAAAAAAAAAACTCAAACAAGGACATCCTATTATATATCTAATAATATGTTTATGGAACACTATCTTTCAGAAAGTTGTCTTAAAACAAAAATGTTAGGCTTCGTTATTTATTTATTTTATCGGTCGTGAGGATTATACTGTTAGCCTTGTTGGCCTTGACAGCGATACCATTGGGTAGGGAAGAGAGTACTCTGTCCTTAGGAAGTACCAAGCTCTATCTTGGCTGCTTGAGAGGAGTCTTCGGCGTCACCTCGGGACTGAAAACTCTATTTGCGGCCACCAAACGGGTCGGGGGACATTTGGTTATATAGCGAGCATGTCCTTTAAATACGTAGAAAACGTAGATACTAATACAATATGTAAAACAGTAAATAGTAATTACAATTGTGTAACGCAGCTTAAAAATCTTCTTAACCTATCGCCCCAAAAGAAATAGCGTTTCTTTGATAAAACTCACATGATTCAGAGGCTGTCGTCGTCTTATCACCAATATCCATGACGTAAGCGATAGGACAGAAATCAATACAAACCGAGTACAAGTATGTAAAAAAATCTAGATATTTCCAACGACTCTTGAATATTATTAACCTTGCAGATTGCTTATTGTATTCAAAATCGTACGACGAAAAAGTGTGGCCATATTAAATATTGGCATTAAAAGAATAATAATAATTTAGAAAAGTTTCAAACTAATAAGTGAAAGTATATATATGTACCTACATATATGTAATGTTTAAAACATTGATAGAAATTTGTTAAATTTTGCATGCATAAGTAATAGATTTTGTACTAACTAATGTTTGAAGTATTCGTTATGTAGCTATATATTCAAATATGGTTTTAAATTTTGTTACACTCTTTATATTTATGGGTACACTTTATTTAGAAAATTTAAAATATTGTTTTTCTTTTTCAGATTCGCGTACACATGTAGCAGTAGGCAGAGAGAAGCAGTGTCAAGACACTACGCTCTCTGCTTTGAGTGTCGGATGCCTCGCCAGAGCAGAGATACGAAAACCATTAATTCCCCCGAACCCAAGAAATGGTATAGAACCCAAAACCATCGCCGTTGTTTTTTTTTTCAAGTTGATTATTATTTTTACAAAAAATTAAACAATATTTTATATGTTTATTTTAAAAGATTTTTCTTTCTGTAATATGTAATAATACCTACTATAAAAAGTGATAAAAATAAATTGATTATTATTATTGTAAATGTACTGAAATACATGTGATGAAACAGTTTTACGATATACATACACACATATTAAGTTATCCAATCTAAAATTGATGTTTTACATAATATGTATATATATGACATTACTTTGGCATTCCCACATTTTCAATGGACACGTTCACGTTTAAGAAATACCTATAATATAAAAGATAAAGATAAACATAATGTACGTGGCGAGCGAACGTAGCCGTAATCTGTATGCGTTTAGTTACGTAACTGACAATTTCCTCAAATTATCTATTAGAACAGGTTGCTTTTTAAGTTTACGAGAGCTGGCGGGCTGCACCGTGCACGACACATCCCGCTGGTTGAGATAAGTGCACAACATTATTACAAAATGTTAAAGTAATTCCAATATCATAAGAACGAGAACTGATTAATGACATTATTTAATGTATTGTACTTGTACTGAACGCAATTACATCGATAATTCACAATGAAAATATCATTTGTCGGACGAAATTATAGACTTGGAGTGATCGGACAAGAAACGCGACCATTGAAATTGTTTCGGTATTTAGAGTTCCTTCGCGAGTAACTGAGATTCACAAATTATTTTTTTTTTTGGTTTTTTTTATAGCAAATGTTTTTTTTATATGAAAATTCACATAATTTTACATAAATAGCTTTAAAAAGTCGCTCACATCAAATGCTTGCGACGCGGAAGTACAAATGTACAAGGCAAATATAAAATTCGTTTGTCTTGAGATCGTGTTCTCATACAGAATTAAAAATTAAAATCAGCTTATTAATGAATTAATAAGTAATTAAAAACCTGACGAGTTTGTATGTGCCAAACAAGCATACCAGACAAAGTCGTTATTTTGAAACGTACCTAGTGGATCTTTTAAATCCCGACTATACGACAATAACTAACGGAGTAACTCATCACTCTCTTATAATACTATTGTGTAAGAAAAGATATTTGTTTGCTATCACAAAAATCACCTTACATTCTTATTGAATTTAATATATATATAAAATTCAAATCGCCCGGTCAATCTACTGAACCGGATCCGAGCGTTATATAATAACATGGTACACAATAATGAGATTTTCATATAAATTGATGAGCCACGCACAGCCAAATTATAATGACTTATGATCGGAATGATAACAGTGACATTTTTACGAGTATTGCGCGGTGCTTGCGCGCCTTTTGGATATCGTTTAGAAAGCAAGCGCTCTACACGTTAATGATTTACTTTTATATTATTGCTTAAATTGGACGCTTTGTTATTTGCGATGTGTACGTGTAGCTATAGAAAGTATAAAGTAATGAGGTATAATTTAAAATCACGAAATCACTCGACCGTTGGATAGATCTTGTGTTCGATCACATTAAAACTTAATGAAATATTCATGGTACCTAAACTATTATTTATATATATCGGACAGTTGTTATCTATTTTTGTCTCAATGTAGCTTGATGATGATAATGATGATATATTATAGAATGAAATTAATAATATTTCTTACTATTAACGCACAACACACCAACAATGACGATCATTGCGTGATCCATAGCGTCCACGGACAAGGTAGTTCATTATCAGATCAATAACAGATAACAATTAAATCTTATCAATTAACTTACCGCTGAAATATTGAAAGACGTATTTCAAACATTTACATTGTACTCAATATTGATACGTGATAGTTAGATTGATATTTGATAATTATTATTACATTTATTTTACATGTCTCTAGAAACCGAAATCCATACATACATACATAATTCAATTACTTTACTATTAGAGTATTGAAGTCTATGTTTGATTGAAAAAGCTCATCACAGGAATTACAGCTTCGAATAAAAAAAAATGTTGTATAGTCTATCATTATATGAAGGCTATATCGTGTTATTATAAATAACAGAAAACTTCATCTTCGTATACTTATTCAGAAACATTGAGAGATTTTAAAAACATTGTCAGCCGAAACTTGTATTAAGCATGAATAATTAAAACAACTAAATAATCTTGAAGGCAATGTACTTTAATTATAAATTTGTGATATTCCGGCGTGGCGAATCTTATCGAATCAAAGGTCGTTCTGTACCTAAGTGATAAAAACAAGAATAGGCTAAACACATACAAGCCTATTACATATACGTTAGAGATAACAAAGAAATACTGATACAGTAATACAAATAAAAATCAATTTTAAACTAATCGTTTCTAAAATGTTATATATAGTAAAATTGTAAATACATATCAAATACGTATAATATAAATACGTTGGTGACTATACAATGACAGAACTTCAATGACGTCACAAACGGATAGCCTTACCGCCTGTCATTTACATCCACCATTCTATGCTAACAACATATGAATTATTATAAATTCTAATCATCACAATAAAGAGCATAATATCTATAAAAATAATTAAAGACATAAGAAGACTTTGTTTGTAAATTATACTAATTTAAATAACATGGCTGCTTCTGGCTTCATGGCTGCATCTTTGTCTTGTCACTTATTGATGCGAAATTAAAAAGTAGGCATCAAACAGTTTTAAAGCTAATATCGATTGTACTATCATAGGTAATTTCTTATACTAGATATTTTAACAGTATTAAGGTAATAATCCGTTCTTCTCTTTTTTTAAGTTCACGCTTTTTGTCCCGTATATAGCAGGTAAGCAGAGAGAACCTAAGTCCGGTCTCAGTTCGTTCTCCGATTTCCGTCTCAATTTGAGGTTTTGCGTGTTGATCACTTGAGTGCCGCCGCGTTTTGTCTTGCCCAAGCGGGGTTATGAATATAATTCATTCTCATACGTTTACAGTCAGATGCTATCACATTATGGCCTCGATTATCTTTTCAATTTACTGTTAAATAATATATGGATATTCTTAATTTACGATAGCAATGTAAATTTCACGAGTGAGTGCTTTTGTAACCAATAGTACTGGGCATATTTATAAAGCTGTAATACGTACGGATTTACCTATACTAATCTGATGAATTAATGAGTCTAACAATATGTTGTCTTTTATAAATTATGACGATCCAAACTTCTCTGATGAAGTTCGGCAGAGGCGGCGTCACAGCGTCTGCCTTTAAACGCGAAGGTTTGTGGGTTCGAATACCATTCGGGCAGAATGAATTATTTTCATTTTCTTCGATCTGGCAACAAGGCAAAGCCTCGAAAGGGGAACGGAGTGTCTTAACACTAGATTATTTCTACCTACTTCTCTTATGATTTTGATAAAAATATACACAAAAGTTGGTGATTCTTATTAAATTTCTATGATATAAAAGAAGATGATACATTTTATATACCATTTTTTACATATAAATTTCATAAATATATATGTAAAACAACATAACGAGTATCGACAAAAAACAAGTATGTATAAATAAATTAATTGGCAAAGGTGTAGTGTCGCGTGCCGCGGCCGGTCTAAGAATGTTGCACACACCGGGTATGCGGTACAGACGAGCCGATAACGTGCATATTTATTATACAATAATATAGAAATAAAATACACCTTTCATTGATTAGTAAATAAGTTAAATACTGTTTAAAGATATTAATTAACAAAGTGGAATTAAAATTTAATAATTTTATACAATTTTAATAAATTAACACCACTTATTTGGTTGGTTGGTTGAAAATAATTCATTTACCAAGCTAGAACCCATAACAGCTGAACGATGTTCTTTTGAGCGTAAACATTTATGATTATTAATATTTAATAATTAATGAAAATACATTAATTATTAAATATTAATAATATATTTCTTTCAGATAAGAAATGCTACTTGGGTAATTAACATAGCTCCGTAGTTAATATAATCTAGATAAATTTTCTTTTTTAATATATTTTAATTGAAACCATTCTGTTTATTTAAAATTAATAAAAGACCAAACCAACAATAGTCAGACCCATCAATGTAAATAAAGGTGAAATAACTCACCAGATAAGGCGCGCCAATACGTTAGTAAGTTGGCGAGGAAGTGATAATTGGCAAAGATGTCCCGTATACGGGTACTTGTACACTAACTACTGTAACGGTGTGCCGTAAATTCCATAAATTACACTGTTGCTTTTTATAGCAAGCCAAACATTATTTTTAACATATATATGTAAGTATCATAAGACTTACAGCACTCACAGACCTCAATTAGAACAAGATATCGGAGCGAAAACAATGTATAGGTCAGTTGTCATGTCAGGCATGTCAGTTAAACTAATAGATGTCTTAGAGTCTAGCTATTTATTTGCTAAGCGTAAATAATTGCTATTTGCTATTTGTTAGTCTAATGTAATACTATTTGAAAGTTATCGATATTAAAATTTAAACACCATGAATACATAATTTTAATTTACATTTCTTGTACAAAATTAAAACCAAATACAACCTAATAACAAAATAATAACGTCAAATATTTCTAAGTAAGAAATTCATAAAAAAAAATGAAACAAACATACACCACAAAAAACATACGACTTAATTTGCATCAAAACTTCTGGCACAATCCAACATAACAGCCTATTTACAAGAGGAAGTGTATAATTTATCTCCCGGAAGTCTAATAGGTCACAGGTCCTACACGAGGATATCGATCGAGCGGCCTTGAAGCCAGGACCCACCCCACAGCCAGCGCGACGCCATGCTGCGGTCGCGCTTATGTTATACGCGTGCTTCACTTTAACTCTTTTAGCCTATAAGTAAAAAAGTAAAGATTTATTTTCACTGCCTGTTCCTTATCCCTAGAGCTTTGCAAAGAGATTCTAGTGTTAAGACACTACTTCGATTTAAATTTCACAAACGCTTATTTTATTTTATTTAGTCTATGACAAACGTTTATTTTTTGCTTACTATATATTTTCCGTTATATGTGTATGTAAAATTTTATTTGCTTCAAGAGGTACTCTCTAAGTTAGAGGTAATCTCCCTTTTCAAGTTTCCGCTCTTTTAGAATCTATACCCATAAATTGTCTGTAGTGTTACTGTGTAGTTTAAACACTTTGTTATATTAAAATATATAATAAAAATATACGTTTACATAAATATCTCCTATATTTAACACTGGAATACATACATAAATTAAAAGTTATTCTTTTTCTTTCTAAGACTAAATGGTAAGCTAAATGGTAAACAACTAAGCTGATTACTAAGAAGGAGGTCGTGCGTTCATGATCCGCGTGAGGTAAATCAATAAGCGTGTATGCATTTATAAAATGTTAAGTGACATGACTTATAATAATATAACTACCTAATATAAAAGAATAGAAATGTTGACAGTATACCTACATATATTTTCATGCTGTATATGTTTCACGTATAGTAGCCTACCCTGCTAGGACGAACCTAGTGCTAAGACACTCCGTTCTCCGTCCAATTTGATATTACGATATATGTAAGTGGCGGAACACGTCGGCTCGCGACGTCTGGTCACCAGAGCAAAAAATAGAACATACTACATTTCCCAGAAAAGAAATCGAACCCATAACCGTCGCCGTTACAGTCACAATCTGTGCCACTGTGCCACATTTATAATAATTTGCATAATCAAATAATTTTTTGTATATTACTTACTTTAAAGTATTTAAATAATTAATAAATAAAAAAATCGGCACTAACGTTAGTTAAATAAATTAAATACGTCGAAGAGCCACGGAAACGAAAAAAAATGACTACACATTAAGTAACCGTTTTTGTGAGATTTATGAATAAAATACATGCAAATACACTTTGTTTTGTGTGTATCTTGTTACCGTGACTTGTTAGCAGCGAGAAGCAATGTCTATTGTAATGTGGTACATATATTAAAATTATATTCAAAATGTACGGAAAGTCCGGAACAGAGACAAAAAATACAGAGAAGAAGGTAGTGGAGTGCTATTACACTAGATTCTCTTTGCCTATACCTGCTGCTATATGGATATGATATGTAAAGCTGAAAACGTACTGTTAAATATTAGAAGGTTGTTAAAAAAATCTGTTACGTGGGTACTGAGCGCGGAAAGCTGGAAAATGGCACGTTTCTTGGAGAGTACAAGGGTAGAAACTCTGTCTGTTTCTATAAATTCCTATACAAATGAAAAAGTACGCGGTTTTGTGTGTCGCTGTCGTTATTAACAAATTATATATACAACATATCGAAACATATAATGTAGAAAATCAGTATTTACTGTTATGTTAGCATACTAATTGTGTTACTTGATTTAATATAAAATTACAATATTTAGCTATGCGAGGTAATGGTATCGATTTTTCCTTTAACTAAATAGTATTAATTCAATTTTTTCTTAAACAATTTTTAATCAACTATTTTTATTTTTAAATTGCGGTGTTAAGCTACGCCACCTACCACACAGTGAATCGAACAGCGGAGTGATCGAGGAAAGCGAACAGCGGAGAGATTCATTTTGCTTACCCTTCTGTATGCGGGACAAAGCAAGATAATATAAAGAATAAATGACAATACATGTATCTGGCAACAATATGAAACAAAAGCTTGTGTAAACAATAGTAGCCTTTAGGCGGCCATTATCTCAGCCATCATTTAAAAGTTGACTTACCAAAGAAGAATATAAAAATAATATCAACTTGCCAGCTTCGAATTTGTGAAATCATAACCTAATTACTTTATTGCCATATAAACTTTAAGTAATATGATAGCTTACTGACTTGACCAAGTATAGACGTGTGATTTAGAAGCTAGGTGGATAATCTACACAAGTCATCTCGTTTCACCTCATGCTCACCATTTAGAGGAAGTTGTGGGCGTACTTGTAATCTAGACTAATATAAATTACATGTTTTAGGTTTCTCCTCAAAAATTTTATCATTTGTTTGACCAAAAAAGAATAACTTTAAATATTTTTCGTATCAAAATGATATATGTATGCATAAAAAGTAAGTAACCGTTCCTGTTGAATATCTTTAAGCGTTGCTAGACTACCTGGCTTGGTCTATTCCGAGAAGCACGTACATTCGACAGGTAGATAATATATTGAAAAGGTATACAGAATCTGTGACTGGTTTAAAACCTATAAATACACAAAAAAAGAGAGCGAAGCCCATTGTCATCGGTTTTTTTAACGGAAGCCGTTCTTTAGAGGGCAATTTTGTTTATGGACCGCACGTAAAATATATTTCTTTATGTAAATCAATTTTATTTGCCATCATCAAAGATACCGCGACTTTTCAAATTCTTGTGGATTAAAATATTTATTATATTTAGATTTACATATACATTTTAGTTAGCGACCACCGCAAATATATATATATATATATATATATATATATATATATATATATATATATATATATATATATATATATATATATATATATATATATAGATAAAAAATCTGTAAAATCGTTAATTACATCATAACAATCAATTTTCTACTTAACAACGAAAAATTAAATAACAACGTTATCCTGAAATGAAAATGCTAAACGCACAGGCACATTCAATTACTGCATCACAAGTGCTTATTACAATAAATAATTACGAAATGCACTTTGCACACGAGCGTACGTCGCGTTCGAACTATTTTCACGCGTAACGCCATTCAGAGTTCATCAACTCTCGATTCAAATTCAAATGAATAGGAAAGTTAAAATTACTAATTTATTAATAGATGTAAAACTACCATGACCTGTATGTATGTATAAGAGATGATACTAGAGCCTATATAATCAGAAAAGAAAGAAGGAATGGGTCAATCAGAAAGCAGGCTGGCTACTGTTTGTGTCATAAGTTTTATATACAGCCGATAGACACATATGTAATAAATTAAAACAATATTATATCAATAATAACTTCTCACATGTCAAAAACTATGAAAATTCATTTAAATTAGAACAAACGCAAAAATAATGTGAAGTTTTAGATGAACTATAGATAGATATGTCAGTAAAGTAGTATAACACATTAATTTTTTTTTTATAAGAACATTGTATATTATTATATATCATGTGAGAAAACGTGAGAATAATGAAAGAAAACAATGAACTGAAACGCATTAAAACTGCGACAGCGACGGAAGCGACATTGAAAAGCAGGTCACTGATAACCTAGCATTTAGCTGTTTTCATTAAAAAAAATATTTTAGCCAGCATTTGTAGGTAACTTGCGACTCTTTGGTGGTATTATATATAACCTCTCTTTATTTTAAATCTATATCTTCTATAATTACAAATTTATAACTCATATTAATTTATCTTTACTTTCTGTAATTTTAGTATATATTATATCCTTAACTAAAATTAGCAGAACATATATTAACAAAAATTAAAGGTCAAGCCCTTATGAAACTATTTTTTGTGTCTGTTGACTGGAGTACTAAAATGAAGACCATTTTTAGATTTGCAGTACAAATTTATCTTTCTTTTACCAATTGAATTTAAACTACAATACAATTCTCAAATGTTTAAAGCATTCATTTAATAAAAAAAAAAACTACTTAGTAACGTCAACGTTTGCCTTAGTAACGAATTTCATATTAAAGAAGCCGTGTAAAGCCAGGTCAAACGCTAGCTCAAAGCAAAACAACAGCGTAAATCACAGTCAGTGTCGTCTGTCGCGTTACATTTCACAAGGCAGCCGGCTAATAAATTCATTTAGCGGCAAATAGGTCAGTACACAATAAAATGCATATAAAGCTGTTGAACCGGTCGAATTGCATCCGTAAATAATAACCGATGGAGACGTCAGCGAAGATCGGTGTCACACTCCTAGATACATAGAAATGGTTATGCGACACCAAAGTTTATTGGAAATGGCGTCCCACTATTTTAGCAAGTGGTTTTAATAGTACTTTCATCTCAGCTTTAAGTATTATTTGCTAACTTTCTATGTCATAATTGAATTGGTATTGGGATGGATGGATTACTGTGCAAAATATAAAAGTTCAAAATGAATGCGGTTCTAATCTCATAGAATTGTTTTCAGGAAGTTCAAAGTTTCAATGTAGTATATCGAGAATCGAGATGTATCTGCGGAAGTTGCACATTTTTATTTTATAGGTGTAACTAAAGACAGTTTACGGCAGTATTTTTATACTGACGGCACCATACGGTTAAATTAGAATAAGGAAATGCCTAGCGGAACATAGTGGCGTGAAAAATTTGAACAAAAATGGGTTACTGTTTATTTATAACTAATCACGTATATACGAAATTATTAAAATATTTAATAATAAAATATAGTCCTTGGAATAAGATTCGAATTAACACGTTAAATATTAAATACCTAAAGTCATAAAGCAAGCTGTACTTTTTTATTAATTAAAAATTTATTTTGTAATACCTACCGGCTACCGCCAATTTTCAATCAGTCAGTCAATTTTCATTAGGCGACAAAGGACAATTTTAGTAGTAAAAACTTTAGATAGCTTATCGCAAGGTCGTTAAAAGATACTGTTTATTTAGCGAACAACGAATTGTAGCAATTCGATATAATATGTACCTACGGTCACACGCAAAACAATAATTGTTAGGCAACAGATTAAAAATAAATATCAATGTTATCGATATTAAAAAGAAGTTTCGTTATTAGTTGAGTTATCAAGTAAAATAAATTACATAATAAAAATTAATATTTCGAAATTCATTTAATAAAAATTGTCGCTAAAATCGAATATCATAATTACGTTGTATCATCGTATAAGATATTCGATAAAGTAATCAAGTAATTGACATTACTCGTGTATCCCTTACGTGTAACCGATAACGTGAAATTTTGCACGCATATAAAAAGGTTATTTTATGTTTAACTATCCCGGGTGAGCACAACGTTATATTATATATATAAATATCTATATATTTCCCTTACTATAAAATTTTATTATTTGGTTTTGTTATATTTTAATATCAGACTAAATACTGACTGGTGTTATAACATTATTACAAACTATTTTATAATACGTTAATATACCTACATAATGATTATTATCACTACATAATTGCTTACTTTTTACGTATTTTCTCAGTAATTTACGGTATACATCGATAAGCATACAATCGTAACATTATTATACTATAATTTGAGTAACTAAACGTAACAGACCTCCTGTATGCAACAGCGTGCTAGGATGCACAGTGCCGTCCTTGTGCAGTAGGATGTGGCCCAGCTCCGTGGGCAAATAGTAAGCATTTCCTTCGTCCAAGCATTTCTGGTAGCAGCGCGAGGCCTGGTAGAAGAGGGCCCACGCGTGCTCCTCGCTAATATTAGAGTTGAAGGCCTGGAGGATCTGCTGCAGCGTGAGGCAGTCGGTGGCGTCCAGCGCGACCTCGGTCCCGCCGGGCGCCCCGCTCGCTTCCTTGCGCATCATCGCGCTACCCCGCCGCTTCCGGGCCCATCATCAAATCACACCACTTAAATATAAATATATAAAATATCACTGCACCGGTGTAAACTGTCAATTTTTTCACTAAAATATAACGGCGGAACAATTTTTTTCCCAAATCATAACAAAAAGCGTGTACTGTCAACTACACCCCGAAACGTCACTGTCAATGTTGAGTGAAGTGGGTGGTGTAATATTTTCCCGTATTTTCGTCGTTTGTCGGTGGTTTTGCGAGTGACTGTAGTCGGCGAGAGCGCGTGCGCGTGTTCACGGCGGGCGCCACAGTCACATGTACTCTTATCGGCGGCTCGGACCGAACTAGTAATAAGCGAGTAGCGAACTCGGAACTAGCGAGTAGCGAGTAGCGACCGCACTTCGCACTCGTACTCGTACAGCGTATTACTCGCTACTTTATTGCGATCGCCGACTCTAGCAGCCTGATTTCAAGCCCTCAAGTCAGGCCCCTGAAATACTACCCGAAAGAAAACTGTAGCCTACATCATTCATCTAAAGCAAATCGAAATTTAGAATCAAACGTATACGAACATAAACTTGTTTACTCAAAACATTAAGCAATAATCAATTAATGAATGAAGTAAACAAAGTACTTAATATTAAATGTTTGTATTTTTTGGGTTTGTAAATTTTATTTGTTGTTTACGAAACAAAAATTAAGCTTCCATAATGAGTTTCTATGATAAACAAGAATTTATTGGTTAATTAATTATTTTATTATAGACTATCTATTGCCTACGACTTCATCCACGTGTACTTACCATTTATTATACCTCCATTTTATCCCTTTAGGGAAAGATTTGTCCATTTCACCTAAATACCTTTTTTATTTCTAGTAGGTCATGCCAACTGAAGATGAATGTATACCAATTTTTATACTTTTAACTCCAGAAATGAGACAAGTTTTATATAAATTTTACCACTCCATTTTTTACATTTAGGGGAAAATCTGTTCATTTCGCCTACACAGATCATTTTTAATTGTAATACAAAACTTAAATACTTATCACACATCTAAGTCTAAAGATAAACGAAAACCTGACTGAATATATAATGACTTATATATAAAACTGCCAAAACTACTGTACCTCGAAACTTGAAATTTGGTAAAAGGGTTTCTTTCATGATGAGCATGAGCACTAAGAAAGGATTTTAGTAAAAATCAATAGGTAAAATGGACAAAATTCTCCCCTAAAGATGAAAAATGGAAGGATAATAAATGGTGATATACACGTGGACGAAGTCGCGCGCAGAATCTAGTACTTATTAGAAATATTCTATAATGTTTTAAATTCCACAATATGTTTTTGTTTTAAATTCGTATCGTACTAGGCTTATTGGTATTATGTAGATGTCGTGGTCATATCGTAGTGATTGACGATTTTATAAAATCATCGACCATATCGTTAAATTTTCAACGTTTGACGAAAATTGTGCGCTACTTAATGAAACAGACGTATTTATTTGAGCAAATCATATTATTATTTACATTTTTTACCGATAAAGGTGCTAGAGGATCGTCTCATATATCAACTTGGCAGCCGTGGCATCTACTTCTAGTATATTTTACTAAATAGGGTAGAAATTATTTGTTAAATTGCTGTAATTAAAATATAGTCTCAATTTCAATCGCCAATTCCAAGGAATGACCACAAAGTAGATACATATAGAGAAATGCTATTTTAGCAGAATTAAACATTATGATTCTTATATTTACCAAAATGAAAATAATTTTGTGTGGCCGATAACGCTACTGTTGGTCTTCCATTAATAACAAAAACTCAAGTCAATAAATTAAACTATAGGATATGTTTTTTTTTAGCCTAAAAATGCTTAAAAATGTTGAACATTTCAATTTGAAAAGGAATATCATAAGCAGTTCTATAAAGTAACTAAAATATAACAACGCTTACCCAAGCAATATCCAAGAGATTTTCGCATCTCGTAATCTCGCGTATTCAAATCTAAAAGACTGTTTTTCAAATGCATGTAGATATTTAACGTCTAAATATCTACATGCACATGCACTTTGTCGTCTCCCCGTCTGTCCTTCTGTTTGTCCGGCCTAATCTCCGGAACAGCTGAACCGATTTTTCCGGAAGAGCTGGCCTATTTTTATGAGAATTTCACTTGAAAAAAGAAGGTTAAGAAGAAACATATAGACTACTACTACTTTTTATCCTGGAACTCTCGCGATTGCGCGAATTGGATCAATTGCACACTGGTATAAAAAAAACACTATTTACAAGAAACATGTATGTTTAATATACCTAATAACATGAGAATTACTATTATCTATTTTCTATATATTAATCATCATTATTATTGAATCTCTCTTTTTATTTGCTTAAAAAATTAGGTCCTGCAAAAACAAAATATTATAATCTTATCTTATATCTTTTCAATTCTTCTTCCAATTATATATAAAAGTTCAACGCAATAAATACGTAGTGTAGATGTGCATTATGTGATGTGACCGCAAAAGTGATACCACGGAAATAATAAACCACGAATATGTAAAGGAATAAGACTATCGATGTTATGTGATACACATACAGTTAATCTCTTTCCGTCTCGAACCAGTCTTGATCGTTGATCTTTGATAAGTCAATAACACTTGCACTTGCATTTACACTTAAAATTACTTTATTTTTGTTTATTTCTTTAATGTAACTCTTGGCAAAAGAGAAATATTATTGTATTTTGTATTTGACTTAGCACATTTATCAGATTTTATCAGTGTATATGGTTAATGGTTATATACCCTGGTAAAATATTAATACTGCTAATTACAATTGGTTAATTATATATATATATATATATATATATATATATATATATATATATATATATATATATATATATATATATATATATATATATATATATATATATATATATATATATATATATATTCGTCTTAACATGGCAAGTGTTGCTAAAGGCAATAATCAAAATTGACTAAAGCAACCACAAAACGCTACATGTGTAAATAAAGTAAATAAAATTCTATGACAAATGAGATATCCAAAAATGAGTTTTTGGTTTCTTTCATCATTTTTAGCACTACGCAAAAATACACATGTATCTATTTGTGGCATCGTAGCTCTCAAGGACCCAAACTGATGAACCGATTTTTATCTACTTACGTACTTCCTGTCACTTTAACAATATTGACTATACCTTGTCCTGATACTGCAATATCATCTGCAATCTGTAGGATATCCAACTCCTCGCATACTTACAGCAGAGATGCCTCAATGAATTCAATTTAGATGTAACGAACATTTTCTTTTATGAGAGTTAACGTATCATCTGATGGTGGGTAAGTGATCACCGTGACCCACGACCCCGTGTAACGCTGGGGGTGCTACAAGTCGCCGTTGCCGGCATTTAAGATGGAGGAAGACGTGCTCTTCAACTAAATATACAAAATAAAAATTTGACATAATCAATCATTTTTATACTTTTTACTGAATTATATATATGGCGGACCCCCGACACGACAACGCTTACTTCGCTAACTACGTATAGTTTACTACAAGTGGTATTACACACAAATTCCTACCATATTAATAATATTCCTTGATGAAATAATAAGATAGCGACTAAACTAAATAATATAACTAAAAAATGTTCACAAAAAACGTAACATAAAAAATATTATAGAAAAAAAACAAAAAACATAAGCACGAAGAGCTTAAAAACTAAGTTTAAAATTTAAATTATTACACCAATAAAACCATAAATAAATCATATTTTTATATAAAATAGAATTATTAACACTCTGGGCCCATTTTTCAACTAATTAAATATTCCCAACAAGACCTGTGATTTTTTTGTACAGTTATTGCTTTTTAAATATATTTTTCAATGTAATGCTTTAAAAAACATAAGCTTTATGCACAATCACTGTAAATGCGATAATTGGGCGGAAAATTTTGAACGGTGTGTGAAACTTAGCTTAGGTTCCCTCTGTCTACCCTGTTGTGCCAATTTATATGCTATTTCGTTGGTAACATTTTTAATTAGCTATTTTATATTAGTTAAATTTTTCTTTTGTAATTTTTTTGTATTGTTCTAGTTAGTTATATATTCTCAAATAAAGGTATGGCCTTCGCTTCAATAATATTGTGTTTATTTTTAAAAGCTTTTGCTCCAAGGGCATCGTAGGCTTTCCCTCAGATCGCACACTCTGTGGGCGTTCTATGATTCACGAAATTTACAAGGTTTATATTGTGATCTCTTAACTAACAATGTGACCATGTCCAAAATAAAACATAAACGTAAGGAAACGTAACGTAATTTGTTAAAGAAAAGTTTATTAAATTGTTGACTTTTGTGTATTATTTCATAGTATTCCGTTGACATTTGGGATATTTTGTTAAGAATTCGTTTCCGCTTCCGTCAAAATTAGGTGTTGCGTTAATGGACATAGGAAAGGAAATATTTCATGACCCCGAGCGGGAATCGAACCCAAAACTATCTCATGTACAGTCCCACTGCGCGGGACAGCGTTTGACTGATGGACACGATTGCCCCCTTTTTTATTTTTTAGCCTTTGCATTTTGGTACATTTCATTTTATACATCGATAATATCGTCATAAATAACACCATAGTTACATAAGTGACAAACTAAATGCATTGTGTAGTATAAAAGTACTTAAGTAAATTTTCCTCGACCTCGGAATCGATCCTACGATCGATCGGCCACTCTTACTACTGGACTGAAACGAGGTCAATATTGCAAGGCTTACAACGGACCACTAATCATGATATATTTTATGATATCAAATTAACTAGAACAACATAAATATTAAAATTTAAACAATAATTTATTAAAGCTTTGTCAAACTAAAGCGTCTATCTCTCTCTGTTCAATGGCAAGTTTATAATAATGTGTTAATATGTATTACATATCTATAGATATACCCAGGGATGCTCAATAGCAAATATAGTTTATATTGTTCATAGAATTTACTATCCAATAGTTATTACAATTTATTTACAATAAAGAAAGTGAAAATAAAATGTAATAGGTAAAATTACATTTATTTGAAACGCCAGTGAGTTAATAAGTTAGTGTAAATCAATTAAATACCTACTTGTTTTTAAGCCGTTTGTCAGGTATTAAACTAGATTTTTGAAGTCTAAAGCAGTTTTTATATTTTACTAAGTACTTATGGGACTATTAATTAATGGAAACCGAAAAAGATTTAAAGGCGACGTTCGCGTCAGACGCATTTAATGGGATATCTAATACACCTAACTGCAGACACGTAAATATTATATTCATGAGATTAATTGACATTTATCTTAAAATATATTTTATAGTGTTAACACACTAAGGACAGCGAAAATACTTGAGCAAAATATATAAAAAATTTTAAAATTTTTATGTTTTCTTTAAGTATTTTTTAATTGACATTTGTTTTTTTATTTAATACTAAGTATTAAGTGTGGGTTCGTGTGGTAAAATAATAATCTAACACAATATTTTTTGAATTCGAACCCGTAGTTCCCGAGAAACACACTCCTCATCCCCCTCCTCATCCTCTATGGGAATAGTCTTACTCAAGATATTATCTAAATAATCGTATATTTATAAAATTTGCTTAGACATAAGACTTATTTTTTAACAATTTTCAAAGTTACACAGTAAAGAAAGAATATAGTAATGTTTAATAAATTTAAAGCACTCATTTAGGATTTAAGCCTACGCCACCTGTATACAAGGCACTCTACCTAATTAAACCATGCATTGAAATTTTTATACAGTTGTTATATATTATTTTTGTTATTTACATTTCTGTAACAGAATCATTACCCCGCGCCTAAACTCTTACTACCTCGTTTCCTTACTTAATTAGATTCATATGTTGAGGCTTATAAGTGTAGATTTTTTCTTCTTTATCTTCTTCTCTTGAGAATGGCGATCCGAGCGTGCCAGTTGAGCATAATTCGCTTTGCCAATGTGGCATTGACACGTTGTATGGAGAACACGATAAAGAACAAAGAAAATTACTTAAGATCATCTTTGACATTAAATGTATAGAATATATATACGTAAGGTGTTGCATTCCTATGAAAGGCATGCGAAGATAATCCATAGAACAAAAACTGTACATAACTGTAGGCCATCAGCTGTTTCATTCAATTAAATGGCAACTGAAATGTTACAATGAATTACAATGAATAGTGTTTTTGTCTAACATCTGTCGTCTTGGAACGTTAATACCTTATGTTTATACCAAAGTAATACAAATAAATTACTAAAATGTGTTCTTATTTATAACTTTTACTAGAACAATTTTTATTTATTACTATTTCTGAAGTAATTCAACCCGTTCAAGACGCATTTACTATATAATGGAATGTTGGTTGTACTTTCGACTCCGCTCGGTGTAATATTTGTATTTAAAATATTTTAATTTCCATTTGCTTTAACGAAGTGATGCTTTTGTTTTAACAAGAACGGATTAACTGCATGTCCATAACCTAAAGACAGGTCGTCATGTTTCCTGGACTGCGTAAAACTTCATGGTCTATTGACACTGATAGAATACTAGTAATTACAAACTTATAGGTGACATTGCAACCGTGAACGTATTATAAACCTTCTACACATATAATCGAAACACTTTATATTCTCTTTGTAAATATGCATGAAATCAATCATAAGAGATCAATACTCATTTTGTTATAGAAGTTTAGTTTGCTTCACTGCTCTCAATACCACACACTTCCTGTAGGTAGCGCAAGGAAAACATAACAATACTTCTGTAAACACTATATATCTTTACAAAAATATATACTTCACTTATATATTTTTATTCAATCTCCTCATTCAAGTTCACTCAAAATAAAATAACAGTCATATTCTAAAATTATTTCATGTCCTTAAAAGTTATTATTATTTGGCTATCATTATTATTTAAAAGCTATCATTAGTTGTCATTAAAAGTTAGATATTTAATGATACTTAAACTTGTCAGCTTCACGCTTAATCCCGCGTACAGCAGGATAGGGAAGGGATTTTTTCTCTTTAGAACAGGTAAATGACACTCAAATATCATTAACAATATTTATTTAATGTTAATACAGTAGTTATCATAATAAATTTATACCAGTCTATAAAAATCTTACATAGGGCCAATTCACCTTAAATTTAAAAATCTACACTTATAACATTTTAATTGAATGATATAATAATACGAACTGCCAACAATATTAAGTGATGCATCAATAACCATATCTCATGCCAAGGAATGTGTATAAATTAAAACTCTAGCTTGTTTGACAAAAATCTAAGTCACCTATTATTAATAATTAAAACCGTAATAATAATTAAATATAATTAAAATTCATAAAAACATGTTTTATACAACCGGTTTCATTATAAGTATTAAAACTTAAAACTTCTATGATTTGGAAGATATTATTTTGTTATAAATCAATTCTTTGACATTTGAATGTAATATGAATTTAGGTTAAAAGTAATAATAATAATAATCTATAGTATGAGAAAGATAACTAAAGTGCATATATTTATTTTTATATCGAATATTGTGTTGATGATTAGAATTTATACATAGTTAACGAAATACTGATATTAAATAATAAAAGTACTAATGTAATAGAAATGGCTTAACTCAAGATTTTGCTAAAAAAACTATTCTAGCATTTTATGATATTTCGCACAAAAATCAAATTTTATAGTTAGGTAAATTTTTTTCTAAAGCATTTATAATATGGAAATATAATAAAGATTGCTAATATAATGTTTTAAATATAGTTTTGTTCATTTTGGAGCTTCAATATTTTTTAAATAAATAGTGAATTATGTATATTTAATGAATATATCGCATGTTTAATAATAAAGATGTAACTAAAATTGTAGTCTTCATATACAACAAATAATAAATAGAAAAAAAATCCCGTCTCAGTTAGTCGTTTTCGTTCTCGACTTTTCGCCGGAATCTAAAAATATTTTCGATTGTTCGTTATTCTTAACGTACTTTAGTATTACTGAAAGCCTTTCATATATCCAATTTTTTTTTTAAACTAATTATTAAACATACGAAATATTAACAAATATGTACATGATAATATTTCCACATATAATTTACCTATTGTTTTACTTTTTCTTCAAACTCCACAACGGATCTAGAAAATTGAGAGGATCTTTCATATCACCACTTTTAAGTCCGGGAGCTTGTTTCATTTCTTCAAAAGATTCTTTGGAGAATTTGGTTTTGCTGGACGTAGTCGGTGCGGCGGACGGCGGGGCCGGCGGCAGCACGGACGCGCCACTCGCCACGGACACTGTTTCACCATTGAAGCTAGTGGTACCTGATGTATAAGAGCAATTATTAAAATCTATAATGGAAGTTGATTTCTTAATAAGCAACCGCAAAAGTGCACATGCTGTTTGAAAATTTTTGTACGGTTTAAAAAAATTATTATGCAAATTATGTAGGTTGCGAAAGCTTAGTGACATCTATCTCATTTCATTTTAAACTGGTTTATTATTGTACAAATGTACACACAAACACCTACATTATACAATATATTTTTTTATTCTTACCAGAACAAAGCACTCCTTGTACGTAGAACAGAACGGTTCGGTACGCGTCCGCTAAGTATTTCGTGTCCTCTAGAACATTCGTCCGATGCCTGTATAGGTCGATGCAAGCGGCGTCTAGCATGTCTGTGAACATAATCAACATTAGTCGTGCAGTGCTGGTCTCCAGCGCGTCGGTCTTCACGTGTAACAAGCAAGCTGCGAGTACTGACCGGCGAGGCGGCCGCCGGGCACGCGGCCGGCGCGCACCTGGCACAGCGCCAGCAGCAGCAGCGCCAGCGCGGCGCTGCGGCCGGCCCCGCGCGCGCACTGCAGGCACGCCCCGCCCGCCCCGCCCGCCCCGCGCCCGCCGCGCCCCGCCCGCGCCGCGCCCAGCGCCGCGTCCGCCAGCTGCACCAGCGGCGGGCACACCACTCTGTGGATTGAAACGTAGAATGAATCTTGTAACATATTTTTATTATTTTTCTTTATATATTAAAAAAAAAGAAAGAAGCTGTGTACTGTGAAAATTATCATCTTGTTACATATACAACAAGACATCGCACGTGGTTAATTGGTTCTTCCCGCGTAAATCCCGACCCGTACTTTCCGATGAAATCTCAATAAAAATTTGGTTTAAAGCTATACCGGAGATTAATTCGGACAAACGGAAAGGCATGGTTGAAACCGAAGGAAGAGGAAGCCCCCTAAAATTCTAAACAGCAGAGAGGGCCAGAAGGCCGGCCACTACCACTACTGGGTGGGTGATGTTAGACGATAGGATACTCAGAATTGCAAATGCCATCTCGAGCGATCCTGAGCCAGGTGCAACTTTCGTAGTTTAGGAGCTGCCAAGCTGTCCTGGATTAATGGGGTTCCGAGATGTAGGAAGAAGACTTTTCCGGGGTGTGGGAAGACGACTCGCAAAATTGGGCACTTCGATGAGGAAACCGAAGTAATAGTGACCACAGTTAGAGCCGCAAAGGACCTTTAGGGAGAAGTTGGCACACCGCATCGGCAATACCGGTCAAATGCGAGTGATTGTAGGTTAACGAAAAACACAATGTATATGTATATGTATGTATATAGATGAAGATGATCATAATTTAGGCTTATAGATTGCACTAAAAAATTAAGAATCTCCTAATGAAATAAAAATTGCAACAACTCACTTAGCAGGATACACATTAATCTGGTAATGCACCACTTTGGCCACATTCTTGCCCATTGCTATAGTGATTTGTCTCTCCGTCCAGTGCACGGTGCACGTCACTTCATCGAGGGTGACTCGCAGCCCCGAGGAGAGTTCCAGACACTGGCCTTTCGCTGTCGGCCAGTAGGCTTTGCCTTGCATCTGGGATTAAGAATTGATTTAACTTTATCATTATTTCACATGTTTCTCGAATTTCACTCGATAAAATATTTGTATTTTTACATACATATATTTTTAAAATCTTAAGGAGTTAAAACCATTTTTAGAACACCTAAAAAAATATTGTTTGTACATAGATACATTTTTGTACATAGGTACAAATATTGATTGTACATCTTGGACATAGTTCAATGTAGCGTGTTCGAGTCTTGCTACGTTAAAATAAAAAAAATAATAATATTTTTTTAAATATTTTTCTCTCCTTCGAAAAAAATATTAAAACTGTTAAAATTAGATAAATATTTTAAGATCAAACATAAGATTAATGTCTTCAATTTAAAGAGTAAGTTGATTAAATATTAAAAAATAAGTCAAATATAACATAATATGTACTTATTTACATGTATATACGTATATAATATTTGGATATTTACATAAGATATATGAAACTACTTAATGACCGTTAAGGAGTAGGGTGACAGACACACACAGACACACACAGAATACATATATATACTATATACTTCATAAGCACGAACCTCTATTTCGCTCAACAAACAGACGATGCAAGCGATGTCGTTCTCCAACATCGCCTTCCAGAAGACCGCGTACTCCGCCTCGTCTGGACACTTCGATATCACTAGCGGTATGCACCAAGATCCCAATTGCTAAAAGTAAATCATTGTTTTTATCACTTGGCGGAGAGAATTTAGTTAAGACTTTGTTTCTCGTCACTTTCATTATTACATTACTATATATTCGACACACTGCGTGCCGAGTGACGGAGCTCAACGCCGCACTTTGCCTTACTATAGATTCACACAAAGGAGATATGTCATTGTACAAATTTACACGTATTTCCATCTCATTTCCCATATCGTATGAGTAAAACAAAAAAAAAACAGAAACTGTAGTGTGTTTATTTTAAAGCAAATCTGTAAAGATTATTATTTTAATTTAATAATCAATTTACCTTATAATATGAAGCGTTTATATACGCGTCGGGGTCCGACGGGAGCGTCAGGCGCGAGTCGTCGTAGGGCAGCGCCGCCGCCGCGCCGCCCGGGGAGTGCTGCATTGCTATATATTTAGATCTGCTCATGTTTTCTTTTGCCTGAAAATCATATATTATTATATAAAAGGTATATTCATTTATTTATAATTAAAATTCTATAATTCTTAACGTTACACTAAAAGGTCCTAAAGGGGACCTAGAGGAGAGGAATACTTCAATGCTTCAATGTTACATATGAAAATAATTAATTTAAATAAAATATTATTTCTTTTATTTTTACATTTTTACACTAATCTTTATAAAATGATGTATGAAAAGAAAATGTACCACAACTGACCTGCACATCTTGGAAGGTCTTCCATTTAGCGTCTAAAACAGTGATGCCACTGGGTGTTCTATTCGTCAATGAATCTGTTAATTTTTGCAAATTTTTCACTTCTTGTGTAAACTGATTCAAAAGACTTGGATCGGAGAAGATGTCTCTTTTTGGTGGTCTTTCTATAATTTCTTCCTCTGGCACCAGTTTGACCGGTTCTGGTTTTGGTACCGTCGTCTTTACAATTGCTTTCTCGGATATTTGAGGCACTTTTATTTCGGGCATTAATGGTTTTTGAACTACGGAGAAGTCAATGTCGCATAAAAGATCAAAGGTCGATGTTTCTCTACTATCTTCTTTGGTTACAGGTTTGGTTTTTGGAACCTCTTTTGGAGTAATTTCGATGGGAGCTTCGTTTGGTGTTTGGACGCTTTTTTGGTCTTGATCGATTGCCGAATTAGGTGAATACTTTGGTTTCTTTTCAACATTTGATTGACTTTGACTTGATATAACATTTTCTTGATAATTCTGATTTAAACTAACATTCGATTGATTCTGATTGACTGCAATACTTGTTACAAAATTTGATTGAGAATTTGTAGTGTCGTTTGGATAAGCATTTGGGTCGGCAACATTTTCTTTAGCATTTGTAACTGGAAAGGAAAAAAATAAATAAAACTAAACTCTCTTATTGTTTTAAAACGTTTATTCCCATAAATATCACAATTCTCTAACTACATAGTCTACTAGAGGAACATTAGAACAAAATGAATATATTACACTTATATTAGTATTTACAACAAACTCTTACCTTGGTTGCTCGAATACGTAACACTCGAGTCTTGGATCTGCCCAGATTGCATATATGTGGAGTTGTTCATATTAGCCCCATAATTAGTCGTGGCTTCTACAAATTGCTGGGTGACGACAGGCATTTCGTTTGCCTGATTAGTCGTGGTCAAGTAGCCGTACGGCAGGTTATAGTATGTGGCGTTGTTGTCAGAGGGCATCTGAGGAGTTTCCGAGGGAGATTGCACAGTCTCACAGACGCCAGCGCTCGTGTACGCGCCTGGTGCACTCCAATTTTGATCATTCCTAGTTTGTTCCACATTCCCGTAATTAGTATATGCATTTTGCGATCCATAGTTGTAGTCGTAGTTGCCGCTCGTCGCGTTAAACGTATAGCCGGGATGGTTTTGATATACTTGTCCGTAACTAGTTTGCTCTGGGTACTGAGTATTTAGTACTGGATTTTGGGGATTAAAATTCTGGTAAGTGGGAATTTTCGAAGAAAATGCTTCACCTTTTGCGTGTGATTTTATAGGTTTGTCTAAAGCGTCTAATTGGGAGAGGTTAGGATCTGGAACACTGTATGCTTGTCCGGCACTAAATGATTGGGAATTAGTCGTAGTAGTGACGGCGAGGCCGTCTGCGCTCGTGTACACGTAGCCTTGGGACACATTGTCGTATGCGAGTGAATACGGATATTGTTGGTCAGTACTGTATCCAGACACTGATGGGATTGCACTCGAGTTTGGGACAGAGGCAGGGATAGAATTCGGGATTGGATTTTGCATTGGGTTACAGAAATTACCAGATTGCAGCATATTTGGCATTGTAGTGTTTGGCATGGAATATGCAATATTAGGATTCTGGAATTGGTTTCCGACATTTTGCACAGGATTTTGCATATTCTGCATAGGATTGGGTACGTTCTGCATCGGACTATGAATATTTTGTACAGAACTCGGAATATTTTGCATAGGATTTGCAACATTCTGCATAGCAACACCTCCAACCTCCATAGAATTTGGGACATTTTGGGCAGGGTTTTGCATTTTTTGCATAGGATTCGCAAAGTTTTGCATAGCAGACGTTCCAGCTTGTCTGGAGTTTGAAATGTTTTGGGGCAATTTTTGCATATTTTGCATGGGATTCGTTGTCATAAAATTTGTAATATTTTGGTTGGGATTCTGCATATGTTGCATAGTATTAGCGACATTTTGCATGTCAGGAACACCTGCTTGCATTGAATTTGGAATATTCTGATTTAAATTTTGCATATTCTGCATAGAATTCTGTACAGAGTAAGGTACGTTTGGTTGCTGCATGTTTTGTCCTTGATTCATATTGGGCTGCCCATATTGAAGCATCAGATCGCTGGTGTATGGATAATTCATACTATTACCAGTAGGAAGAGGTGACTCTACAATATTTGTGTTAGAATTTTGACCAGCATTGCTGTAAGTGGCCAACGTAGGAGTAAACGATTGAGGATATTGGACACTATAGTGCGTCTGGCCATATTCACCACTATAGTTATTTGACTGCTCAGGTTTTGCAGAAATGCTCATTTGGGCGAAACTTGCGTTTATTTCTTGATTAACTTGGTTATATTGGGCATTAGGATCAACTTGCCCTTGCGTGTAGTGCTCATTGTAGGTGCTATACTGATTTTGGTTGGTATTTTGGTCCATATTAGGATAAGCAGATGGATTCTGCGAATCAGTTACAGCTGTAGAATTATTTTGTGTCGCGGAATAATAGGGATTTGTGTATATTTGGGGGTCGGCCATTTGGGTGGAATATTGAGGAGGAGTATAGGACGAGTAACTATAGTTTTCCTCTGGCTTGCTATACTTTGTCATGGGAAAAGCGTAACTAGTCTGTGGGTTGTAAGAGTCAGTTTCGGGTGGCGCGTACGGCGTGTACTGTCGGGAGTAGGGATTCTGCATCATTTGCATTCCCTGTGGCATGACCACGCCATCTGGCATCGGTTGTGTTAGTTCTGTGGCTGTGAAAATGTTAAGTTCTCTAATTATAAAGTACGTTTTTATAAATTTATAAATTTTGTACATTTTCTAAGTTATTTTACAGTTACATAATAGTTTTTGTAGGCCTTGTATTTTTCCAAAATTCAAATATGAAAAGAAATATTATAATTATTTAAGCTTTTTAACTTTAATATAAACTAAATATTTGCAGTACAATATTATTTTACCTTCTGATCCCACAGGAGTCGGTCTCACTGAAGTAGGATATATCGTCTCTGGATAGTATGCCTCGGTGGGCGTCTGCTCCGATGGTGCTATAATTTCGTGTATAAATTACTTGACAGACAACATTTGTTTAATATTACTGCTATAATAAAGACCAGTAAATAACATAATTTATAATGCAAAATAATTCTCCTTATCCTAATCCTTACAAACTTAATCTTCAATATCAAATGCTTATTCTGAACACTATTATTAAAATATCCAAAAAATAATACTATATATTTTTAACGATTTCCTTACAATTCACCAACTAAAAGCACATAAAATCCAAACCCACCTTGTGGCAGTTGCGACCTGCCGAGTGATCTATTTTTCATATAAGGCAGGTAATCCTTTAGTTTCAGAGTTCCACCACTAGAGGGAGTGGGGGCACCATCCGGGACCTTCGCAGGAGCCGCCGGGGCCGCCAGGGCCGCCGTGGCCGCCGCGGACGCCGGCGCGGCCGTCGTGGCTGGTGGAGGACAAGAGAGAAATGGAGTAAGTTTTATATTCAACAGCAGTGAGCACTCTGTGAGCAGGGGCGTGGCGGAGGCACCTCGCTGCGCGGCGCGCTCCTCGCGCTGCACCTGGCACACGGCGCGCGCGCGGGCCGCCAGCGCCGCCACGTTGTGCGCCAGCTTGCGGTAGAACTCCAGCCCCTTCTGCGACTTGCCCAGCAGCTCCGCGTGCGTGTCGTACGACGTCACCAGCGCTGCGCACATACGGAACGAGATATTATATTACGTCCAACATCGACCTGTGACAATCTATCATAATTCATAACTTTAAAAATCGTGAGCAAATACTATAGGTTCTTGCAATGTTAATAATTCAAGAAAAATCAATGTCTGATAATTGAGTGATGTAATAATTAATAACTATCGACTGACCGTTGATGAGCCCCTCCCGCTTGCGCAGCACGTCGGCCAGCAGGCGCCGCGACTCGCCGTACGCAGCGTACAGAGACGTCAGCTTGTTGATTATATTCTCTTGAGCTGCCAGGTTTTGTTCTATTATTTTTATCTGCGAATAAGAAATGGAAATTGTATTAATTATCATTTATTATTTAAAAGGCCATAATAGACCTGCTATTCTAATTTTGTTTTATAATTAAATATATATAGGTATATATTGATAATCCCAATTATTACACAACTAGATTTCTGTACATCACTATAATATTTGAAGAATTACTGGAGAGTCGCGTCTATCAAGCATAAGCATAAGTGAGGACAGCGAGAAGCATAAGCAATAGATACATTGTTAAGTCGGGTAAATAGCAGAGACTATAGCGCACCGTGGGCGTGTGCTTTTCCAGCTCCTCCCTGAATATGTGGTCGGGCGCGTCGTGCGGGCGCGCGAGCAGCACGGCCGTGACGTCATCCGCGGCGGCGGCGGCGCGCAGCTGCTGCGCGAGCGCGTCCCGCTGGCGCTGCATGTCGCGCGCCTTGTTCACCACGTAGCGCATCTCCTTCATGGTGTCGCGGTCGAGGCCCTCTGTGGGGGGCAACGCAGTGATTCGGATAAGCTAATGTTGGGTTGTTGGGATAATCGACGACGCACTCGAAAACAGTGTTGAATAATCACATATAATTTAAGCTAGTTAATGGTAAATTACAGTATCCGAAATATAGTATAATATTAGAACTTTAATATATGAAGTATGTAAATGTCTGCTTATAAACAATGGAATCAATTTAAGTAAGACCTATCAAATATTACAAAAAAAAATCCAATTTGAACTAGGTATCATTAACCTAGTCATCATTCTTAATAATACAAAAACAAATGAAACTTACCGATATTGTCAATACTAGGTATTTTGCTCTGCAAGATGTGCAGCGGCTGCGACAGCAGTCTCAAGTTGGTGATGTGCAGCGTCATGGCCTTGTGGAGCACCTGGTTGCTCTCGTTGGTGCGCGCGTGCGCCTCCTGGTACTTGTGGAACTCGCGCGAGATCTCCGTCTGCACTATGGACGGGGGGCGGGGCCCCATCTGCTTTTGGAATTCTTTTTCTTTCATTGTTTCCTCCTAAAACATTTATATTATTATAGTTTGTTTGGTTGAATGTGCTTATCTCAGGAACTACTGGTCAAATTGTTTTATTTTTTGATGAATAGTCCATTTATTGAGGGAGGCTATGTTACTCGGATAACCGATAATAAATTTTTAAAGTATTTGAGACAAAAATATCGTTGGCTTATGCAACACAATTAATATTAAGTGGAATAAAAAGTCAGATTCTATATAATTTTCACACCTGTATAAGCGATTTGATTTCATTCAATGAATGTTCCACGTCACTTATGATCTCAGCAAGACTGTTCATAGAATCCACTAGGACTGGAATAATTTCCCCTTTCGCGTTCATCGCGGCACATCTGTCGACTATCTCTTGTGGAATTCTAGAAAGTACATATATTTATGAATTTTCTAATCACAATATCTAAATATACTGACGCGCGATACACATCGTGGCGCCTTTCGTGTTTCAACGGTGTACGTGTCTTTTTTAAGCATGAGATATTACAGCATCGTATATACCTACTTATGTATGTATATGACGATTAAAAAAACAACATTTAAACATCGAAAAGAAAGCTATTATAGACTACATTATAATATATATATATATATATATATATATATATATATATATATATATATATATATATATATATATATATATTAGAAATTTATCTCTATAATCTATACCTACATATAAAAGGTGAATGACCAAGCGTAATTTGAGGCAGTGTTAACAATCTGATAACAAAAATAACAAGTCATATATATCATATCTACGGCGCCATAATATTTACCATATTATGTCGTATAATAATATGTAAACAAAATGTAAGACCAAATTGTCCCTTCCAAAGGGAGAGATTTTCCAGATACAGACAGTTAGAACTCGCCACTAAGCACTATGACACGCACAAAAGAAAAAAAAAAGTGATAGTTAACGTAGCTCCGCCTCCTCCACATATTATGGGAAGATATAGAAAAATGTCCACCAACAATCTCGCAACAATAGTGTTTACAGTCAGATGCAGTATTAATTATGTATACTATAACAAAACAGTAGAAAATTGTCTGTACATTGAATGTTTTATGAAATAATGATCAAGAGCAATGTAAAAACAATAACAGAATAGGGATCCATGATTATTAAAATGTTTCTCTGTCTGGTTGTCTGTTTGTAAACGCACGTCCTCGAACCTACTGGACTGATTTGATGGCTTGGATGATATTATATTATAGGAGGACCGTCGTGGCGTAGAGGCACGGCGTCTGCCTGTAAACGCGACGGTTTGTGGGTTAGATTGCCACTCGGGGAGAATGAAATATATTATTTTCTTTGTTCTGGCAACAAAGCAAAAGCGCGGCGTTGAGTTCCGCCATTCAACACGCAATGCCTCGATTAGCGGAAAGCGGAGAATGGAGTGTCCTAATACTAGTTTCTTGACACTACTGTTCTCTATGCCTACTCTGTTACGTGCGGGATAAAGTATGAAGATAAAAAAAGCCATTAATTCATTTTCATATTTCAACGAAAAACATGCATGAAATTCCAAGATCTGGAACATCTCATGAAGAACCATTAAGTCCAGCTAAACTATTGATTAAAATTCTCAGCGAAACTAAGGAAAACCCATAATTTTGACAAGTTGACATACTTCTGTTCTGAATCCAAAACATCCAGCTGGTCCAGCTGCAGAGAAGACATGAATTCAGTCAATTCAGTGTTTTTCGCGTCAATTTGATTCCCAATGTGACGTAGTAGCTTAGCTTTCTCCTCAGAATACATCGATGATGCTTCATGAGCCACCATTGGTACTAATCGAGAGAATATGTCAGTTCCCGCTACCTGAAATATGATATACTTTATAAGCCTGAAAAAACTTTACTTAACTGAATAGTACTTTAAAGTTGAATTAAATAATTTGTTGAAGCAAATAATTATTTTTTTCTGTATATTTAAAAATGATTAATAGTCAAAGATCTAATGTCTGTATAATTATCAACAACAATATCAGATAAAAATCTATATTACCCACATATAAAAAAAACAAAAGTCACATATAAAAGAAAAAGAACACTATATGGCAACAGTTAATATAAAACGTCTAAAAAAACGAATATTCAAACATACCTCAGTATCATTGAAGTTAATAGCTACAGCACTAACAAGACAAACTGGTTTTAGATCAGAAAGCATATCTTTTTCTGGAACTTCTTCATGATATATGAACTCATTTTCATTTTTTGCTGCTTTACGTTTCCCTTCAACTACATCATTAGTAAATGTTAAAGCTTCCTGAGTTATTTGAACAGGTTCTATGTACTTAGACAGTTTCCTTGCTTCGCCGAGCTTGTCGACTGCTTGTTGGTAAAAGGCAACTCTCTCACCCATTTTTTGTTGTTCTTCTGCATGCATTCCTAAAAATACAATTACTTTTTTAAACTAATGAAGTCTTTTGTAACTTCGTTTTGTTGTAACCTGATGTACTTCAGAGTTAAACAAAAATGAATAAAGATGTATAACTTACATTCTTATTATTTTGAATCCATCTTTATATGCAAATTAAAATAACCGAACTAAAAGTATATAGTTTACATTAATTATCTACAAAATTTCTTATTAAATCTTATTTTGTAATATATAATTGCAAATAATATATAACATATTAATTACCTTGATACAAGCACACAATGCATCCAATGTAAGATAACTTAAAAGACAAATAGCGATGCCAGTAATTGTACAATTTAGTTCCAATAATCTCATGAATATTATCAGTGCCTGTAGAAGGACCTAAATGTGCTAAAGAATTCTTATAGAAGTACATAACTTGTGTTGCCACAGAACCTGTAAAGAATTATTTTCATATCAAAGATTACATTGAACATAAACATTTCTTCATGATATTTAATTTGATATATGAAAATAATATAAGTATTTTAATTCAAACACCAAATTATATATATTTAAAGTTATAATTATATACATCTAAAGTTATTGAGTAATAAAAAAGTGTAAATCAGTAATAAATCATACCAATAACACTAGGTTTTCTTGTATCTTGTATACTTTTATCTAGAATGCACTCTTGAGCTTGGGCAAAACAGATTTCTTGCAATAGTTTAAGTATATCACTGGACACATCAGCACCTGGAGGTTGTGGATACTGTTCTCTCAGAAATTGGAAAGCCCATGCTGCATGTTGGTAATGTTGACATGCAGCTTTAAGACTATCTGCTGTAGTTCTAGGTTCAGAGGAACCAAGTTGAGTGTGTAAAGCCCCAATATTATACAATATACATGCCATTTCAAATTTTATATCTGCTAATGAACAGCTCATATTGGCATAAAGATCTTTCCTACAAAGAAAATTAAAATAATTATTTACAATTGAAAACATACTATTGTGTAAACAATGCCTTCTTTTCACATATATTTTCAATAATATCATTAATTACTAAAACAGAATTAAATATCATAAAATTCAATCAATATAAAGTTTTGCTTTGTTTGTATGTTCAATCAATATAATGTTTTGCTTTGTTTTTATGTTCAAATAAGACATTCACATACAACCTCTTCTGATAAGGAAAATGAATCATAACTACTTTATGTTTCTTGAACAATTAGGTCACAACAAAAATCAATACACTAAGAGTTAATTTAATTGAATTGCATCTTACCATGCAAAAGTGCAGGCTACAGGTTGCCCTTTCCCCATAGGAAATCGACTCTGTATTGCTCGTAGTTGGCAAAAATATCTGATCATAGAATTAAGTCCCGTCATGTCAATGGTGGGTCTCACGGCGGCCGACCGTAATCCCTCCAGCTGATGTATTTCATTTCCATAGCTATCCGGATCTTCTCTGTATGCTTCAGATATATACTAAAAACAATATTATATCTAAGTACACAAAGAAACCAAGGAAAGGTTCTTATCAAACAGATTACTTACTTGTTTAAGTTTCGGGCCAAAATGAGTATTTTCCGTGCTTATTTTTAGCTCAAAGCTGAGCAAAGGCAGTTTGGGAACTGCTTCCATGTTTTTGTTTTATTTTACTGACTAATATATTCTCAAGCACTTGGTTGAAATAAATTTCATCATAAATTGGATTTCATTAATTGTTATAATAAGCTGTCATTTTTGTTTGGGTGAATGGTGATCTGTGGAGTGTACAATGTAGCTATTATTTTGTAACTTGTCAATAGTTGAAAAAATAAAAAGAAACATATTTCCAGTCACAAAATGTTAGTAAACTAAAAGTGTATTTAACTATAAAAAAATAATATAATTTTGTAGTTTATGTTATTGGTAAAATCAAAATAACTTATTTTATAAAGGATAAACTATGTATAATTATTTTAACATCAGATTTTTATTTTCAGACAGTTTTTCATCAGGTCTTTAAATTGAAATCGTAGATTGAACGTTGTAAAAGTTATTTTTTATAACATATATCAATTAAGTTATTTAACATTAAGCCTTCTCAATGAACTACGTTGAAATTCTTTTAAGCTTATTACTTATATAAATTGTTTGTATCTCTGCATAGCTTATCGGTGTAGCTACCCTTGAGCAGTCCGCTGTCAACGTATGTATGGCTTAGTGGTCAGAGTGATTGGACGGTTTTCAACAGACGCTGGTTTAAATCCTTAAATTTTTTGTTTATAAATAAACAATTATAAATTAATACAACAGTCAGTTATGATGGACCTAGGCTATTAAAATCCTAGAGATTTTCCGTTTAGTACTTTAATCACATGCCGCTTCATTTTCTAATAGTCTTAATACTACAATACGCTTTTTGTATATGGCAACAACATTGAAATCCGTCAGATAGGCGTCATCACTAATCAATATATCGCATTGATTGTGTTTTTCTTGTATGTTTACATACTAAAGGATCCAATTCTATAAGTAAATGTATTTAGATTCTTTACATGTTTTGACGATAACTTTACAAGGTCTTTAATAATGAAGCTGAAGAAAGTTAAAGCTGATGTAGAGGTGGGCTGATTTGATATTTGTACTTTATGAGCAATTAATATACACATAATATATAACATAACCATACTACTTTCCCTATACTAATTGTTTCAAATAGAAATTAGTACGATAAATAATGGATTGTTTAAGCAGGAACCGCCTGTGCCTGTGGCAATACCACCACAAGCGGAAATCATTGAAGCTGATTTGTACAAGCGGTCTTATTTCGGACCTGATGTGCCGACCTTAGAATTAGAATGTTGGGAAGAAGAACTTTCCGAAGCTCAACTTCAGGCCTACAAAAATGCTGATGATGAATATAAAAGTATTCAAAACAAGCTCGATGTTATAGTCAAGGACACAGGTGGGGAGATTGTCTATAATGGTGATCAGTTCACTGCTTACCAGTTGCTTGGAAAGTAAGTATTATGTTACATTTATTTTGCATATGTACTGTGCATATAAACTGTTTATTATTTTACTATTTTGAATTATATTAATAATTAATAATTTTTTAAGGCAACCAGTACTTAAAGACTTAGAAAGGCAAAGTGCCGAAATTATAAGATCTCGTTCCCGCTCACTTTCCATTTGTAAGGACAGAGACAAAGACAGAGAAACTAAGAATAGGAGAGGTAAATATATTTTATATATAATTAAATAATGGCATTTGATATCATATTCATAAAAAATACAAACAAACTTTATATTATCAACAAAGTAAAACTTATTTTAAAATATTAGGTCGACCTAGAAAAACTAAAGAAGAGGATAGAGATTATTCACCATTCTCTGATAGGACCAAGTCACCCGAAAATCGTCACAAAAAGAAAAAGAAGGATAAAGACAGAAAGAAAGACGACAAAAGGAAAGATGAAGAAAAGGAAACTAAGACTAAAGATAAAACATTGGCACCTTCAAGTAAGTATGCCAATTTATTTTTCTATTATCTTTTTTACTTCCATATCAAAATTTTGCTGTGGAATTGTGATAGATTGTAAATGAAGTCATGGTTGTAGGTATTTGGAATGATTAACTACTGCTTGGATTCTCCATTACACAACAGGTGATATCACAAAATATGGCAGACAGTTTATCTCTCTCTCCCCTGCTCCTACTATGCTGTGACATGTCCATGATTTTATGTCATTTTATTATTCTTTTTACTTTAATTTTTAGATGTTCATAGTGTTGTTACTAATGTAAGACCATCTGAGGCCACTGCAATTGGAGGATTGCTTACTGGAAGTGCTACAAAGACAACGGCTATAGTTGATCTCACAAAGGATGATGGGAATAAAAATGTTGCCGATTCCAGAGAAGTGTCATTTAATAAATTACAAGGTAATATTAAAGTGTAAAATGATAAGATGTATTAGTGATAGTTAATTTTTTTTTAACACATTGAGTAAATACAAGTGGTTATAATTTACTATTTAAAATAACATTTTTCTTAAAAATAATATTATAGTAGTATTTAACCTTAAATTTTAGGCAAGACCTTCCCATCACTAGTAGTAGTAGCTCGTCCCTATCTCCGTTCAAAGGAGACTTCACCAACACATGACAGAGCAGCTCTCGATAGCAAAGTGAAGTCAGTCCTCATTCATACTTCAGTGAAGTTCACCGAGTGGCTGATACAGCAGGGCTTGGTCAGGTCAGAGCAATGGTGTGCCATACACGCTGGGAATAAGCTGAAATTGGGTGAGGATTTCAAATTATATTACTGTCTAAAAGATAAATAGGAATGTGACAAAAAGTTATTGCCTTATATATGCCTAAGTTATTGCCTATGCCTTTTGTGACCAAAATTATTTGATATTATTTTATCTAACTAAATTATTCAGTTTGTCATATCTTGTTAATTATAAATAAAATAAATATTTTAAATAGTTTATGCATAACAACAATATTAAACAATTAATAAATTAAATCATTAAACAATATCATTTAATGATTTTTGCTTTGTAAGTACTATTTATATTTTTTAATAAAAAAGAAATATACGTTCACCTTATTTCCCACAAATCCCAAGTTAGAGAGAGGAAAACTAGTGTTAAGACACTCCGTTCCCGCCCATTTTGTGACTTTTTTGATAAATGAAGTAATTTGAAGAAATGTAAAAGAGTTAAATACTCGAACGAGTACGGGAACTACAAGCGAGTAGTAAATAAATTTAAGTTTGAATTTAGACAAAAGGGGCATTCGTAAATTGGTTTGTAAAGTATATATTTATTAAATAATAATAATTATTTTTATAAATAATTAATTAACTAATTTTATTAATAATAATAGAGCAGGACACACGGATGGTTTAAAGACACTACCTACCCCATCTTCCCCAACCGTATTTCGAGACTTTACGTGCTCTGTGGCGAACTCAACGTCGCGCCATGTCGTCTTACCACATCGAGAAAATGAAATAATTAATTCGCCCGAGTGAGAATCGAACCTCCAACCGTAGTGTTACGGTCAGAAGTTGTGCCGCTGTATTTATAACGTTTTTCCTTTCCAGGCATGTATTCAGACGTATCAAAATTCCCATACTCAGGAGGCTACGTTTGGATATCAGAATGCTGTCCGACTCGTTTTGTCTCAGTATTTTCTAGCTCTATATTTGAAGGCGCTACCTTCCCACCAAGTGTTCTGCTTAAACTAATATACCACTGGGCCTGTCAGACCAATGTTCAGAATGTAGTGCAATGGGTAAAAGTGGACAATTTGTATGTGAAAGGCTTATTTACTTGGTTAAGAGCGATATGTACGTCGGCCATTCATCAGCATATGGGCTTGTTAGGAGGTCAAGGGAAGAAAGTTGAAGTGGGTGTTATATCACTTGGCACGACCAGCCATGACGGTACTCAGAGACAAGTGAAGGTGGAGGTTTTGGGTGTGTTGGATCCTGCTGAGAAATTGGTAAGTTTTAAGTTCGATTACTATTATTAGTTTTTTGAAGTTGTAATATCTTTTCAATTTATTTTTAAATTAATGTAGTTAAACAGGTGTAAAACAAGGAAGATGCAATAATTGTTAATCTGAATCCAGTTGGAGTTGTTTCAATATAGATTTATTTTGTCTTAAAATTAAATGACTTTTATTAAGCATATATTAATTGTTGTCTCACTTTTCTACTAAGAAATGCAACATAATAATTGTCATTATAGATCCGTCTGCGAGCAGTAGAACCGTTAGCAGAATACGAGAAAAATTACAAAAAGCGTTTCCAGAAAATTCTAGAGCCACTCTCAAACTGGGTTCATCCTTCCTCCACTATAATAACAGATTTGACCGTTGACAAGGGAACCCTAATTTCCATGGGATTTAAAACTGTCCATCAATCGTCATCCCACTCCGAACAACCGTCGAAGCATAGTAATGCTAATATAATGGAATATCTTAGACGAATAGTGCCGAGAATGTTCCAGAACACACTGTCGTTGCTTTCGAGACAGATTATACAGCAGTTCCTTGATGAATTAGTGTGGAGAGAGAAGTATGTCATTTTTTATAATAAACAAAAAAAAATAATATATATATATATATATATATATATATATATATATATATATATATATATATATATATATATATATATATACATATATATATATATATATATATATATATATATATACATATATATATATATATATATATATATATTATATATATATATATATATATATATATATATATATATATATATATATATATATATATATATATATATATATATATATATATATTTGCTATCTTTAAATTTTTGGTTAATATATTCATAAAATGTTTTAGTAAACGTTTAATTACTGTTCATTTAGACTGAAATATTTACATTTTTTTACAGTCCGATTCTGTCTCACTGTGCCGCAATAGCCTTAAAGATTTTCTTAGATGGTATCCAAAATTGAATTCTAATAAACTCTTTCTCTTTTTAACAGTTGTAAAGTTAATTCAATATTAAGATTAGAAATAATATTAATTAAAAAACGTATAGAAATGTGAACGTAGCAGTATATGCATCCGCGCCTCTTAGCTACAGAGACGCTAGCACAATAAGACTACAATAAAAAAGTTAGTCCTATAAGAATCTCGATGCAGAGCGCTTGAACGGTTGCCACGAGACTCGGGTTCAAATCCCGCTACGTACATAATAAATAGTATTGTACAAAAGTCAGTCAAAAATAGTGTTAGAATTTGGAAAATAAAGTAACTATATTTTACAGATATGGCGTCACCCCTTGGCAAGCTTTCGACAACGTTGTGCTCCACATCTCTGAACAGACGAAGCTCGACGCTAAAGATCCTATTACGATTCGTCTTAATAAAATTGCGGCGAATCCCTTCAAGAACTGGAGATATCCCAGCAAGGTATGAGTATTATATAGGCCGTCGTGGCTCAACAGGCAGTGACTTAAAAAGTGGAGAACGGAGTGTTTTTAACATAGTATGCTAGTTAAGTTGAGTAACATTTTTTGAGATTTTTAATTAATTTTAAAAACAAGTCTCGAAATGTGTATTTTTATACAATAGTATTTAAAGTAGTTTAATAGTTGAGTATAATAGCTCATTACCAGTAAATATTAATTTTATTCCATAGTTAGATGTTTCAATTACCATAGCTCATTTCAGGCTATTTTATATAAAGAACTTTTCACAATCTATCACCATTATATTATTTCACAATAAATACATTTAAAATAATAATAAAATAACAGAAAAAAGAACGTCTGGAAGAACCAGAACCAGAGCCTCGTAGTAAGAGAGGTAGAAAGAAAAAGGAGCCTTCCCCAGCCCCTCCACCAAAGAAGAGGAAGAAGGAAAAAACTTCCTATGTAGAGGAAGATGATGAGGAAGAGGTAGGGTTTTTTTAATATGTGCCATATACAGGTAGCCATTAGATTAGAAGAAATGCAATGTTATATATATATATATATATATATATATATATAATATATATATATATATATATATATAAATAGTTCAAAACAAAGTGCTCAGTGCTCGGTGGAAAACGAAATACTGTAAACGCCATGGTTATTTATCAAGGGAATCGATCTTATATGTCTTAGTATCTTTTGTACCAGATCCCACTCGCTCTCCGTCGTACAAAAATAAAGCAAGAGAAACAAAAAGAGAAGGAGAAAGAAAAAGAAGAAACACCCAGAAGTCGACGCAAAGCGGCACGCTCGTACGTCGACGACGACCTCGACGACATACCCCTGAAGAACATCAAGAAGGAGATTAAACCTGAGGAAACCGTGTCCTTGGAAAGATTTTACTTCGGACAGACGGCTGAAGGGGAAGTGGAAAATGTTGCTATCGCTGTTGAGGTATGTATCATTATAAATATTTATTAAATAAATATATTATCATCTCTGTCCATCAAGGACAAGGGTACAATGACATCTGACACACTCTCAGAATGTATAATTTAGTGGTCAGATCGCTTGTACGTTTGCAAAGAGGCGTGGCGTGTTCTAATAATAATTTTTCTAGTTAGTTTGAATTAGCTACATATTAATATGTTTTATCGCATTTTGGTCCAGTGTCCCATCTGCCACATCGAGTTCAACGACAGTCAGAGCCTCACGGAGCACATATTCCGTCATGTGGTGCCGCCCGCAGTCGGCGCGGAGGGCGAGGAGGGCGCAGAGAGCGCGGGCACGGAGGACGCCCAGTGTCTCTACTGCTTACAGCGGTTCCCGACGCGCGGAGACCTGGACCACCATCTCACCCAACACCATCCAGTGGACACTAAGTCGCCGGGCTTGTTTACTTACGCTTGCTTGATTTGCGAGGTAAGCGTGTTTTATTTTTGGTCGTATATGTGTGCAACTCGTGGCTAGTCGCTACTGGTGCGGTCGCGCCGCAGGTCCGGTTCGCGGCGGTGCTGACGCTGGCGGCGCACATGCAGAAGGCGCACTGCCCGCGCGAGCTGCCCTACGCGTGCGGCGCGTGCTCGTACCGCGCCTCCGCGCACCGCGCCGCCCGCGAGCATGCGAGCCGCAAGCATGCGCGCGCCGCGCACCTGCACTGCCCCTACTGCCTCAAGGTACTGACTAGGTTTCACACTTTTCACTAAATAAATATCATGCGCGCAATTCGTTCTTAAAATATTTGAAAAGATATCAATAAATATATTCATACATTATAATAAAACGACGTGTACCGGCAGTCAGTCCTATATACTGGTGATCTGGAGCCACTTCTCACTAATGGAAGTTTTTTTTTTATATTTAAAATGTATATTTTTTATTTATTATTAATAAAAAATATTATTATTATTTGCTTCACGCCTTAGCCTGGTAATGTAATGTTATTATTGTAAGAATTAAAATAAAAAGTAATTAATCTTATCTTCAACAAAAAAAATCCAATAACCAGGTGATCCCAGTGTACTCCGACGGACACGAACTCACGGCCAACCTCCTGATCTACATCGACCATCTGAAGCAGCACCAGGTCAAGGAGTTGGAGGTGCGCTGCAACAGATGTGTGCTACGATTTGTGCATCTTGGTATGATTAATATTATTTTTATTAATTTAAATCACAAAACAAGGTAAATGGAGAGAATCTAGTATCAAGACACTCCGTCCTCCGCCTGAATCCGACACATTATGTACTGAGTGGCGGAACTCAACGCCGCGTACTGTCATGACATGCGGGAATATCAAAATAATTAATTTCTTAGAGCGAGACTTACGAACATTGTGTGACAGCCATACTGTCGGTTATAAAGATAGTTTAGAATATTTTATATATATATATATATATATATATATATATATATATATATATATATATATATATATATATATATATATATATAACTAATAATTCATTTATTTATATTCTTCAGGCCAACTTAAAGAACATCAAATACGTGATCATTGCAGTTGGGAGGATGTGATTCCACTTTGTTCAGAGGAGCACTTAATTAACCAGCCCAAGGTAATTCTGATATGCATTATATATATGTTATAAATTATCATTGTGTTATATGAATGTAGTTTATAGTATACTAACATTCATTGCTGAATTAAATTAATGTTAACTTTATTCCTAATTTTCTTTTTTATATGAAATATTATTATTTTTTATTTATTTACGTTCATAGTGTTTCTCGCATACAGCAGGGGAAGCAGAGAGAACTGAGTTCAGTTGTCAAGAGTAATTCCATAGTCCATTTCTCAAGACATGATGTTTTGAGTAGTAGAACTCAACACCTCGATTTTTCCTCTTACTTATATTTGTGAATTTAAATAATTCATTATCCTGAGTAAGAATCTAATCTCAAACAGTAAAATGTCAAACCGGTTATCCCACAGAAAAAAGCGCGTCCGCCGGTGAAGGACTGCGCCAGCCACGCCGTCAGCGAGACCTACGAGCAGACCACGCTGGTGCTGCGCGACGGCGCGCTCTGCCGCGAGTGCGACACGCCCCTCGACAGCCGGCAGCACTTCCTGTGAGTCCTACTGTGTGTGTGTGTGTGTACTGCACACTGCACACTGTCAGAGCTTCTCTCTCACGCTGGTCTCTCTCCGCCAGCGGGCGCACGGCGTGCAGCAAGTGCACGTACGCCACGTCGTGCTACCGCGCCATGCTGCGCCACAGCGGGTACTGCGCCGGCGCACACGCGCTGGAGGCGGCGCCGCGCCGCGCCCCGCGCGCCCTGCACTGCGTGTGCGGGTACAGCACGGCCGTGGGTGGGTCTTTTGAGCTATTTATCGCGCGGCGTAATGAAAGCTGGACGGATGAGAATTGAGAGGGAACTTAAAGAAACCGGTGACACCGCAACCTAGTGAAACAAAACGTTACTTAAAGAATGTGATGTCGACAATCTACGAATGAAATTTACTTAAAAATAATTTATCGTTTTCCCTCAGGCACAGATATGCTATCGCACTTGCTGCTGACCCACCACACGAGTGCGTACTCCTCGGAAGAAGACGCTCGAGCGAACACTGTAAGGGATGATGTCCCGGCGCCCGCGCCCGCCTCGGAGCCCGCACCTGCGGCTGTACCTGCAGCTGCGTCGGCGCCTGTCGAGCCTGTTGATACTGTAAATATTTTTCGGATAGTCTACATACTAGTAGATGCCCACAATTTCGTCAGCGTGGCCCTTTTGATTCCTGCTATCCGATTTCTATCAACTAATTTGTTGATATATCAGATGTTCCAGAACCTTCAAAGTAATATATTTACTACCCAAACCTAACAGCTATAAAACAAATAAGTTTTATACAAATCCGTCCAGTAAATCCAAAGACGTTTGTTTACAAAGAGACGAAAATTTTAAAAAACATAGATTCATAGTCTATAAGTGTTTTTACATCTCTGCATATTTTTTTTGAATTTGTTCAATATGTTTCAAGTTTTCATTGTTCTGAAGCCCATCCGAGACGATTGTATGCACGCACTCTATTGCCGCGACCTGGACGACGAGCACGAGGACAACGGTCCTCACATGAGGAGTGATTTTTATTAACTATGGATAATTATATTAAAACAAATATAAAGGAAGAAAAATAGAGGTGGAGACTCAGGCGCGAGCAGGTTCTTTTTTAATTTTGGGCCTCGAAAGAGACGAGTGTTGGTTGAGGGGCGTCGTGAAGAAATTTATCTCAAGGACATCATAGTACAAATAAATTTCGGAAGCCCTGGCCTATGTGTAGATTTCTGCATATAAATGCTAAAAAATCTTGTTGATAAGCATACTATCCTATAGTAATATTATCTCTTACAATTATTTATATATTTTAATATATTTATTTGATTCAGCCCATGGAAGCCATGCCAGCTATATCGGACTACGTGCCGCCGTCCGTCATCAATACACAACTGTCACTTGATGATTTAGCACCACCTTCGGTGCTGCAGCCTGATCAGGTACTGGTTTGATTGTTACTATAGATGTTATATTGTGTCTCATATGATACTTGTTCAAGAAAATACTTCCATTTATAAAAGAAATGTATATACTTTTGATAATGCGACTTTAATTTTAAAATACTATTAAGTTATAAATCCAATATTTAAATTTTTATTTACCTATTACATACATTTTACAATGTTTAGTGACAGTTTTTTATGTTTTCATTTAATTTAATTTATTTTAGCAAAGCCATGTTTTGTTTTACAGAATTGTGATTTTCTTTTGTTTTTTACACAATAACCTTTAAAATTTGTGAAAAAATTAAATAATTAACAAAATTATTTACTTATTTTCATTTCAGCATGATCAAGAGCTACTAAAGGATGCCTATGATAGGCCATTAGCGACTCCCAGGCATGAGGACCCACACTACAGTCTCGGGGACTTTGAGCCGCTGCCTCAGGAACCTCCACCACAACCTGACTTTGAACAACTTTAGAAGCTTTCGTTTATATAGATTTTTTGTATTTGGAAAAAACATTACCTTAATATTACAATGACACCAATTACTTATTTTATAATACTTGCATTAGCTTTTTTTAAAAGAAACTTTTTCTGCAAGTTTTCTAATTTTAAATAAGTATAATATATTAATTGTTTTTCTATTTAAAACATTTTTTTTTAATTGTTACATTATACTTATTAAAAATTACAACTTTTGGGGTTAAAGTAAGAGCTATCTTAGGTCTATAAATTATAGAATATATAATCACACCTATAAAAAAAAAGTAAAATGCATGTTTACTCTGTAGGCATATATGTAACCTTAATAACTTTTTAAGCTTAGAAGCTCGGACTTAGAAATTATGTAAAACATAATATATTTTCTTTTGTGTCCTCTTTAAATAATGTTAAAAATTGTGATAGTTCTATCAAGTTATTCGTCTATTATAGTAATAGTGTTAATTTAAAGCTTTGCTGTCAAGATAACTGCAAATAAATGACTGTTTATTTTATTGTATAGCTATTACAGAAATAAATGCAAATTATTATCCATTTGTTTTTTTTCTTCTCTTCTTAAACGCTAATGTAACCTTATTACATACTCCATAGTCTGTTATGCGTGCATCATCATCATCTAAACACAAACTGTCAAAATATAAATGATATGTTCTCCAAATATACTTCCAAGATATTTTTACTATATTTAGGCTTCTTCTTTGATGCAATTCAAAATGTCTTGCAATAGACTTTTTCAAATTTCTAACTGTTGCATTTTGCGGTACCTGTAAAGAAATAGGAAAATTATAAAGAAATAATTCACTCCATACAGTCAATTGTCCCATTTGTCAATTCATTGAAGTAAATCTCATTATATTTAAAAATTACAAAATATTTTCATTTGGTAGAAACAAATAGTTGTAAAGAACTTACGATAACTTTCAAAGATTGTTCGACATCTCTAGAAACAAAGATAGTTATAGACTGGCCATATTCTACAGCAATCTGCAAACATCAAACAACTAAAATTGAATATTACTCTTATCAATCAGCATTGTATTCCAAATTGAAAAAATACTGCTCATTTACTTATTATGTACCAATGATTCGATTTCTTCCAAAATAACATCTTCTGGCAAATCTGATAAAAGTTGATCGCTGCTTATGTAGGTTTTAAGAGAAGATTTTGTAATTTCAAGAAGATCATCATGTGACAAGGTAGATGCGACTTCAGCGATTTTCTCCATTTCTTCATAAATTAATATGTATTTTACAATCTATATTAAAACAATATTTTCTTATTTATGTCTCAAATAACAAAACAAAATATAAATTGGCAGACATGAACGTTCAGTTTTGAAGTGAAGAATTAATGTCAAGTTTTGACAATTCAATTAATAAACGTTGCAAATTTGCTTGATTTATAGGGATTAAAGATCTTTTAACTTTAGTATCTGAATAATGTAATCTTACATACAGTAAGTAAAAACATTTAAATAACAAAACGCACACATACATCTAAATAGTTGTGTTAGCTATGTATATATTTGTAAATAAGCTATTACGAGTAAGTATCAAAACATTCTTTAGATGTTCAAATTTTTTTTATTGAATTTATATTTTTAAATAGTTTTTCTAAATTTAATAATTAATAAAATATTATATAACTCATTTTGATAAAAAATTCATTCTGTAAAATTCTATTATTAACCTATAATTTACTTAATAAATTTTTTATCTGTAGCTTGAATCCGTCTAATCTGACTTCTGAGTTATCGAATTTGCTTTAGAGGTTAGAATTCGTACTTACCTAAAATTGATTCCAAATCTATTTTAGCTAGTATTAGATCCTAAAACATGGATTCTTTATCTACTGGATCTCTCAGTGGCCCACAGAAAGAGGAATTAATGGACCAAGTGAAACAACAAATCGCTATTGCAAACGCACAAGAACTACTGACAAAAATGTCTGAAAAATGTTTTAAAAAGTGTATTAATAAACCCGGCACAGCATTAGATAATTCAGAACAAAAATGCATAGCTATGTGTATGGACAGGTACATGGATTCGTGGAATCTCGTCTCTAGAACTTACAGCAGTCGCATCCAGCGGGAAAGAAACAACATGTAAAGCTTGATTTCGTAATTGTTAAACTTATTCTGTGTATGTAAATATAGAAACAGTAGTTCTGAGCATGGTTAAATTGTGAGTTGTGTCTTCTATATGTTGTTAAATAAAACTGTTTTAGGTTATCTTTATTTTTATTTGCAACCTGATTGATACATAACATTAATACTATAGGAGTGAATTTTTTTATACTTCTATCTTATCTTGTTGCTAATGAAATTTTTTTTATTTAATGAAAATCTCTTTAAAAGTTAACAAAATTAAATACATTTTATTTTGGTGTTACTAAACAAAGTTTAAAAAATGAATGATTGAATTAGTTTATTGAATTCCATCTTTTAACATTTTTTTTCTATATTGATATAGTTTCTTAATCCACAACTCCTTCAGTTCTTCTTCGCTTGGTAATTCCTGGAATAGAATACGGAAGTTACTGCAGTAATTATTAACTACTGCACATAGGAACCAACAGTTGTTTAAATTTTAAAACCATCATAAAGATTGGTTGGTTAGAAAGTAAATTTATAATATATATTTTATGTATATATGAGTAGTCTTCAAGCTTACTAAGCGAGTATGCATGATCCAATACTATATACTGTAAAAGACATTGTTCAAGATGGTTGATGGTATGTTGAAAGTTACATAATAATTAATAAATGTTGGTCATCAAATATACTTGAAAAGATTTTTGTTTTTTCCTTATTATAGGTCTTAAATAGTTACGAGATATATTTTTATCAATTTAAAATATTGATCCAGATATCCAGAATGAAGAACATGAAATATTTCAGTCTTCCTAACTGGGAATCGAATTCACAAACCGTTGCTTCTCAGGCAGATGCTGTGTTACTATGCCACAATGTCAATGGAAGCTTCCTGTAGGCCACTACTGGCCTTTTTATGTAAATTAAGCATACAAAAGAATTTTAAATGCCTCATTGAAAAAAGAATACACTCATTTATATTGGCGAGAAGAAGACTATGCACATATTTTTTAAAATTCAACTACATATACTATATATATATATGTTTGTTATATACAGATATGTTTAAAGCTTGCCATGTTCATGTCATACTTACATCAAAGTTAATAATGGAATCCTCAGATTGAACTTTAAGTTCAGATTCTGGCACTCTGACAGTTTCTGAATTCAAATCTATTATTATATTTTGTGACTGTTTCTTACTCCTAGAAGATGTAAATGATTTTTGTACAAAAGCGTCACTATTAAGTTCTGCTAGTAAATTTCTATCATGTATTGTTGGCATATCCTCTTTTACTTCAACATCTTTATATTCATAAGTTGGTATTTTTGTCATTGTCAATCCGACTGACTCTGCAGCCTTAATAGCTCTTTCAACTTTTGCTTCTGTGTCATCAAGATTATGTTTACTTCTAGGTTCTGCAAAAAGTAAAGTTTATGTTAAATGAGTAAAAACTCATCCTACTCAATAGTACGACAAGCCTCTCATTCAACTGATTTTACATAATTACCTCAATAGGTAATTCAATTCTTACCTATGTCAAATGAACTTGATCGACTGCTAGACATTCGTTTTCGATGTTTTCTGGAGCTTTTATTGCGTTTAGAGCGGCTACGTGAACTTGATCTAGATTTTGAACGATCACGAGAATGCTTTGATCGCTTCGATCGAGATCGTGACGACGACCGTCGCTTAGATCTGCTTTCATAACGATCCTTCGAAACACTTCTGGAATAGCTTCGTTTCTTATATCTAGAACGTGATGTGGATCGTCTTCTTCTGTGACTGCTTGATTCTGATCGATCCCGAGAGCGTGATCTCCGTTTATCTTTACTTTTAATTTTTTTCCTATCGTATGACGATTCTGAACTGTATGACGAACTTCTTCTATCACGATATCTACTCTTTTCCCGAGGCATTTGTTAATATTTCTATGATTTTATAATGTTGAAAAAAAATATTGCATATTGTTGATTGATTTAAATATAATTAAGGTAAACAAAACAAATATCTTTTTGCCAATATACAATGCTTGCAGTTGCTAATTACCATAGACAACTGTCAATAGATGTAAATTTGTTGTCATTTCAGTACAGATTAAAATCATAATTATCCTTGGCTTTTATTTTTATATGGTCAATAAATTGCCAGTGTTGAGTAAAATATCTCACTTTTCTGATACATTTTGAATTTGCGCTTTTTTTAAAAACATAGGTGGCACTACATTGTGTTATTCTTGGAACGTTCCATGTGACGTTAGACCATAGTAAGACCAAAATAAAAATACGCTCAAAAGCTTAAAATAGTTGTAAAAAAAAGAATCTATTCCGAACATAAAAAATATAATTTATATATTTGAATATATACGACATAGTTCTGGGATATGTATTTTTAATACTATATTTAGTTCATGACATCTTGAGTGAACAGCGTTAAATGAAGCATAGTCTAGGGCAGCGACCACAATCAGTCGGCCTCGATGACGGAATGTGTGAAATTTTAAGATGGTGATGAGCAGTGTTTTCTTGATTTTACATATAAAATTAAGAATTGTTACGCTACTTATTTATTGATAGAATTATAATGTTTATAATCGTGTAACTAATGATATATTAGTGCATTTTGTATTAGCGTAGCAGACTTGAAGTGTTGAACGTGTTTGTCGGATCATTGACATTGTTTCGTTATAAATTTTTGTAGCATCGTGATTGTTATGTTTATACTGGTATTGTGTGCTTTCGTAACGTTCAGTGGATGGATTAGGCGTTTCTGATGTTTCCGAAGTTATGGAGAGGCAGGAGCGCACATTTGCCAACATGGAGGCCACAGATACTGTGGACACCAAACAGGTGAGATCGAGACAATGTTATTGCCGGTTGCACATAACTTACTGTACGTATGCTATATATATCTAGAATAAATGTTACTTAGTTGGTATTTAAATACATATTTTTTCAAAAATTTGCCCATTAAGAATGAAAAAGGGCTAAATTTAACAATTTTTGCTTATTACGAGTTATTGATTTTTTTGTATAATAACTATAGATTTGGTTATGGAGTCACCTTTAAATTATTCTAAACAAATCAAGGCTAAGTGTGGGTGAAGTTACTGCCCACACTCTTGTGGAATAAATTATTGCTATTAGAACATTGTTATGTACCTTACAAGTCGTATCAAGTATTACATATATTTATAATATCTACAACCTTTGTTCTAACTTTTAGCAACTGTTTTATATTGTTTGCCTTATAAAATATGAATGTTTAGTACTGTTGAATGTTGAATTTGGTAAGTATTTGTAGTATTAGAGTTACTCTACTTGGTAAGCAGTTATAAAGATATTGCAATAAATTGTAGTACATTGTTTTATATTATAATAATAATAAAACCTGTTTATTTCCAACCACAATTTTTTTTACATTACAAATTATTGCTGTTGTTTAGTTTTAGTTTAATTATAATATATATTTTCATATTTTGTTTTATTTTAATAGCTTAGGTTTCTTGGGTAGGAATCCCAGCTTGGGTATAAGCCTCCTCCAATTTACTCCAAATCTCTCTGTCTTTGCCTTTTTGTAACCAGTCCTTTCTTGCTATCTTCCTATTTATGTTGTTATATATCTTCCTTGTTTTATATTATAATATCAGTTAAATCACAAGGACTCGATGATTAGAAAATAAGGCTCTGCTATAATTATTAAAAAAGAGTTATACATAACTAAAGATATAACATATAATTAAAATGTTATTTTTAATTGTTCCAAAAAAAACATTTTCATTCATGCAAAATTTACATAGATTAAAATAAATAAATTGACTGTCAAGTCACATAAGGAATATAGAAGCCTACACTGCCATTCACTTAAGACAGATGAATTCGTATTCATATGAACATGAAAATTTTCAGTTGAGTAAAGAAACATTTTGTATATGATTCATATCATGGCATGGCATCATAGCATGTCGATTAGTGCATCTCAATGCCTTACTTTTTGTGTGTAATATTTAATTTTTTTATTTATGTAAATTTTTGCATGACTACCATACTAAAGGCTTAATCGCAACGGATATTCAATGTTAACATACTTATCTCGCAAACAATATTCCACCGTCTTGGTAGGGGGGCGCGGTTCGCTCGTGCCTCGCTCGGGCGCGGGCAGTTCGACCGCGTCGGGCGCGCAGCACGCCGCGCGCGCACTCGAGTGATGTCCATGTGAGCCCAGTGGTTACTGTGTAGTGTCTTCCCTTTACCGTGTTTACATATTTTGGCTAAATAATGGTAGCGATGGTGGCCTCGGCGTCCGGATACGGCACTCTTCGCCGATTTCTGAGCGTTCCTGATGGCCAGGAAATCCAAAATACCGGTGTTGTCCTAAGTGCCTCAGTCGCGGTCTCGGTAAGCCATGAACTTTACATTGATAAGTGTAAAATGTAGCTAGTTCTTCTACCTTAGTGTAGAAAGGTCGATGAATTATGTACACTATATCTTATCATTTCATCCATGTTATCACTTGGAATTACGACAATATGATAACTGTATTTATTTTTATTTTTTGTGATGATTTAATTGTAGGCCTTATGTAATTTTGCTCAAAAATTTTGAGCTTACTGCCTATTCAAGTGTGAATTTGTAAGAGTTGTGTGCTCATTGGAGGTCAAAGAAACCGCATTACAAAATAATTTTACAACATAAAAGCTTAGAAAGTCATGCGTTATATCTAACAATCGTTACGGAGGCTATTAAAATTATATTGGCGCTAGGAGCGCTTAGCGTGAGTTCTAACTTAAAACCTTATAATTTGGTCTATCTGGCTATATTATTATTCAAGCGGTGTTAATATTTTCAACCATACTTCTAACTCGTTGTCAAAATTGTCGTGACTGATTGGGAACAAAACTTTCGGAAGTTAAAAAAAGATTTTTAACAGACATCAGTAGCCGTCGTCCGCGAGGTCATTAACCCGACTTTCCTTTTTAATATTAATCTTTATTGTATTACAATCACTTGAAATTGTCCTTGGCCTCGCTACCATATGGGGTATATATGACATATCCATGATGTCATCTTCACATGGTCGGGATTAGACAGGAGCGCGCGGCCAAGGTTAGGGCATCAGACCGTGGCAATATCTCGGAGGCTCACGGCTCGCTGCCGCCGCCCGCGAAACGTGCTCGTCTTCGCGATGTGGTTACCGACCCAGATCTCTCTTTCGCTTATTCGCTTTTACCCACCAAAATTAATAAAGCACGTCACAAATTAAATTAAATTTGATGTACTACTTGTTCTATGGCTGAACAATGAACACATTTTTCGCATTATTAATTTCGACGCTAATTATATTATCGTTTACCTCACTATATATCACTATACCTACTATATAGATATAACTAAAACAAATATCGTTACGATCGGAATATCGTCGTACCGAAGCTTGGAAATATCACACGCGATATAATAGTGGGCAGTCGACCCAAGGGAGCTTTATAATATTTTCAATGGAAGGTGTGGTTAGAAAAAATTGAACATTTGGGTTTCACTTCTCACGTTATGTCGCCAAATTTAGAGATAATGATAGTGATTTATCACTAAAGACAAAATTACCATTAAAATATGTTACTGCTTACATTTATACCTGTTATATACGTTTCATGTAAGAATTGTATTTTTTTTTTACATTGCAAGCGTCAAGAGATTGTAATGTGAGCCGTTATAATTCATTAGTTAGAGAAAATATCCGTCGACAGATACGTCGTAATGAAACGATAATAAAATGGAGAGCTCAGTCTTTGTTCGTAATTTCCTTTCCCAACGCTAGTGTTTTTCGACTAAATAAAAGTGAATGAATTAAATAAAGTCACCACTGGTGATGAAATAACAGTATTACAACATGTTATACGCACAGGTTCTATTGGATTGTGTTGAATGATATTTATATGGTTATTTAATATTCGTATATGATAGCTCAAGGATATTTTTACTAATAGTAGTCGTGGAATCGTCAAGTAAGGTTTAACTTACTTTAAATTTATATAAATACGTACAATTGTATCGCTATTAATAATAAACGCATATAGATTTTTCCGTATGGTTGCATGTACAAGTCTAAAAAGCTATCTTGTCGGTAACTTTATAATGCTAGGCGTCGTGTCAAATTCAAGGAACAAGCGGAACAGCCATAAGTGCTATGAATAAAACATTAGATATATTTAATTCTGAGTTAAAAATACTTAAAATATAGGATCTAAGTGTATGACAGGTAATAAATAATAGGTTATATTCTCTCGGTAATATTATAAACGTGTACAATAAAATCGATTTTAGTCCAGCGACCGATTTTTCCAGATATTAACGAGTTCCATAGCTGTTTTCTAAGCTTAGAACTAAAAATTATTTGCACTCTGCAATAATTATATGCAGTTTTGGATCTAGTTTGATCGTGACTTGATAAATCTTTTTACGAGACTGCAGTATTTTAATGACGATGTAAATAAAGGAGCTTAGCATGAATGTAAATCACTCGTTGATTGCATTTAGATGTTTGTTATTACCACTCAATAGATTTTATTACACGTCGACTTCAAGTCATAGCATCATTAACCTGCTTTGAACAAATTAGTGTCGCCCTCTTTAACATTATATATATGTACTTAAAAAACTAATTATGTATTTATAAGCTGTATTTATTGCTTTAAGACAAAATATAGAATGGACGGTAGCCCTTGAAGTAGATGATAATGATTTATTAGATTTATTCTACCGCATTGCTAGTGACGGTGTCTCATTAGAATGATTGTTGTTAATCACCTTGCATCGATAAACGATTGGTTCATTTACACTCGTGTTTCCCTGTTTACCTTTTATAAAATTGTAAAAAAATACCGACAGGAAGTTCTAATATGGACGTGCTTTAGGAATTTTAACTCAATATAACTTTGCCTTTTAAGACTTGCTAGCTTCTTTAGAGTTATTGATTATTTAAAAGATATATATTTTTTTAACAATCAAGAGGTCGTCATGACTCATTGAGACAGCTGCCGATTATAAACACAACAGTCGTGAATTCGATTCGCACTCGGGGGAATAAGTTATGTTAATTTCCCCCTTACGTTAGTTAAATACTATCATACCATGCGTATTCATTTTTTTTTTCAACATTGAGTGGAAATTGGGGAAAGGAGTATCTTAACACTTCCGGTTCCTTCTACCTATCCCGCTATATGCAAGATACAATATGAAGCTCATAAATAATAGAAATAAATAAGTGAAGTGTACATATGTTTACTAAATAAAACAAAATGAACATTTAAACCATGTCTCAGTGTCATAGAAAGGTCAAACTCTTTGCACTTGAGTCATGAGAAATTTACTTTTTTGTTTATCATAATAGCGTTGCTGTCTGAACAGTTTCCCTCTTGTTTTACATGAATTTTTATTTTGTGCATAATGTCTGAAAGTGTCAGATCAGATTATTCACTGTAAATTCTATTGGCACTATAATGGCGCAGTTTAAAATTGTGTCTCGTCTTCATCGTTGTCGTTGTCATCATCGTCATGTATGATAAATTGTAATATAGGCGGAAAGTGACTTATCAGTAGTTAAATAAAATGGAATATATTAAAAAATATATATTTGTATTACGCTTGTAATAAGACAAATATATTTTTACCTTTATATTAGTTACTCTCCTTTAAACTCCCTTAAACTTTCGCCTCATAAGATTTTAGAGTTTTCGAATGGATACATAATGGTAGCAGGTTAGCTAAATGGTAGCTACAAATTCAGAAGTTAAAAGATCAGATATTTTTAATTTTTCAATAGCATTAGATATTTTGGGTATCTTACTCTACCCATAATTAACAAAATTAAATATAGGATAGCCATATTTTAGGCGGCAGTGTGTCTTGCGACAGACGGACGTTGTTCCGCACATACTTCCGCCCACTGTCCTCCTATAAGGCGAGGACCTTGTTACCATTGCTAACATGTAGGCACATCTAATCTTATTATTATTTTTAAAGAATGTGTTATTCATCTTCGTTATGACTTTTGAACATTACTATAAAAAGTAACCATTTTCTAATATTAACTCTACGAATCAATCAATCAAAATAATCAATCAATCTTACAATTATGTCCTGATTGTACTTGATTTTTAGTTTATGAACCCCGCTAATTGAAGTAGAGGAGTTAAACGCTCCTGATGCACGGACAAATCTCCATATATATATATATATATATATATATATATATATATATATATATATATATATATATATATATATATATATATATACACATACTCCATTTCGCCGTTGCAAAACTGCGGATAATCTACGTGACATTGACGGCTTTATTGTGCAGCTGGCATGTTTAGAAGCCATAAACAAAAGAATTGAATTCACTTTATGACTTTACTGTTGTGAAACCTAATGCTGTATGCATGTATATTTCTATTATATATTATAAACTTTTTAAATATTGCTTGTTTGATATGTGACCTATCAACTTGTTTTTGACTGTTTAGTTAGGACTATGTAACTTCACCGGGATGATGTCATTTGCAAATAATAGCCATTTTACTATATTTTCTATAAAATAAAATGTCAATTCTTATTATAAATTACACTTTTTTAAATATACTTAATATATTCTTGAAATAAACCACACATATAAAATATATTAATAAATAAGGAAATAAAATAGGTATTGAATCGAATCCTTTTTAGTTTGACCCTGTAATTCTTCTCCATATTGACGCTATCCTTGGACGAAGGTCATTTTTGAACTCACTTCCATGTCATAGTCAGATCTCTTTTGATGATTTTATGTGTTTTTGATTGATCCTTACCTTGGATCTATTAAACGCGTGATGTAATTTATAACAATGGCAAGTAGTGCTTAAAAATAATAAAAAGTAAATTTTGCAAATATCGAAATGAATTTCGTTTATGTAATTAACTTATCTACGCTAGCATAGTTATATGTAATTAATATAGAAAGTTATGTTTTGATAGCACGTAATTATATAATAAACTTAATTATGTAAATTTTGAAGACAATAATAATATTATTACTTTATAATTATCTTTATATGTATATCTATCTGTATAGGGGCACGGAATTTATAAATGCATTGTTTTTGCATTTTTCTCAAGGGTTATTAGAATTTCTTTCACACTTTCGCCTGTTAATACAATAATTAGTGAAATTTATGACCTATTTTGTTTTAACGAAGTGCAAACATCTGTGGAGATGGTACGAAACACAAATATTAGAGTCTCGCGGGAATTGTATCTACAGTATCCTGGGTAAATACCAGTAATCTAGTGTATAAAACTTATAATAATAAAAAATGAAACTTGTATACTTCAGAATGCGGACTTGTGTGATAACAAAAAATGCTGACATTATGGATTGACATAGATTTCTTAACATTTCATTGCAATAATGATCATAGTGAAAATGAAAGTTTAATATTTGATTAAAACAAAAAGAATGTTATAGAAAGTTCAAAATTCGATTCTATTGCGTTATTTATTAATACCTAAATAAACAACATAGTAGTTACATAATTATGTATATTTTTGGTAATTAATATTATATATTTTTTAAATTTATATTAGATAAGGTTCTTCATTTGAAGTTACAATATTAAGCGGAAATGCCTCTAGATATTAATAATGTTTTACCTTAAAAACATGTTTACTTTAATAATAATTATATGTCGCGTTTTAATTAACTAAGTTGCTATCACTTCTATTTTATTGCATTCGATAGAAAATACGGTAGGTATGTAAAAGATCTAGCCCTCCAAGCCCTCCTTCAACATTGAAATCCACAAGCGTGGTACTTTAAAAGTAATTTTCTCTAGTAAACATTTGAAACAGCCGCCTACGGGTGCCTCAGAGACCGCTGCCGAAGCATCTAATAACACAATGCGCGAGCTTAATGACTTTCCGGCGGGGAAAGCTAAGCGCGTGATGTCCGTGATTTCTTGCCCCTGCATATCTGTTCTTTCTCAAATTAAATATATGTATGTAGGTACGTAATATGATGTCTGGTCGCTTGTATATATATCTATATATATATATATATATATATATATATATATATATATATATATATATATATATATATATATATATATATATATATATATATACATATATTGTAATGTGTGTAGATATATGCTTATTTATAAAGTGGGTTAGTAACATCTTGAATAGGAAATGACGATCATACTTTTCAAATTTCCAAGAGGTGCGGTTTCGAATCCCGCTACGTTTAAATTTCATAGGTTTTCTATAATAAATGTGTGGAATAACATGTTTAAAACATCCTATGTCTTTAGGGGCCGTCGTGGGGCAGCGGCAAAACAACTGACTGACTGACTGACTGATGACGGTTGTGGATTCGCTTCCAATTGAATTATGTAGTATCAAGTCAAATCGCGAATAAAAGTTGAATTCCGCCACTCAACACCTGATGTCTCGAAAATTAGGTGGGGAAGGGTCTTAACATTACGTTCATTATCTTAATTGTAGATGTTCCTACTTGGTACATTGTGACGATATATAAAAAGACTTAATATTATTTAAGATTGTGGCTCTTCTATAGTACCGACATGGTGGATACATTTTCTTATGATCAATAAATTATCTGTATATATCAAGATGATAGAAAACTTGTAGGTAGTTTTATTAGTATGTGGAAAGTGCGAATATAAATTTGCTGCCATCTTTCAATCACTTAAGCTCTGGGGAGCAACTTGATGACTAGTAGGCCGATAAAAGCTGGCGTTTGTTTCTCTTACCTTCTCACCGTTGACCTAGAAAATGTAGCTTTTTCTTTAAAATAAATGATTTAGCACTTTTTTTAATTTAAATGGCTTTTAGTAATATTCTATGTATCTGTATAATCATTTAGAGAATTCAGCTGTTTTCTTAATTATTTTAATTTGAAATTAGATGTAACATGTGCCAGTGTTACAGTAACGGGTTCTAATTGCCACAGATACATTGTTTTTGTGGCTAAAATATTGCCACATTGTTTATGTAAAATACTCTTATAATAATAAAATAAATTGAGTTCTGCATCGCCCATCGTCCTATGAATTGTATTGAAATGGTGGAAAATCAAAACGTAGTCATACGTAAATACTTATTTTAATGAACTTGCGATATAAGTGTCTAAATAAAATATTAAATAAATATCTCCACTAACTTAACCAATTTCCAATGATTGTAATATAAATTTATAACAAAAAAATGTATATCATACTAGTAAGAAAAAAATGATAGATCAAGACTAGACGATTCTTTCTAAAAAACACTAATGCTCCAATGACTAATGGTACTGTCGTTTTGCTAAGTATGACTTTCAATTATTACACAGAGAAACCAAACATAGATCAATGAAGTACTCTCTCCATTAGTCAAGTCAAGTGCCTATTTTGAATCTAACATGAAATCAAATCGTACGATATTAATTGTTGTGACAGCTCCGTGCAGATGAGTAATAAAGTATTTACTATTGATATATTATTATTTAATAGAATTTATGTGTGTACCTATATTTATAATTTCATACATTTTGACATTTCGCAGTAAAAGCGGGGAGATTTCGCTCTTCACTTTTTCTTTATTTATGTCCAAAACCATATAATAAATGTAATTTGTTTAAACAAAGAATTATTTAATAAAAATAAAAATGACCTACTTTTGAAAAACAATTACTTATTAATAATAACATTATTTTATCTATTTTTATTTGTAAATTTTTAGGTATATTATATTTTTAACATAATATTTTATTTTCTTACCCACTAAGTATGTACACAAATTGTTGCTAATAATGTACAAGTATGGCAATATAGATACATATCTACAGATTCTTGTGCAAGACTGGCCGAGCCTAGATGCCGTGTAAATTCAATGTTCAAATAACACTCGTAGGCGATTGTGCGATGCAGCCTCCGTGGGAAATCTTGGTATAGCACTGCATGCTCAAGCCCTAACTAAAGTTAAATACGGTACTTTAGCTTCTATATGCTTTGACTGTGACTTTTTCTTTTCGTCATATAATATATTTTTTGCGTCTGACTGTAAATACGATGGTTGTCGATTCGATTCTCGTTTGAGGTAGGTAAATTTTTCCATTCCATTCTTTTCTCTGAGTCACCCCAGAGTGTATCAGTAGTACCGGAGTCACTCAACACACGTGTCGTTTTCTGTTACAGCTTCAATGTCGAGTTATAAAATCTAACTATTCAAACAAGCATTGTATTCTTTATCTTTGCTTTTAATTATTTGGAATTAATGGCAAATTTAGTAGATATTTATATTTGAGCACATATCAAATAATGTTGATCTAAGGTTTCTTCAACAGGCGTGTTTGATCACGGCGCTTGAATCTACTGTGAAAGAGGATTATGTAAAATAATATTCATATAACATATTTGAACAATTAATTTACCATAGAAATGCCTATGCAAATAAACTTGTAGAATTTTTCACGTTATAAGTGGCAAACTCTTGTCTTATATACGCGTCGCGTTGTTCATAAAAAACATTTTTCTGTAACAAGTGCATTTAAAGTTCTCAAGTTTGAAAATTTTATTCATTTTAGGTTATGTAAGTTACTCTAAGCTAACTTTTCGAAATGTTCAATAAGCTTTTTCAATTGTACACAATTTTTTAACTTTTGATAAGTCACTTACCTTACCTTACTTACGTTTTCCTTAGTATATTATATTCATTAATTATCACTCTAAATTTAAGTTTAATTGTAACTGTAAATATTTTTATATTATAATTTACACTGACAAGTTAGCTGCTTCCTCACGTTGCTCAATGCAAAGAATGTATTGACATTACTTCTTTTCCATTATTCATTAGTTTTATTTGCATTAGAACTTTAAGTTATGATGTAATCGGCTGGCCTCCGCTAAGTAAACCATGGGTGTCGCCCGTTCTATTGATTCTAACGGCCCATTATAACTTATAAAAGCTATTACGAAATATCTATATTGAATGTAAGCTATATACCCACGGTCGCAAAACGAGGAAACATCTCTCACTTTCACCGAGATCGTGTCTGCAGCTTCCAACTGGGTCGCACGGTAGATGGTAGATATTTGAAACCAAGAAAATAAATAATGAATCGTGATTATCGGTAGGCACTAGGCACATACTTATCTATTGTGTTTCTTGAAAACTGAAAAATGCATAGAAAGCACTGGAATTTATTATAATTGGTGTGCCGTGTGTGCTAGATATGTTATCAGACACGTCAAATGTATGTTATAAGAAGCTTCTGGATTTATGTCATTTTGACATATATACGACACGATGACCTTGTAGATTATTTATGATTGAAATATTTTTTATTATTTGTTTTTTTTTTCCAGTAATCTTAAAATAACCTTTAGCTATTTGACAAACTAACTATGTAAAGATATTTTTTTTAATTTAGCTAGTATTCCTTTATTTTGAAATATTTATATTATTATATTTTAGAAATATATCCCATATATAATAATTTTATATCGTTATACTAAAAATACACGTATATGTACATGCACAGTAGGTACATAGATAATTAGGTACCTAAACAAATATAAATAAATAATATGTATGGAATACCGAACTTGGATGGCTATAAATATATAAATTTAAAACATAATTATATTTGTTTGGCTATATCATTGCCCCCTAGATCATTAGGCACATGTTATATGAACAAAATTAGTTTTTTATACACTTATTGTTCCTTTTTGTAACCGGTTAAGAGTTTTGCGAGCATTATAATCGTTATTATGTTGGTTTTTATAATTATTTTTTAGTACCATCGTGTTTTTGTACACCGATTACTGTGCCATTAAGTTAATCTACGTATGAGGTTGCGTGGGCTCAATGGTTATAGTGCGTTATGCTTATGACTTATGACTTCATCGCTTCAGTTATGTCACTGTGTATTTTTCATTAGAATATACTGTTTTCTATATATAACCATGTGTGTGTGTTTGTCATAATGACATAAGTAGGCAACGAGCCTGTGTAAATATTATTTATTTTAGTTTAATACGGTCTTGTGATATTCGAATGACTATGAGTCAATCGTCTCATTTCCTGCGTTACAATGTTAATTGTAATATCATTAGTTCCACTAACTGCGAAAGCTGCTAGGTTTTACTTTGATTCTATTCTATAGCCTTATCTATTTTATGAGGTTTTCTTTTATTTAAAATATTAATAAAAAATTATCTATATATAATGTGCCTATTACACTTGTTATTAATAACAAGTAAGTTGATGTATTAATTATTGTTATTGATCACGATATGAAACATTTCCAAATATAGTTTGTGTTATATTGATTTAACTGTAGCGATAGAACTCGGAATGTCCCTAATGATGTCAAAATTTGTTTTTGCTTTACAAGTCGCCATAATCATCCCCATATTTGGGCTGACGCACGAATTGCTTTAGGTTCTTTCTTGCCAATCACTGAAAAATCAATCCGGTTTGGATCTTGACCTTAAATCAAGGTTGTTTTTATTGTTCTCTCCAAATTTTACTTATTATAATATATTTAAGACCAACATTGAGTATTGTACCTATATAAATACGAAATAGTGATAGTTATCTGAAAAGGTTATTAGTTTCCCGCAATAAGGTTCTATCCAGGAAGTAAATTCTCTCTGGCAACTAAATTGTATCTCGACGCGCCTGTAGGCGGCGTAGGCGCTCGCTTGCGTGGGCTGCAGGTGCCAACGCACCTTTCCAAGTCTCGACCGCTCCGTTGGATTCAAAGCGATAATGACTTTTGTTTAACTCGATTGTTTCGATTCACGACCCATCGACATAATGGGAGTAATAACAGTGACGAGTTGCATAGATGGTTTAGTTATAGCGTAGTTGTTATTGTTAAGTGAATGTTGCCCCATTACAATATTAGTTTTACACTAAAAACATCATATTTTACATTTATTGCCATTTTAGGCAGTTTGTTGTATGCCTTTAATAAGAGTCACACACTGGCGCATACCCATCTTTATAAGGTAAAGAAACTCGATACCGATCCGTGAGCCGTCGCATCGTTCTTTGTTCCATTGTCAGTGTTAGGGTAAATCTTTTGTTTATGAGAGAGAATAGTCCTTTTAGTGGTTTTAATATACGAGGACTGGTTTTTCGTATAGGTGTTGTTCGTGTAGTGAAACTTTAGGATTAATGCGTTTGTACATACATTTATGCGTTAAAAAGTGTTAGTTAAATTTACTCACTAGTGCTAAGCAAAATAAGATTTTTTACATAAAGTAAAATTTATTTCTAACATTTACTTGAGTAATATTAAATTATAATCATCTAAGCGGTAATTTTATTTAGAAATATACAAAACTTTTGCCGTTTCCGCTACTTAACACTTGCGATTGTTCACTAATATGTCGTAAGAGAGAGTGAAATTCGAATGTTTGGTGGCAATGCCGCTAATTATCCAGCAATTAACTAGTACGGATTCAGTGTAGAGAGTGGCCTGACCGCTCTACTTCGTATATGTTATAAATTATAACATGGATGAAAGTAACATACGTACAATCTATACATGCTAATATAATTCACTTGTTTTGGATAATTTTGCAAATGAATTTCTTTCTTATAATAAGACTTTATTTAAAAATATTAAAGGGGAATTTGTTCATATGGTTATGTAAAATGATCTATTAATTTGAGGCCACGTGGCGTCACAAAAGTTATCGACTGTAAATGCGATGCATAGTACTGATACTGATACTGGATTTTATCACCCTACTAAATGCAGTTTTTGTATCCCGTATGTTTTAGGCACTGAAGTTAAAAAATCAATTACTTTCATAAGGATTAAATAAACAGTTTTCGTTTCTTATTATATGTCATTACCAAGATCTTTTTATTAGCTTTTTTGTTTATGTTTAGTTTAACTTAGTTACTATATATAATTTCAATTAATTGGATAAAGTAGCTATTCATTTATAACATTTTGTGTATAGAGCGACCACACGGCCACCACAGGGTGACCACACGCGCAATTGCGCTACAACTGTTCAATATTTTAATCATTAACATGGAAGTGTTCTAACGGGCGTGACAGTAATTTAAATATTTTTATCAATCAACATTATAAATAAAAATCGAACTGGATTTCTCGGCCCCAATAGGCAACACCGTTACTTATTATAACTTAATTCGTTTCTGTGTTGTTGTGTTGCCGATGCTATTATATTTAATCGATATTTTAATGTCCTAGAATCTTCTTCAGCTATGCTATGTTTTAGCATTATAGTTTAATAAATTTAAAGTATTAATGTCTCATTACTTGCAAAACAAAGCTGATAAAGCCCTTAAGTAAATATGTTCAATTTCTAAAAAAATACTTCATTTGGGGTAAAATTTTAACTTTCTTATATGAACAAACGCAATGTTTGTATAAATCATTCACTCGGAAGAACGAATGTCTATTTCCTCTCTCTGACAAAATACATCTTCGGCCACTCAACACAGAGTGTCTCGAATTCGGGTGGAGAGTGGAGTACGGAATGTCCTTGACAGTAAGTTATTCCTTCCCTGCTATAAGCTATGCTATGTTTATATAAAATAAACGAATCTTTAACATAGAGTTTTTGTCTTTTTTTCGCCTACACGTACCTTAAAATGTGGGATATGGGTTAAGAATATTCTCGAACTTTTAAATATTCTAATCGATATTCTTCCGGCTTTAGATTTAATATGCTGTAACGTCAGTTGTTTATGATATTCTTTGATCGAGGGTATCCAAGTGGTTTCCTATTCGGGAGTGTCTCGGCGGCCTATTTTTATAAAGCGCATGCGACGGCACGCGCCTTATTAAATGCTACATGAGTTATTCAAGCTAGTTATTCAACTATGACGTAGTTATTGTAGACAAAAAAATATGACAACTTATAAAATTAACTTTAAATTAGATGTACTGTTTGTATAAATTATTTCTTTATTATAAATATTTTTATTACAATATTTAATTTAATATTTTATGCTAATTTCTTATTTATAATAATTTTAATTCTCAAGGTAAGTACCTACCTCTATACAAAACTAACCGTACTGTACTCTATTTATAATGATAAAATGCATTGCCTTATTAATTTCCGATTGAGCAAAAGAAAACAAAAGAACGTGCTATTTTGAAATTTTAAAGTAATGGACGACAAATTGTTTTTTTTTTAAAACACAGATAAAACATAAATTGCTAATACACGTCATTGGTAGCGTATCTGTACACACTTAAATGCAATTTTGATGAATGATGTTTTATTGAATTAATACAAACGTAAACAATCATAAGTATTGTATGCACTTTCGTTCTACATTTTATCAATTTGTTTTGATAACATTAAGGAATGCAGAAATTGTTGATAATGACGACTTATATAAATATTAAAAGTAAATCTTTTATGTTTATTATTACTTGATAAGAATTTAATCATGTATTAGTTATTTATATGTTAATAAATGGCAATGAGATTGAGGTTATATTTTTATAACTAATATACGTAATATATATAAATAAATAAATAAATACTAGATTTAATTGTTATCTTTTTGTGGCTATATTGTGAAATTGAAATGTGATTGAAAATTAATTTATCAAACTGAATATTATTACAATGAGTAATATTTAGCCACAATTTAAATTAAGATTATTTAAATGCTTTATCTGTTCTAGTTTGAATTGTATCTGCTATTATGAAACAGTTTAGTAGAGTATCTCTAGGAAATTAAACTATAGTGTAATTGGTTCTTATAAAATATCCGTTTGCGGACTATCGTGACTGCCTAATATGAACCTTTTTACATCTTAAGGTTAAAAAAATAAGGTTCAAGTCTTATTTCCCATAATCTATCTCTTTTAGCAGCACTTTGTTGTAATTTTATTTATGAACCAATTTAAATAATTTTCTATACACAAGATTTCAGGGTCCATTTTGCCCCCTTTTTACAATAAAATAAACTTATGTTACTTCTTGGGGCTTAAGAGCTTTAGATTTCATCAAAATCGGTCTAGTAGTTTTTGAGTTTATTCGATACAAACAAACATACAAATCTTTCCTCTTTATATAATATTATGTATAATATATGCGAGTACTACTTATTTGTAATACTAATCAGATACATACACAGTGAATATCTTTTAATAAATAGTGAATATGTATATTCGAAATGATAGTATCAACTATTAGGACAGTCAACTAATCGACGTGCACAATAAGCGGACGTTACCATAATATAGCGGTTAACAATAATCGTCGCAATGGACAGTCGCCTCAATGGCCATTCAAGCCTTTGTATACCTATTTTAAAAAGTATTTTTTATATCTTCGTTTTTGTGCAATACCAATGAGTTCAATTGCAAGATTATACAGCATGTAGTTAGTAATAACTTTTTACATACATTATTACTGTCTACACTCTGCACATTTGCTTTTTTTAGTGTGATACTTTCTATTATATAAATGTATTGAATACTTTTACAATAAGAAAATACTGGTTAAGCAATATCTGGATATTGTAATTTAAATGCTTAAGCTTATTATTGAATATGTAGTTGATAAACTATACTCATACATTGGAATTAAATTTGTTTAAGTAATACAAAATGCCTAAATAACAAATTCTAGCCAATGCCCAAATATCTTCAAAATATCAATATAATAAATTCATAAATTTTTAACATCATTTTTACTCTATGTAATTAACAAAAATATATATATTTAAAAAAGTCAAATTCCTGCATGTTTGAAATTTTGTATTTTTTTAATTTTAGTTCCTATTTATAAAACTAATGAGCTGAGCGACGTCCATTAATTTTCGTGTGTCTTGTACATAATATTCAAAGCTTGACTTTCGTGTGTTTTGTACATAATATTTGAAGATACTTTAAGTAAAAATTTTCCTCGCGTACATATTTCAAAGTCAAGCTTTGAAGCTTGACTTTAAAATATGTACACGAGGAAAATTTTTACTTAAAGTATCTGCTCCAATTATTTTTTGTTTTAAATTGAATAATAAAGCTAATATTCGTTTTTATTTTCAGTCAAAGCAGCGAGCGTCGATTAAATGGCTGTTGTCGAAGGCATTCAATAACCGGATACCGGATAATCTTCAGGAGCCGTTTTACAGGGATCATGAGGTACCAAATTTTCTCATTAAAATTTACTTATCATGTACCATGTACAATTAGTCTTTAAGTCTTTAACATTTAAAGTAAAGTTTTATACTTTGTGAAGCAAATATATTATCTTTAAAGTTTGCTTCTAATTTCGTGGATACGTAATTTTTGATTTTGCCTGATTGTAATATGAGAATAAACGAAAGTAATATTGCTCCAAATGTTGCTCCAAACTTGCAAGGAATAATACAAAACTATCTAAATAACTTTTATTATTACTACAGTGGAATAAACAAGAACGGCTTATGAACAATTAAATATGTAAATATTTATGTAAAACAGAAAGTAGTTATTGTATACTCACTCAGACAATCTTCAATGCGAGCCCATTATGCTAACCGTAAAATGTTTTAAACAACGTCCAATTATAGCCATATTATAATTATATTTATTCATTACAAAATGTATTCTTGATGCCACCATGTCACAGTGAGTTTCTTTGACTTTCAACGTGATGTGTAAATAATGTTTGAAATTTTACATAGTGTTATTGAGGAGTGTAGTTGGAATTTTGGGGATTTAATAGTCCGGGAGTACTATTAAATCCCCAAAATTCCAATGGACATGGGAAGAAATGGGGCTACAGGTTGTTCAAAACGAGCAGAGTCGACGTTACGCTATAGCAAGAAAAAACATTCAAATGAAATGTAAACAATCTCGTAAATCTGATTTGAAGACACGTCTATAGCGTGCTATTCGATAGCTACTCCCTTACTTATATGTTATCGTATAATGTAACAATATTTATTACTAGTACAAGTTACATCAAAGACAATATGTTTCGTAATTGTGGCTATTATTCACTACACAATGATTCGGAAGAAATGCATGATTCAATAGTGTAGTTCGAACCGGTTATATTTCTTAACAGCTTTGTTGTTTTTATATTAATTATTTGAATGCATGCTTTTAGCTGCATTTTTCTACTAGGCAGTTGTCAGGCAGACTGACTGACTTCATTGGTGAAGGTATATTTAAAATGAAAATGGTGACAGATGGCCAAGTTATATAGAACTAGAATTATGAATATCGTGTATATTTTTAGTAAAACCATATGTAATATATGTTTTATATAGTAACATCCAACTCTTATATGTACGTACATATATGTTAAAGAGAAAGTCTTAAATAATATACATATATATCAACATAGAGCTGTCTTTTAGTAGATGTTTCACTTTGTTTATTGCACTTGTATCCGGAAACGGAAAAATGTAACGTTAAACAGATTAGCTAAGCATATTAGGTTACATACTAATGTCATAAAGAACTTCTCTTCCTAATATTTCCTATGTTTTTCAAGCGTTTGAAAAACAAATGTAGAATATACCTTAGAACAATATGGTAATGTTATTTTATTCATTATTTTAATTGAAATTAAATTATCGTTGCATAGGCGACGTGTTTTGTGCTGTATGCACATTGCCATCTGTCATCTTGAAAAAACAGATGATAATATTAGTAAGTCTATTTTTATAGGCAAACATCTGCCCATGTGTTTTACTGTCCTTGAAGTTGCAAAGTTCATGCAAGCTATAGCGGTATTGATCCATCCAGTTATATGGGACTGGCGAGCACGCGAACTCAGTCGAACGCTCGTGGGAGTGGTGGTTACCAAGTTATTAAGTTTTGAGTGGTTAGTGAGAAATATGACGGACTGCCATTTAGGGGGTACCTTTAGGCGAGTTAAATGTAAGCGGTATTACGATTTTATTATTGTACGAGTAAAATTAAAGGACGTTTGACTTGGTTCAATATGTAAATATGAATATCTAATTTAATCTATCATATTATATAAAAATATCTGTAATATGACTGTTATGATGTGGTGATGTATAGGATGGGCATTAGAATTAGTATAAATATTTCTGAAGAAACTATTTCAGACATGTTACGTCATTTAATTAAACCTTTTTCTAGCACATCAATACTTTTAATACTTTTCAATGCTTACAAACGTAATCCATATGCAATATTGCTTAGTCGGACAATTTTGGATATTAAATATAAAATTAACAAATATTTTAACACTAGCCTATCTACTGTATGCAGGAGATCCGTAATGCTGAAAATGACTACGAAAACTACCTACTTGGTCGTATTATATCTTGTACTCGGGGCTACAACTAATTGAAAAATCTATATCAAATATGAATAATAATTTTTAGTAACAGGAAAACTTATTACATGCCAAATGTGTTAAAATATAGGTTGACCACTGTAAATAGATCTATAGCTAAATTATAGTGAAACATTTACGGTGTGATATTCGTCACATTTATTTTTATTTCCAGTTTTTAATTTCAAGCTTTTAAATTCAAGCTTTTTTAAATTTAACTTATACATAATCGGTCGTATAATATCAACAACGGTTAAATTTGTTTTTTTTACATATTTCTGCTCATGTCTCTATATTCTAGAAATTTATTTATATATTTTTTTCCTTTTTCTTGTGTTGTTCATGTTATTACTATATTTTGCTTCGTGTGTTTTTAAATATTCATTAGTGTATCATTCAAACGTTGAAAAACGTTTGTTTAACTCTAACAATAGTCCATTATAATGCTTAAATTGCTCTGAAAGACATTTGTTGTTATTACATCAAATCAAAATAATACTCATATAGACACTTGATAAATGAAGCGCTGTTTATTTATAGCATAAGAAAAGTCAGTAAATAAACACAACTGTTCTTTGATATGGTATAAAGTGCGAGGCTTGTTGTTCTGCACCACCGGCATTCACTGTCTGTTTTTGATGGAAATAGCCACTAATGAGTATATGGAAGTCACCACAAACTTATATTTGCCGTAAGATCGTTTCAAGCTCACTTTCCTGTCCTGATCGCGAAGCATATAAGGTCGAGATTGGAATGCAGGTAGACATTCATCACGGCAAATATAGAACTAGCGTTCCGTAAAAATAGTCACTGCCATTTCCGCCTTTGGGAAACGGCTCTTTTGTTCTTTTCGTCGCTATGATAAATGCTGTAATTTATAAATTTGGTTAAAATCTGTTTCTAATATACCTACATTTAAGCGTTTGACGCATTAGAAAAAGATTAATATCCAACAAGAAATGTTCAACGAGTTCTAGAAAGCAGATTTATACCTATATTAATACATTTATTATTATCATTACGCCTCTTAAGCGAATGAGATATCACTTATTAATTAAACAATAAGACTATTTAGCAGCGGATATTCGTCGTTTTTTTTAAATTAGTTAAGTTTAATTACTAAAACTAAACTGTCACTAACTAATCTAACCTAAACAAAAATAATATGTTTAATTAAAAAATTAAACGAAGCCGAGATATAACCTACTAAATTTGGTTATCGAAATTATTCCCACGATCAGTGACAGTTACCTACACTTTTATATGAGTCAACACCGAAATCACTGCTCTTATTGACTCAACCATAATTTACGTGTAAACCCTTTTACTTAATTGTGATTCATCATATTCGTTTTTAATTATTTCCTCTCTTTACGTATTTTTTATAATTTTTTACACTGTTCATTTTCAAAATGCATCTTTCTTTGTGTTTTTATTTAAATTAATAAATTATTACGTGTTCTTGTTATTTTTTTTTATTATGTAATTATTCCATAAGAATATAAATTTTCTAATTCTTATTATTTGGTCATATTATTGTATTGTGGAATAATAGCCTTTTGATGTTTCTTAGTTTATGTGATTGTTAGGTCTTATAATAACTCTGTCTTTTTACGAAAACTGCAATTTAATCCATTTCATAGGTTCAGAGATTTCTGTGGGAAGCGACTTAATTTATATTAAATTAGTTAATTAAAAAGAGACTTAGTTTAGTTTAAATTAAATTCAATCATACTTAAAGAAAACATATAAAAATTTGAACGTAGCGGGATTCGAAGCCGCGCCTCATGGAAACCGTCCAAGCGCTCTGATCACTAAGCCATGCGATCTTCCTCACGTAATAAGTTGCATAAAGCATATAAGAATTTCGACGCAGCGTGAGGAAAAAGGCATGGCTTAGTGGTCAGAGCGCTTGGACGGTTTCCATGAGGCGCGGCTTCGAATCCCGCTGCGTTCAAAGTTTTTATATGTTTTCTTTAAGTATTTTTCACATTAGTATTTCTAACTCACAACTATAAAAGTTAATTTGTAACTTTTTCATTTAACAAAACTGTAACATAAATGAATATATCGTAAAGGAAGATCTCAGTAGAAAAATCACGACGCCTTTCTCCTTGACCCCCAGCCCGCAGCCCGCAGCTGCCGTCTGCAATTTGTCGTTCCGCGGCTTTGTTGCGTTTTTTGTCGTCCGCGCGTTTTGTTGCCGCACTCGTGTCATGTCTCTTAATTATTTGTAGCACGCGAAGTGTTTGAAATGTATGTGTGTAATATTGTAATGTGAGCTTTTTAGATTGTAACGGTGAATTTATTAAATATAGTATATTGTTAACTTTTCTTAAATAAGTGTGTTTCTTTAAGAAAAGTTAAAAATCTTGTGAGGTTTTCTTATATTATAATAAAAAGTTGTAGTAGGTAAACTTATTTTGTGTTCGTAAATACTTATGTTATAAATAATATAGATTCAAGTGAACGTATGGACGTTTTTCTCTTACTCTCTCGACTCTTATTATTTAATGATAAATCAAAGCTGTTGACTTTGAAAGCTTGACTATATCTAAGTCTAAAACTCTGTAATATTCTTAAGCATCACACTACCTGGTCAGACAGGGCCCTGGATCCGGTTTGGTCGGTTACAGTAACAGCTAGCTGAAATATTGTTCAATATTCGCGAAGGGCAATCAAATATGATTCATTGCATCTATTTAAGGTACAATAAAACTTTAATATCCAAGACTAACAGGCCTATAACTTGCCTAGATTAATAGAAGACATAAAGCGTTTCATTTCAAAGCGAATGCTTAGAAGTAATTATATAGAAATGTATAAAATCATTTGTATACAAACAAATAATCATCAGAGTACGCGTAGAATATTACACTACGGTATTTATTCACTATTTGTTTATTTTAAGTACACAAATTGTGCTCCGACTAAAGAGTGATGCGGTCGGCGGGGATGGGGCTATTATTGTAAATTGACTTTACGGTATTTTAATTGTGTAGATTTATTTGTTTGTCTATTTAGATTGTTGGATTTTAAATGAGGTAACTATTTTGATCTTGTAAGAGATATAATTAAATTTGAAGCAATTGAATAAAAAATCTATATATGGCGACGTTGATAGATATTTAAATTATTTTGTTCAAACATAAACATTAACAATAAACAATTGAAAATATAAATATAGGATTTAACTTATGGGTGAAGTTCCTTATATTTTAAAGTATTTTTTTTTATAAATTGAATTGAATTATTCTATATAAGTTATCGTTAAATAACTAATGTTAAACCAAATATATTTTACTTCCCTTCATTTGCAACTCAAAATATTAAATTAGTAATAAATTAATAATTACAACTATAAGTTAGTGAGTTACTACAGTTACTTACTTATTAGTAAATAACATTTTGTTCCGCCTTGTAATTCCTAGTTACAATATTTCGATATCAAAACTGTACAAATCTTCACACAAAGGTGTTACCATCAACATTGTAGCAAATGTTTACAAATTTCGTAGCGGTTCATATATTGTCTGGATAGAGCGCATAGTGTATGGACAGTTATCTAATTGTCGCAAGACTTGATCCACACTGATTGCACAAATCTTACTATATTTAACAATATTGGACTTAGTCATTTTTCGTCTGTGGTTAGAGTTATATTGAAAATAGGTTCATTAATCTAGTTCTGGAATGCAATGCCCAAACGCGGGCAAAAAAATGTAGAACACTTCAGTCCGTCTGCATAGGCTCTAGGATGTTGTTAAATATTAATTAGAAATTGTTAATTAACTTATAAATGTGCTAAATAATTTAAAACATCTTAGAGCAAAAGTGAGAGCTACGAAGTTGGTTTTTTTATAGGCAATCTCCAATATTCACACGATAGAGTTTAGCACGTCATGGTCAATGAGATGTTAATGTGATGTTGTAACTACTGGCTTTGAATAAACTTGATTCGTTTGTCGCACTGGGTCAGCTTTCTTAAACTCGTAATCGACGTAACTTGTTTATTTTCATATTAACAATTTTGTTATTGGAATAAAAAAAAACACTTTGTACAACATCTGTTACTAAAGAATATTTTTGTATATATATATATATATATATTTAATAATAATCTAGACTTGAGTCATTTTTACAATTCCATATAAGGCACCAGGAAAAAATGTGTTTATCTGATGACTAATAATAAGTGTCATTTGCAGGTGATTTAAATTTTTTTTAAATTTGTGGTAGTGATTGAGATTATAGTAAAGTATCATTATCAAACTATTCTAGGTTAGTAACCCTATTTGATAACAAAAGGAAATCTGAAAGGAAGGATCGTCTTCCGCTGTGTTGGTTTAAGAAATTAAACCAAAACATACATGATATCACGTTATTAGTATCATCTTATATCATCACACTTTATTTACTTAAATATTATTTAAAACGAATGTTTCGGCTACTAGCGACAATTTATGTTAAATCTTAGATATAGCTAGATGATATAGCATATGTACCTAGCAAGTATATAATAGTAGGATATTTTAATAAAACAAACATTTGTTTTTACAAATGTCACGGTGTGCCCGACCACACCCGATCAGCAAGGTTAGGCAGCGCTCCTAAGGTTGTGACGCAACACTAGGTCACACCTAACGAATTATCACACTGTCAGATGCCTTTATAGCTTATTATGCTGTTAAATCTGTTCAATTCATTGAACATTCCTGTCGCAGGATTGCTTTTATCTTTTAATCTATCTTTTTAAGGGTCTGTTTCGTAGGTTGAAGTTAAATAAAGTTTAAGGAAGGTTTTTGACAAACAAGTTTTTCTATGTTGGTATAATTTTTGTCTTTTGAAAAATAGACCACGTTGACGTTTGAAGGTTTATATCGGCTCAGGAAATTGCACAGAAAGTTTTAAATTAAACTGCATGCATTTGCATGTAATGCACATACATTAAACCTATAATCTATATATAACAAATCATACTAGCCCTAAATAGTTACAATTTAGAATAAATCCCGTCCTCATATTTTCAAATTTGCAGTGCTTAAAAGGATTTATTTTATGTATGTCCAAGATTAAATCAATTTGCTACGCCGTATATTAACCACGGCTATATCTGCAAAAAGCTTCAATAAGCCGTTAACGGTATCGTAATTGTATAAGAACGGGCTATCTTAAATTGATAGTAAGCCTAGCTTCTATATTTTATAATCGAATAATAAAAGTGGTTTTCTAACACATGTTTCAGCGTTATTTTGATTTGAAAATTTAAAAGGCATTAGTAATAAAGAATTCTTTATTGTACCTGAAAAATTACCGTTCTCTACTAAACATTTTCATTATCTTCAATTCCAGGATCAAGAACACTTAAAACCGCCCATAGTAGGCGGACTGGCCAACGCGGAGCTGTACTGCCTCGCGTTGGCCAACATGTACTCCGATCCGAACTACCACAACCTGAACCACTGGAACATCCTGCAGACGCTGGCGCGGAAGGGCGTGCAGGTACCCGACCCGCCCGACTGCGCGCTCACGGAGACTGTGCTCATACAAACTAATCCATTGAAAATGGTACTGATATTTAAGTTATTTCATTTATTTATTTTGTAATTTTTTTATTCAGATAAATTGTTAGAATATATTTAATCTACCAAAGAACGCAAGTAATTCAAAATTAAATGTGCCTTTCAAGTGAAATATGGTTTTACAAACATTGTCACTTAAATATGGTAAAATATGAATTACGTTATTTTCTCTCATGTAAATGATGTTAAAATTGTATTCAAAATCTATAGCTTTAAACATTTTTCGAAACCCACGCGGCAATTTCAAATGTATCTGACCTTTACATTTAGATGCAATCTTAGCTGTTTGCGCTAATCTTATTTAATTTTGCCTACATATTGTGGCTATTTTGGCGTAGTGGGATAGTGCGTAACCGTCAACTCAATGTTCGTGGTTCGATACCCACTTGGTGGAACGATTATATTTATCCACTCTAGCAGACAAAGCGTTTCGAAATGTTTCAATTAACTGTAGATTCCCTCTACTTCTCTCCCGCAGAGCAGGGAAGCTTCAAGCTGGTTTTCTATATTCATAGACACATGGGTGACACATAAGTGATTACAGGCTGTTCGGGCCAGCTGTAGGCCAAGTACAAGTGTAGCGCTACCATAAACAAACAGTTACATTTGTACCACATATGTCATCTCATTTATTGGATTAAGACTTCAGTACCGTTCACGTGATTGATGGTGCTATAGCAAATTGATTTGTAATTTATTTATAGCCTGGCTTTCGTTTGTGACTTCATCTGTGTGGGAGGTTGGAACGAACAATATACGTTTTATATACTACGTCTAATCTGATCAACTTATTTGAAATATATTTATTTATTATTGTTTATTTAAGTATCTTGACTCTAAATTTTTTATAATTTTATTAGCACAAATAATTGAATGTTTTATCTATTAAATCTGCCTACATGTATATTCTACACCATTTTACTCGTTTTGTATATATAATCATTGACAGTCACTACGGGTACTCGGACACTATTTAAGTCTTAAATTGTGCTTATAAAGTGACAATATATTCTATAAAATTAAATATTTTAATTTCCAGAGTGCCCATTTAGCTGTGATAGAAGCTGTGATGGCGCTATACGCGCGGGAAGTGGTGACCCTAGACCGTGTCTCAGCGGCGACACAACGCTTCGGAACAAGTCAGCCTTTACCCATGGGTTCTAGTATACCGCACGAGGATGGTTTACTTTGTTGGATTAATGCTGCATGCGCTGCGCTTAATCAGGCTGAGGTGGGTGGGGAATTGGGGGAAAAGAGACTTGCTAATTATGATTAAGTTAAAAGTTACACAAATAGTCTCGCATAGTATATAGAATGCATTTGTATTAGGTCACATTAATGAATTGATTGACCGATATTATATTTTACACCGAACTATATCAAATCTCACAAGCAATAGAATTAATAATAGTCATAGAATTAATTTAAAAATACCTTATAAAACTGTTTAACTTATGATTTGGAATAAAGTATAACTGATATACTGATACTTAGAAACTGTTGCTTAATTATGTAAATCAATAAGATGATTTATTACATGATTTTCATATACAGATGAAAGTGATAGTACTGTAAATGGCATTTTGTTATGTAATGTACTGGTATTTATAAAATTTTCTATGAATATATGTTTTTTTAAATGTAGCACCTTCATTATTTAATAATAACTATGGGATATTTGCCTTTCAATGTTTTTTTATATGTACCAAATATCTATATTACAGTTATAATTTATTTTACAATATTTAAATTATTGTTCAGTACAGAGATAGCTCTTTGCTATAATTAAAATTAACTTGCTGTTTATCTTGATTTATTTAGAAATTTTGGGATCAACATTTTTATATATTAAAATATTCGATAAACTTTACACATAATCATATTCAATTCCAGGAGAACTCCCCCCAAGTGCCACCAGTAAAGAATCTCCAAGAGCTCTGCGACGGCACTTCTCTCGCCGCCCTCATATCCTTCTACTGCCCCGACGCCCTCCCCCGCACCGCCGTCCGTATCGGCCGCATGGCGTCCATACAAGATTGCTTGCACAATCTGATGCTAGTTTACGACTTCTGTAAGAATGTGCTGCCTCACAACGTGTTTCATATGATGCCTGAGGATGTTACTTACATGAGGGGGTGAGTTACTTTTTACTTGTAGCTTGGCACTTAACCTAAACGGTCACTATAAATCCCTATTTATCTTATCCCGTTTTGGTCTAAATTGTTGTATAGGCTATACTATTCTAAATCTAGTACACTAGAAGTAGTGTGGTTTAATATCTGCCTTTGTGTGAAATATTAAAATAAATGACAAGTAAACAGAAGCATTATTAGTTTTTTGTATAAAAAAGTATTATTTAGAAATATGTAAATTACAAGATTGTTTTGAATGTAAATATTTACAACTTCACAACTATGACTTAGACAGTATAAACAAATACATATATATTTCCAGTATAACGCTCAGTATGTTGACACTGTGGTATGTGAATAAATTAATGCAAAATAAATTCAAATGATATTTTTATATATCAACATTGATGTAATAAATACCAGTATGTTAATTGTCTTTAATATTAATACAAATTCCTCATATATTTTATTGCTATTTAATTATGTTCCAGATCAATGAGACAAAATTTAATAGCAATGTTAGCAGACCTTTTCAATGTGCTCGAAGTACATCCGGTGAATTCGGTGAAATATCCAGGCAGTGGTGAGTGCAAGCTGATTTCATATTTATTTCCATATTAACATGTGCCAATATTGCATGCTAGAACGATGGGAGTATGTGGTCATAATATCAAAGGTCCTATGCCCACTAATACTTGCATAGTTTACCTGGACGCGGTCAAGTAATGCTTTTGTAACGCCAATATTGTTTAGTCAATGACATGGGGCTTCTATTGTTTGTCGTTGGATACATTTATTACGATAAATTGAAATTGAAATTTTGATATATGCATATATATTCATTCATTTTTTATCATTATTATGATTTTTATATGTTTTTTGTCGAAATAAAGTGGTAAGTATACGATTTTATTATGTCATTAATAAACAGTTTTAATTAACCAAATGATGCGCTTCACTTGCGATTCACTTATTGTGTATATTCTATTACTAATTGGCTGTTATTTTTTAAATATATCAATATTATATTCCAAATTCAAAAATGTAATATACTACACAAATAAAACAATAATAAGTAAGTAAGGGTGATTTTACACTACTGGCTGCTGTTTTTTTTGTGAATATATTAATATTATGTTCTAAATTCAAAATTGTAATATACGCAAGTAAAGAATAATAAGTAAGTAAGGGTGGTACACGCGATGGGACGAGGAGTGCGTGGTGCACAGTGCGGTGTACAGTACAGTGTACAGTAGTACGTGAGTGCGTGTTGTGTAGCGCGCGCGTGCGGCGAGAGCAACGCGCACGGCGTGCGGCACAGGCGCTGCCTGCCGCCGCCGCCGCCCGCCGCCATCCCCGACCTGCGCGCGCCGCCCGCCCCCGCCGCCCTCCCCGCCCACTCCGCCCACGCGCCGCCCTTCGCAGGTACACGCGTACGGACGACTCATTCAGAGAAGGCAATATTTATGAGACGAGTGATGGGACATGGTCTAACCCACGATTGTTAAGTGTGATACTCGTGCGTTTAAATGTCACTACTCAATTCTGCTGTTACGCAAAATCATATCATTAAATGAAAAATTATTTATTGATGTTTAGTTTACTTATATCATTTACCATCGGAGCATAGTCAGATAAAATCTGAACTGAAATGTGCGATTTCAATAGTTATAAATTTAGATAAACTTCAAATATTAAAATATGTCAGAACATAGAGAACATAACCCGAAATTGCGTGAAGAATAATAATATACATATACGAATAATGGTATACATTAGGCAGTTGGAATACTATTAAAATAAAATTATAATTAGGTTAGGCCATTTTCATGCATTGTCTCGAATACAATATAAAATGTCCAGACTATAAATACGTCACATAAGTATTTTTTGAATTTTGCCTTCTCTAAAATTCATTCATTACAAAAACCATCTGTGTGTTGTGTGAGTGTACAAATAAATACAAACAAAATATATTGAAATGAACGACAGTAGTTGCAATTTAAATGATTTATATATAATAGATATTTTTGGCACTTTTAATTGTTTTTTATCTATAATATAAGCTTTTTTTTATTTAAAACGCCTTTAAACCCGCTTTCTAACAATGATTGGTCGCATTTATAGCTTCGCATGTCTAAAGCTTTATGCAATTGTAACGCTTTTAGCCCACAGGCACGGAGTCAATGACGTTATGTCCCCAGGACTCCCACAAACATATATAAATTTGCCGTTTTCGTTCCATTTATTATAAATGTGAAAGTTTAAAAATCTGTGGACATTTTTATTTTGAATACAGTACAATTTACATTTTTATATTGATTTGGTGCTCTATTTTTAGATAGCCTCGATAATTTTGGTGAGTGTAGTTTGTTTTAATTGAAATTGGCTAGCGTTTTTTTTATATCCATTTTGCTTGGTAGTTTCTATTTCGTTTCTGTTTCGTTTTCGTCTTCGTTTTCAATACGTGTTGTAATAATCTTATGTTCTCAATGTAATCATTTTATTATTATATCATTCTAGTACGTTTTAAATTTAATAATTATTCCTTTAAGGAGAATGTTCAATCCATTAATAGTATATTGGACATTTATTTCATAATATTTTAAGGTCAGATATGGCCGTTCATTTTGGCCCTCATTTCGAAATGATTGTCAGTTCTTTATTTAAATTCATTAAATTGGTTTCTCTTTAATTTTAAAATCAATCTTATTTTTACATATAGGCCACCATATTGTGTGATGTAGATAATTGTTACAAATCACGACCTTTCCATTATATTGTTCTAGCTACAGGGTACTTTATTTTAGATAAATACGTAAATATCCGATATTTATACTAGACGTTAAAGAGTTTGTTTGTTTAAAAGTGCTCATCTACACTCACACTGTACGTGTGGTTTGAGATATTATTTTGCAAGGAGGCTCTGCCGCCGGAAACAGCTAATACCATATAAATAGTAATACAATCGGAATCCCAGTGTCCCGGTCTCCGTCGGCGTGCGGCGTGCGCGCGCGCGGGCCCGCCAGCCGCTCCTCCTGCTCCACGCCGGAGAGGCGGAGCTGCAGCCCCCAGAGAGAGGAGTTCGTGGTGCACAGCCGGAAAGCGATCACCACACTGTCCGCTATGGCGAGGCGGGATGATGAGTGTATGTAGTTTTTTTAAATATATTTTTTTAGTCTACGTGCAAGATATACCGTGAAATATTTTGAAGAGACTGCTCTCCTCTAATCGCCGCAATTCGAGGACGTTGTGTGTTGAGTGACAGATATCAACGACGCAGTTTGTGTTATGAGAGCGGGGATATATTAAAATAATTATAACGTGGGGATTCATCAAGCTTGAAATCAGTAAAACAGAATCTTCAAGCTTGAAATCAGTAAAACACCGTCCTAATTCACTTATAGAGTTTATTTTAATATTTTCTTTGAATGGTAGGTAAGTAAAATTGATTGAAAAGCTATTTAAATAAGAATTATTTTATCAAAATTTACATTGGAAAGCATACTATGTACACCACTGAGCCTTAACTTAGAAAAAACGATTGTAAAAATTAGATTTGTTTGCAGATTATCCAGAAAACAAGACGGCGGCCGGCCGGCCCTCCAACTGGGCGGAGAGCAGGGAGAGCAGCTTCGCGGGGCGGCGCTCGCGGCGCTCCTCCGTCACGGACGACAGCCAGCTCACGGTGGAGAACTTCGGCGGCTCGCAGGACCGCCTGCACTTCGCCGGACGCAACCCCGAGAAGGAGCTGGCGACCGTCGCCAGCGTCCGCAAGATATCCGCGCCCGCCGGTACTGTGTCACTGCAGTGGCTGAAAATATTTTCTCTTTATCCTGGTCTACCTGAAATCATGTCATGTGCCCAGAATATTGCTGAAATACTTTTTTTACATTAGTAAATAGATTTATACATTATTATACAAATAATAAACTTACAACTCTATAACAGCTCCATTAGACCACAACCCGCCTCTCCGCTCGTCTCGCCAGGACATCCGAGGCTCCATACAGTTCTTCCACGGTGACTATCAAAACGGCGGCCAGGAGGAGCGCCCGCACAAAGTGGAGCGCCAGCACTCCGCCCCGCAGGTGCCGGAGCCCTTCGGGTCGAGCCACAGAGGCGGCGGTGACGGGTTCTACTTGAACGAGCGGGACGCGCCGGACGGGGATGTCACTAAGACGAGCTTTGCTGATTTGGGCAAAATTAGGAGTAACGGGGATCAAGGTTTGTGTTTGATTTTATTTAAAACTTAACGAAATATTGTACTTGCTACTAAATATATAACGTCATCTTGTTACACTGTATGCATACGCTCGGTCTAAAAATTATCTATCTATTTCATATTACCACTGAATTACCGTGTTTTAACACAGCCATCTAATCTATCCGTGCTCAGAACAAAGCCATCTAAATGATTTTTTTTTATTTAAATTGTTTTATTTTTTTGCATTTATTTATTTTAGTAACACTTTAATTCTTCTCGCTTTCCAATCGTTTAAAAGTTCCACGTGATATACCACCAGCATGGACATTACAGATTATAAATATTTTCCTGAGTAAGATTCAACCTCCCAACTCCAACCCAAGAAGAAAGAAACTCAAGAAGGTTTCTTTTTATTTTCAGTTAATTTAAGAGGACAAACCTAAGAACGTATATTGTTTTATCATAGTTATCGATGTCCAATGTTACCCGCTTTGTTCTGCCTTACGACCACATATTCCCAACGCCATTTAAAAAAATATATATAAAATGATATGCTCACAATATAATCAACTGGCTTATATTGCTTCGTGAATGAGTGATCGATGTTTGCATGATATATAGTATCGTTATATTTCATGTTGCTTAGCTTATCAAATGTTAAATGTATAATAATTATGTCGTCGTCATTTTCCATAACCATTTATGTAGGACATTTAAGAAAGGTATAATTTCTGTAATAACATTTTTAGACATTTTAGTCTGATAATAAATGACTATTGAGTTCGATATAACTTAATTAACAAGGTGCCCAAATATTGTTGCTAATCGTTTGTATATAAAAACTATTAAATAAATGTATACACATTTGTTTTCTAATAACAACTAGAGTAGAGACAATTTTATTAAAACGACATGTGCCCACACAATGCGCAGGCGCAGGGGAAGGCGAGCGACGCAAGACCTCCTTCAGCGCGGCGGCCGCCACCACCCCCACCACCGCCAACACCGCCAACACCACCACGTGGCAGCAACACTTCCTGCAGCACGACCATGCCAGTCAGTAATGCTTTTTAAATTTATGTGTTTATTTTGTGTTTATGTCTTTGTTATTAGTTGCTTACTTGATTATATATTTAGGTATATTGTATATGTATGTACACGACATTTAGAAGGTTTAAATATAATGTGGGGTTTATATGGAGCGTTACAAAATCTTTACTATACCGCGTTTACACAATATACCAACACGATCAATACAGTATATTATAATACGAGTGTTATAAAGACGGCGATGACGTCACCGAAGCGTTAGAAGACTCGTCGCCCACTGGCGGCCAAGCGATGGCGGCGCAGTTGAACAACATTAGGCTGAAGCTGGAAGAGAAGAGGCGGCGCATAGAGCAGGACAAGCGGCGGATGGAGCTCGCCGTCAACCGGCAGCGGCAGCAGTTGGGGCAGCAAGCGTTCCTGCAGGCCGTTACGCGGGTGAGCTTAGTGTGGAACGAGCTTTATTTGTTTGTTTGTATCTTGTTTTAATTCCGTATGGAAGTGCTTTGTGGGGATTTCTTATTATATTATTTAAATTAAATGACAGTATAGTTTTTTGTATTTTGTATAAAATAATACAGAACATGTTGCCGACATGTTCTGTATTTTTTTATTAAAGCAAACATGTTGATGTTTAATGTAAGATTAGCGCATTCAACAACACAAACTTTTCAGCTTTTATTCATTAATATGATTATTTCTCACAAAGCAGTCCATAATATATTGTCGTCGGAGCTCAAATTCTGTTTCAAAACTCTTGTATATTTTACCATGTTCAATAGTCGTCGTAGTTGTTTTTGTTTATGTAGACTTGTAGTTTTAAAAAACAAAGCTAGATATTTTATACAATACATTAATTTAGAACTTCGACGACGACTTTTTTATATTGGTCCCTATTTATATAAAATTCGTATTGATACTCTTTATTAATTTTTGGCGGAAAATGAAGTACGTTTAGTATGTGTATGTTAAATGGTACTATATGTTTTTGGATGTGGTGTTGAGGGTTGCGGCCAGTGTGGTAGTTAGGTGTGACATTTATATTTGTTCCTATCTTTATAAGAAACAGGAAATTTTTGACAGTTAATTGACATGGTTTACTATTTATTTTTATAATATTTAATCCTCTAATTGTATGAAAATGAGTTGAATTTCATAAAAGTATCAAATATAGTCCACTTATAAATAGTAACGGTTTCTTTTTTTCTTTATTTATGAAGTTTAGCTCTAATTATTTTGTTTATCACTTAAAACTCCAAACAGACGTAAAATATATTTTTCTATTTATTAGGATACATTTTTGCAATACCAGTTGGCCTCTTTGGTGAGTGCCCGAAAATGACGATGGTTTTTTATCAATTTAGTTTCAAATTACATCGTTGTTCATATATTTATTTTATTTACAATGTATTTTGATTGTACAGAATCGATTCATGCTTATTCAGCTTTCATTCGAATATATTTAGATATATAGCAGATTTATTTAAAAAAAACATGCGTAAAATAATTTTCTATTTACATATTTTTGATACGCCTATACATTCAATATGCGAAATTTCGCTTTAATATAGTACTTTTTGAGGGTATCTTTCGTAGTAGATTTAAATGCAGCTTCTATATCGTCATAAAATCCATAAATATTTTGCTGTCTCATGACATATACTCAAAGTTCATATACTCAAAGGTTCACTTGTTACTTATCGCACGTTTAAACACTCGCAGCATGTATTGTCAAACTTAATAAAGTTAAATGATACACTAAATGACTCTCCACAGACTAGTGTAGTGATAGAAGTGACATCACAAAATTAATAAGTTCCACGTTTTAGTATTAAAACAGGCCACAGTGGAGACCCGATTGTCCGGACCTCAGTTATATGGAGTCGCGATCATCCGCCCTACTAAACGGATAAATTAAAATTTAAAACAAAAAATTTCGTAACTATTTTATTTCATGATTATAAAATGTAATAATAAAATTTCAAAATATTAAGATAAATACATATACTTAAATATGAACACGTCTCAATCGAGTGCCAGAATGATATTATTTAACTCCAGTGTCCGGGACGAGTCCGGGTAATCGCGTTTCCTACTGATCTGCTAACGTAAAGCACAGTACAGAGGTACAGACAGTATAGACTAAAGCATGGCGTGTTGTTGCGCGGTGGCGGTTGCAGGGCAAGCCGCGCGCAGTGCCCGGCGACGGCGCGGCCGACCAGACGCAGGTGAGACCTACTATGTACACTGGAATATTAATTTAAAAAAATTTAAAACATATGCGTGGATTAGTTCATATAAATATTTTTTAAAGACAATAGATGTGATTTTAAAATATTCTCATTGTTAGTAAGTGGAATGCTAGCAACATACGACGTGACTATTTACTAATGCTCCTGCTATATGAAATAAGTAATAAATAAATAGATTTCGACCAATTTATATTTATTTTTATTTAGTAAGTATATTAGAAAATAGTTTAAATGCCTCTGTGTTTCGCTTATGCCTTGTTGTGTTTTTGTCATAAAAACTAATAATATGTATTAAAATTTGATAAACAACCTAATATTAGAAAATGCGAGTTATTTATTTGATTATACTAACTTTATTATGTAAGAAAACAATAATATAAATGTTACAAACCACGTTACGGATTTTAATGCAATTTACACTAATAGACAAGAGTAATTCAAGAGGAAGGTTAATAAATAAATACGTATTTATATATACGTACATATAAACATACATAGTGAATGATTTGTATCGGGATTTTCATAAAAACATAGATGTTTTTCGTAGGCAGGTAGGTCGGTAGGAACTCGCTCTTAGAAGAGTGCCTACATTCGGGCACTTACCCACCATAACGTGAGATAATAAAATAGTTAAAATATTATAGTCTACGCGAGCGAAGCCGCGGGCGGAACACTAGTCAACTATATAAGGTTTATAGTAGTATCATATGTCTGAATAGATTGTGGCAGTTTTAGCCAAGAATTAGTTTAATTTATAATAATTAATTGCCATGACCAAAAAATAGATTTTGACCAATTAATTATTTATTTTTTATTTTTCTCATGGTCTTTAAAACTTAAGATTTAAGTTGATGTTGTTTTCATGTTGGTAACTGCATGTCTTAGTTGTTAAACTGCATGTTTATTACACAGTGTTGGATGCTTTATGTTATTGGAAACATGCTTTATATCTAATATTAGATATTTTATACACTATTTTACAAAATAAAAAATATCGAATGAATGAAACGCCTTAAGTTTAAAATTATTCTTTTAGATTCTCTAAAAGAATTAAGAAAATTACTTAACAATCTATAAACAAAAAGAAGATGTATAATTATTATGAGTAATATTATATATATTTTTTAAAAATATAGGACATGGTTCTCGAGGCACCCAACCAGAGTGCAGAGAACGTGGCGCTTGAACAGTACCAACAATCTATTGCTAAGTAAGTTGCATATTTGTATACATTTGTGTATTTTAATTTGTCTTGCTTCTGTTTTACATTTTCTATCTTGAGTATTTTTTCTTTTATTTTGCCTTTATGTAGAAGAATAAGTCCTGCGCAAAAGCCAGTTACTAATATTTGCAGAATGAACTGCAGCCTGCAGGACATACAGAGTGACATCGCGAGGCTCGCTAGTCAGCAGAGTCAGCTGCAGCAGCAGCAGCAAAACCAGCAGCTGCAGCAGCAGTTACAACAGCAGCAACAGCAACTACGAGATCAGCAGCAGCAATTACAACAGCAGCAACAGCTTAGGGAACAACAACAACAGCAGCTACAGCAACAGCAACAACTGCAGCAGCAACAGCAATTGAGAGAGCAGCAACAACTAAGAGAACAACAGCAACAAAGAGAACAACAGCAACTAAGAGAGCAACAGCTCCAGCAGCAATCGAAGCAGCTGTTCCAGCAGGCGCCCCAATCTCCGTTTCAACAGTTTCAGCAAAACATTCCACAGTTGGTAAGTCTTCGTTATTGTTTTCTTTTGGCGCGGGAATAGCTTCTCGCCTTAAGCTTGCTAGCAAAATCTGTCATACTTTTTATAGCACGGAAGAAAATTATTTGCAAAAATTTTAGTCCGATATTACTTTATGATTGAATTATAATACTTAATACTTTTGACTTAAAATTTACACATGACATATGCGGTACCAAATAATTAATATTACTAATTTTTACCTAAAAAAATAATAAAAATAGCACAGCTTGTCTCTCTCTTGTCCAAATACCTAAAAGTTCGCAACAGAGCAAGCAGCACGCTCACTCCCACCGCGTTCCTTCCAGCACAGCCAATTCAGCTCACAGCACAACGTGTCCAGGCCGAGCAACGCGTTCGGTTCCACACCCCACTTACCGAGAGACTTCTACAACTACGATCAGAATGTACAAAACGTACAAAACACTCAGAACCAGAACTTCCAGTTCCAATATAGGGATATAGATCAGGAATTCAGTAGGCAGTTCTATCTGCACGAGACGCCCGTTCAGCCTCAGAGACGTACGTGGGCGCAACACGCTCAGATACAGCAGGAAAATGCTGAGCTGAGGGGTTGGCAGGTGGGTTGCGACGTGCTAACTATATATTTTTTATGTATTTTAAGATGGGTTTCTTTAATTTTAGGATCACTCAAGCTTATGCTTTTGGGATGTTCTAAACTATCTCTTACAATACAATATATATAATATGACATGCATAGATGTAGGTGAATGATAATAGACCAGGTGTTGATAAAGAAGATATTGAAGTTTGCCGAACACAATGCTGAAAACTGCATATGAATCGGTTAAGCCGTGCCCGAGATTAGCGTGCACAAACACAGATACATAAAAAAAAGATAAATTTAAAAATCATTTGTTTTTGGTATTTTAAATATCAGTTAAATTTTTTATAAATATATCCCATTTTTTATATATTTTTCATAAATAATATAAAAATTTACCATATCATTTGCATCCATGAATGTTGTATGTACACTTCTTACACTTGTTGAAGAATCGATCTTGTTGAAGGGTGAACTTTGTATTAGGTATTCTTATTGCATGTTAAATATTCTTATAAACTTGCAGCTACATCAACAGAACAATCAACAGCAGCAATACCAACAGCAACCGCCTGAACCTGCCCAAAGAACGTGGAAGGCACCTTCACCCCAGCCTCCTCCTGAACGCAACTGGACCCCCCAAGGCTTTGTGCTCCACGATAGGAACAAACCCTTCCAAGTGCACTATAACAATGATCGCTATCAAAATGGCACTGATAATCCAAGAGATGTGCAGAACCATTTGAGCTATACAGTGGTAAATGCGAATCAATACGTGTCACAGTCTCCGCCCCCCGCCAGCCCGCGCCGCACCCCGCAGCGCCAGGGCTCCTTGCCCGCCCCCGCAGCCCCCGCGCCGCCTCCCGACGATATGGAGCCCCAGAACATATCCTTCATAGGCAACGCGGAAGATGATGCGCTAAGACAAGGTATCAACAGATTGAACATCTCCTCCGGTACTAGGACCTACCGCATCCCGTCCCCCACGAGGCCTTCTTTAGCCAACTCTTTCCAGCAAATGGAGGCTGAGCCAACTAACGAGAAGGGTTTCTATATATCGTTCGACAACGAGCAACCAAAACGGCCCAAACCTCCATTGAGGGCGAAACGGGGTTCCCCTAGAAAAGAAAGATCTGAGTATGGAAGCCCTGAACGAAGTCCGGAGAACACGTGGAGTGAACTTGTACGCGAGGACAGACGAGAGGAGAGAAGAGAGGAGAGACGGGATGATAGAAGGGAGGAGAGACGTGATGATAGAAAGGAGGAGAGACGGGATGATAGAAGGGAGGAAAGGAGAGAGGAACCGAGGGAAGTAAGGAGGACGTCGCCAGTGAGAGAGCGCGTGCGACCGCCCAGCGCTGAGCCCGCCGCGCTTATTATTGGCGAATCGAATTTAGATCCTGTAAGTTTTTTATGTAATAGTTATCCAACCATGGGAATTACATAAATAATAAGTCACTATTAATTTGTAACTATATGATATCAAACAAAAAATATGTACATTGACTGGATTTGACGTCTGGTAAAAATATACAAAAAATCTCCTAATCCTAACCGGGGAAGTCAATTAATTTCATTTATTTGCTCTAGTACCAAGACACAGAACGACGTTAAGCTCCGCTGCTTGATACGCATTGTCTCGAAGTTATATGCAACATATCTAAAATGGTACAATAACCACAATTCCAGAACTCAGCGGAGGAAATGGAGCGCAAGAAGGAGCGCATAATGCTGCTGTCGCTGCAGCGGCGGCAGCGCGCGGACGAGGCGCGTGCGCGCGCGGACGCGGCGGCGGCGGCCCGGCGCGCGCGCGACGAGCGCGAGGCCGAGGCCAAGGCGGCGCGCAAGGAGGAGCAGGCGCGCCGCCGCCAGGCCATCCTCGCGCAGTACAAGCTCAAGAAGGCCATGGAGGAGGCGGAGCGGGAGGTGGGTCCCTCCGCCGCTGCTGTGAGCAGTGTGTGTCTCGAGTGCGGTCCCCTCACGGTGTGCTCCCTCCGCAGGGCAAGGTGCTGGACCGCAGCGAGTTCCTGGACACGGTGCGCGGCGGCACGGCGCCCGCCACGCCGGCGCCGCGGCTGCGCGGCAAGCACGCGCGCGCGCGCCCCAAGACCATCCACGTGGACAGCGGCGCGCTGCCGCTGCAGGACGGCGCCATCAGCAAGCAGCCCTCCTCCACCAACCTCACCGGTCGGTCTGGGTTTGAGTACGCTTGCACGGACGTTCGCTAAATAGTGAACTGCTAATTTATTTTGAACACTTAAAAATAATATTATATTTACATCAAAATTTTCGTAATCAAAATTAAAAGACGGTAGGTAATTCGCTTATTTTATTATGATTTTCAAAAGATATACACCAAATAATTGTTACTTGTTGCAAGGTCTATAAGTCGCTCTTATGTCATTTGTGTGACAATAATACCAAAGAATGTAAAACAATGACGTTAAGACAAGTTTTGACGTCATATAGCTCGCGTCATAATATTCGGTACTCGGTGTATAGTAGTATATTCTATTTGTTGCAAGACTAATTTTAAGTGTTTTTACATATGCACGTTTGTATGTAATGTGATTTTTAACCTGTTCAGATTTGATGTTGCTATCATTTTTTCTATTAATATGTGATTGTTATTTGTGGCAAAATTTTTCAAAAACATTTTTTATCTTTTACGTATTTTGGAATACCTTTAAAATAGTACATATAATTATAAAATATATAAATTGCACATTAATTATTTTATAATTACTATATATTATTTTTAAGGATAAATTAATATAGATAAAAATATTTTTTTTTGCTAGCACTACAATGTTTTTATTTGCTGCTAATTGTTGTGTTGATACCTATACGAATACTGTGTTTATTGCGAACATCTAAATCTCAATACTTTAGTAAATATAATCAAGTAATGCTACATCAGTAGTACTAAAACGAGCTCGCAATAGCACAGTGTCCGTAACGCCCGTAACGCCCGTGCGTGTGTGCGCAGGCGCGATGCGGCGCGACTACTACCGCGGCTCGCAGGACAACCTCGCCGAGCGCGCCGCGTTGTATAGAGGTAGGCTCGGCTGCTGATTCTTTTTTGATTTTTTTTTATTTCTAGCTACTCACTATGATAAAGGCATTAGTTGAAAAAGTCAACACTTAGCGTTTTAGTTTATTTGTAAAATAAAAATAATATTTGCTTTTTATATTTTCTCACAATTTTGTTTTGAAAATTAAATGTTATTTTTAATTGTACGCGAATTTTGCATGATTATTAATTAAGAATAATTGATTAAAGATAACTTTTACAACATAAGTTCAAATTTTAAACATATAAATGAATGAACCAAAATCCTTAATAAATGATTACAGATTCGCCAGTAGAAGACCGCGGCGGCATGTCGCCTAGTAGTGCCTCCAGCGGCGCGCTGGGGCGGCGCGGCTCCTGCAAGACCTCCCGAGGTAAGCGTGTTCATATCCTGAATGCTCCGCCCCTTCCAATCCCTGACATTTTGCCTACTTTCTATATTTTCCTATATCTCGACCTAAGCCCGTCGTATTATTATACATTTTTTTTTCGTTTCTATCCAAATAATACATTCAATTTTTTTTGTTTTTAACTAAATTTAAATTTCACACTATCCAATAAGTCCTTATATCCGAACATAAAATCCTTTACATACTTAAACATTTTTCGTAATCATATCGTTAATGATTTTTTTTGAATAAAGCACTATAGATTTAAATCATGTTTATTTCACGGTAAGGCAAGTTTTAGACAGTTCGATACGATTAAGGTGCGATTGATCGTTTCGACTTTTGACCCCCGGGCCCTGTCGCTGTCGCTACTAACAAAGAGTGCTTCGCTGTTGTACGAATCTATTTGTAATTTGTTTTACGACATATTAAAAAAAATAAACTTGTATATTCATATATTCATATTTTCATTTTCATTATTATAACAATGTACTGATGGATTCGTATATTTACTATTTTCACCTCATTGCGTTGTGTTATTTTTTTTTAATTTACTAATGAAAAAAAAAAAGAAATGTGCTACGCAAGGAGATGATTAATGAAATGTTATTTACTGAGAACTCAAAAATGATAAATATTACTTACTTGTATGAAAACTTTTACTTACTTGTATGTGAGCTACAATTAGTTATAATCAGTTGCTTCGAGTAACCTGATATATATTTTTGAGTTCTCAAATTGTTGTTGATATAGTGTTTTGCAAATGATTTGCAGCACCATATTAAATAATACTTTAATATTTTTTTTTGTGTACGAATGATACACGTTTGAGGATGGTCATATGGCTCAGTACCCTAGTCGGTAAAGACGCTTTTTTTATTTTTATTTGTAGACGCTTGGACCTCTATTATTTATATTTTAATATTTAATGATTTATTTTTATATGTGTATTCCAGCATTGCATAGATTGGCTAGATACACTCCAATGCAAAATTATGCTTAATATATTCCTTTTTTTGGCCGTATTTAGTTTGCAAAACTAAAACGACGGAGGTGTTTCAATAGCTTACTCCAATTTACAATCCCCTAGACCTTCCGCGCATTAAAATTGGTTCCAGTAACAGCATTATATGTAAAGTTGAATGGTCGATATTTATCCGCGAGTCGTTACTTTTGTTTGCTATATGCGTTTATCCGATGGAGCCGACTGACCGACGCATGTGTGCATGCAAGCGTGTACGCGAGCGTGCGTGCGTGCGTGCGTGCGTGCATGCGTGCGTACGTGCGTGCGTGCGTGTTCGCGTGCTGACACGAGCGGGAAACATTTCAGAGCGCGTGAATGACGAACCACAGTCGACTCGTGGAAGGTCTAAATATTCCACTTACCAGAATAACTTTAAGGCGGGGAGGAAATCTAGCTCTCTTATGAACCTGTGCGGTAAGACACGTTTGTTACACACAGTACAGGCTTCTCACGGTAGCCGGGCCTGCTTTTGGTGCGTTGGGTTCTATTTTCCGTTGCAGCGCACAGGGGGATGTTCCAAGTGGTCAATCCAATCAAGCTAAAGGGAAATTATATATTTCAATTGGTAAATACAGATATAAATTGTATTAATATTAACACTACGATTCTTTTTAAATGCTATATATCACAATGCAAAATAAATACCTTTTTTAATTTCAATATGTGGTAGTTAATTTATGTAATAATATAAAATATAATCGAATTTATAGACAAATTAATATTGGTCTATTGTGAGAATTGAAATTACGAAAAGTTAATAAATAATTAAAAAAAAATTTCAAATATCTAATACAAATATTCGCACATGCTGTGAACATCCCCCTACTGCGACCCCGTAGTGCTGTGCACACATATTATTTGTTAGGTTGCCCTTTGTATCGCTGTACGGTTGTGGTTTATTTAAGGTATGTTTATTTATACTTATCTTGCATGCAATTATATGTTATTTCTCTATTGGTGTTGGTATGACATCGTTGCGCCTCTTTATGTCGATTGTATGCTAATTATTGATCTTATAGTGACGGTCAATATCGATTTGAATAATCGATTCACTTCTTGTAATTAATTATGTATTTAAGCGGATATTACACTACCTGAGTACATAAGTATAAACACACACACACATGTGTTTTCTATGATTTAATTTTTTTTGTATATAAAAAGTGCCTACAGTTACAATATATGTACTTTTTTAGTGTTGTTTTAAAAATACATTGAAATGTCCTTCACAGAAAATATTTTGTCACACAATACAAACTTTGAATTAGATTTAGTTGAAGTTGTACAAATATGACGAGAGACATTGCTTTTTGTAAGTTGATGCCTCCAAAGTTTATTTTGCGATCGGCTTGCATTGTTCCCGGACGCTTGTGTTGTAGATTTTAGAATATTTTTTATTTCCAACATTGATATTGATTTTTTTTTATATTTTAATATAAATTTTTGTATTCAAAGCAGTAGGTATTATGCATCGCATAATATATATAGATATTTTCAAAACACTCCTAAACTATAGCTAATTTTAATCATATGCTAGTCTACATACTAACTGGGAAAATGAATATTTGGTTCTTCGATAACTTCTAAATGGTTGCATATAATAATTTATTATAATACCACTAAAGCAAATTACACCAACTTTGTTAACATGGTAATATCTAATGATTAATTATTTCGAACGTCATTTCTAAGTGATAGATAATATTTTATGTAAATTTTGAAATCTGGTAAGTCACGTTGAAAATGTTGCCCAAATTGAAGAAACCTTTCACATTGCTTCACTTACTTTGTATGAACTTCTTTTTCATCAGGTTATTTGCCTTTCTTCAATTTTTTTCTTTAAAATTAGTACTAATATTGAAGTAGTTAGGTTTTCTTTTAAATATATTTGGTGAATATTAATTGAATATCTTTTTAATAATGTACAGCTTTTAGTGTGCTATAGTTTTTTTTATATATTATTTTAAAACATTTACTCATCTGTCCTTGTGTATTTTATCATTTCAAGGAAGTTGCTGTAAGTACTGAATTTAAATTCTCTTTTAAATCTTAATTTTTATCTTAAAATATTTATATTTTAAATATAAAGCTAAATTGTATTTGCTATCTTTGAAAAATAAATCTATAAAATAATGCATTTATCAAGCTTACTTAATAAAATTCTACTACAGCTTGTATATAGGTAGCAAATAATATGCCTAAGTATAAAGTGCTTTGCAAATATAACTTAAAAGTGCTGGAGAGGCTATGCTAGTAAGAATAATTGTAACCTCCACGGGATCGCTGGCACCCTGGTGGCCTGGTAATTGCATATAGCATTACGGGCTTCATTTTACTGTGTCTTACCAGACCAAACGTCACATTACACTGACTGCTGTCGAATGCTTCAAAGCCAAAAGCTAAGAGCTTGTTATATACAAATTAAAGTTTAAAAAAAGTAAATGACTGGGGATCGGTACCACCACTGTGAGTTGAGAGAGTTACAAGATGGCGGCGTACACAGACTCGGGGCTGGGGCGCGCCACGCCGCCGCGCCGCGCCGCGTCCCCGGGCCTGCGCGCGCTGGGCTCGCCCGCGTCGGGCCCCGGCTCGCTGCCCGGAGCCCTGCCCGGGGGCATCGGCAAGCGGCGCCACGACGACAGCTCGGACGTCTCGTCCACGCATTCCTCCATTATGGATTACTCTGGTGAGTTATACTTTGTGTTGGTTATAGATGCGTTTAGTAGATTATAATTGTGATTATATTTATAGATGTACTGTGGTTGATAAGGTTTTTTTACAATATTGATTGTAAGGTATGATCATAACGTTTAGTTGTTTATGTGTTTGTTTTAATTTATTTGTCGATTATAATGAAATACGTACAGTAGGAGAGTAATAAAGTTTTTTGAGATTTCTTTGTAGTTCCTGATTGTAGTTTAAATAAATGACTGACGTATATTAATATAGGTCTTGGTTTTGTAAAAAAAATAACAGGACACTTAATTTACTTGTTAAAGCAACCTACCGAGAACGACGCAAAGGTTTCGAATTAACGTTACTACAGTAGTCCACTATTACCTTAACTTGCATACACACGTCACGTCACTCCGACACTCCGTCCACCGTCACGTCAGAGTTAGCGATGTCATGCCAATACCGATTATTGTTATGTTAAGGCATGGTTTGACTTGATGAGAGCATTTTGTTATGTGTTCTAACACTCCGCTCCTCGTCGCTTAACATACGCTTATCACATCTATATTAACACTATCACGCCACTACATATAAAACGCATCATTGTCATAATAGGTTTAGTTTACACGTTTATTATTGTAGATTTTGAATTTCAAGTAAACTATGTTGTTTGTAACAATTAGATATTTTCAATAGAAATGTAAAATTAAGTGGAGATTAATTCAATAGACAAACGTTTGCCTAGTTTGATTAATTTATTGACACAACACATTGTTTTTCTCGTTCCACGACATTTCTAGGACACTATTATTGATATTTGCTCAAACTTAGGTCCCAGATTATACAAGCAGCCGGCGACGAAATCCAACAGAGGTATAATGTTGAACGCGGTCGAGTACTGCGTGTTCCCCGGAGCCGTCAACGCGGAGGCTAAACGACGAGTTTTAGAAGAAATAGCTCGATCCGAAAGCAAACACTTTTTAGTTCTCTTCCGTGATGCTGGATGCCAGTTTAGAGCGCTGTACAGCTACTGTCCGGACACGGATACTGTGGCCAAGCTGTACGGGACTGGCCCCAAACATGTTAATGACCGAATGTTCGATAAGTTCTTCAAGTAAGTATTTTTTTAGATGTTAGACCAAATATTCTCTGCAATTCAATTACTCCGAATGAAATTTTAAGCCATAATGCTGCCTCTATTCTATTCGGATAAGTCATATGAGTGCCACGATAGTCGATATTTACTATCTGTATTATTTTTCAATATTTTTTTAATAATTTGTCATTAATTTGTCTTACAATCGCAGTGTGTTCAATTTCCACCATATGGGAATAGATTATTATGTATAATTTTTACACAATCAATTTTCATTATTCGAGAATAGTAATACGATTAAGATACGAGTAACTCTTAATAAATATAACTCTCCCTTCAGATACAACTCGGGCAGTAAGTGCTTCTCGCAAGTGCACACTAAGCACCTGACGGTGACCATCGACGCGTTCACGATACACAACTCGCTGTGGCAAGGCAAGAAGGTGCAGCTCCCCAGCAAGAAGGACATGGCGCTCGTCATATAGAAGCCGGCCGCCCCATTGGTCGAGGCGGCTGCGACGTCGCGATATCTAGTCGCCGGCAGTCAGGCCTTACACGTAACGCTCGGCAGCGAGCTCCATATCGGCCGTAAGGTTTTATTTTATAAAGTTGTTGACTGCATTTACATAGTTCGTTACGAGAGCTCGGATTATATATCAATCAATGAACAGACAAACGGAGGGACCGGAGCGCTCGGCTCAGTGGTTTAGATATCGTAATTATTATAACTCGGCTTCACGGCGTCTCTTCAGTTTTAACGTGTTTTAGCGTAACATTGCTTAAGTAAACGCTGGCTTTAATGTGTGCGTCTAGTGTGCAGCGCGTGCGTGCGGCGCGCGCTCCCGGCTAGTTGCCGCGGTCTCCTTTGAAAGTATTCGTTTCCTGCAGATCAAATGTGATATAGGCTGAATATTCAACGTGTATTTTGTAATTTAAGCGACGGGTGTGTCACTTTCGGGGAGAGTCGTGTTTTGTTTCCAGTAGTGGCCAGTCGTATTGTAGGACTCACACTCGTGTACAGATGCGTACTGGTGAATTATTTTCTATGATTTTTTTAATTATTAATATGATTATTACAATTTACAATTGACATTTGATTGTATTCGTTTCTTTTTCGTTTGAGATTAATCACTTATCATACATTTCTGTTAGGTTGAAAGGCGATTGTCGTAAGTCGATCCTTTGCCTATTGTGTGTGTGATTTGTACACTCGTGTGAGAGTGTGTGTCTGCCGGGTCTACTCGTGAGGGACGGCTGCTATTCGAGATAACTTCTAGATATTGACTCCGACGACTCGCGCCGCCGCGACGGGCTCAATTTTGACATTGGCACGTTACATTCACTGCCATTTTGTTGTAATACTCAATTTTAAACTGTTTTATATACTCAGTATTGTATGCGAATCGTTAAACTTGTACATTTTTAACATTTTGGCGCCAAGTGTAGGTCACGTCAGGTTTTACAAGCGATGAATACGAGCCGGACGTCAAAATATCGTGACGTGTGCGAGTCGCCGAGCGGTTGTCATAAGTAAATAAATAACAAATTCACAAACTAATCTTTGCTTACTCGTTAAATGTAACCTAGTGATTGTAATTGAGCGGACCGAGCGAGAGAGAGAGAGAGAGAGAGAGAATGATAGAAGAAAGAGAGCGGCGATCGTTTGACTTCTTACGTTGATTTTGTACTGCTTGTATAGCTAAAGTAAGTCGAGGCACACTCGCGTGGTATCGTACTGCCTTATGTAAATAATTGTTTTCTTTTTTTGTATACAGCTATTTATTAAAACGATGTTAAACGGTAATTGATGAGTGTCATTTTTCATTGTTCAATGATTGGTCATCGATTATATACTACCGATAGTGTATGGTACGCAAATATATTGTATTATTAAAAAGCATAACGAAATAATATTGAATTTCATATTATTGTTGTTTTATTTTTTTCATATTCATCCAGCGTATAATGGTTTTTATTTGACTTTTATTTACTTTCACTTTTTAGATGTTTCCTCAGTCAATAAGGTTATCATTAATCATATATAAATCATATAAATATATATATATATATATATATATATATATATATATATATATATATATATATATATATATATATATATATTACTTCTGGTACTCCCAGCCTACATTAAATGAAATTTTCACACTAATATTGTGTACGTTCAGTTTTCCCTAAAAGAATAAGGTATAGCATTTTTTTGAGTCAGGTGGCTTTTACAGGATGCAGTACGAATATTAACTAATATGGGAAGAAGTGTGGATAGTACGGTAAGAAATAAAGAAAGAGTGGAAAGAAAAGCTATTTGATAGAACCCTGTAAGTTGTTAGGAATTCCACACAAATTATAATACAGTATGAGCAAAAATGCGTTTTAAAATTTAAATTTCTCTTAAAACACATATGGGTATCTACAAACTACGGGTAAAATATGTCGGGGTAACTGGATTGAGGGTTTATTATTGTTACCTTAATGCTAAAAGTAACTAGTCTGTTGTGATAATGTTTGTTGTGTTAATATCATAAATACCCGACGATATCATAGAGAGACCGAGTATGTAGAGAAGGTATGTTAAATAGTAAAAATCTCACATGATTCGAGTTCAAATTATATTTTAAATAATCATTTATATACAATTATATTTGTAACGAGGCATTTATACATTCACCTCGCTTAGCATGAGCAACGAGTATTCTTATAATTCGTAAACAAGACAAGACTAGGGTTTCTTGCTTATTCAAAAATAATTCTATCAGTAAGAATAAATTATTACGAAGAAGTATTATTTATATATATATATATATATATATATATATATATATATATATATATATATATATATATATATATATATATATATATATAAAAATTTATTTAGTACTGTCTAAAAAAATGTTCTACGACTTTATTTGCGGAAAGAGCTTTTTTATTAGATAAAAACATAAAAGTCCCGCCTTTAATAAACTCAACGTATTTAGCATATACAATAGACAAACGCATCAAACAAATTATTTTGAATAAATAAGAAAATGAATACGACAACATTTCACAACAAAATGTTAAATATTTCAACTAAAATTCTATTTAATACAATTGAAATTATCAAATCAAAGCTCAAGATATATTATGTATAGCCTTGTTTAGTTTAGCTAAAGCATTACATTAATTAACATACATACATATAAATTATACATATTATAGTACGGGAGGTAGCTGCACTTGAACAATTTACTTCATAAGGACTGAAATTACTAAATAATGTCACTCAATGCTACGAAATATCCGATTTTAAACGAAGAACAAAATGAATTTATATTAATAAACTATAAACTATATTATACTTCAAATATGTAGCTGACATTATTATATCTATATTTAAAAAAAAGCCTATAATTTTTTGATTAAAAAATTTCTTCAAAGAATTGTAATACACTAAGGCACTATCTGAATAAATGTTTATACCCCAAGCATATTTCTTTTTATCATTTTTTAACAATATTAAAGACTAATTAACTATTACAAATGAAATCAACACTGAGCACAATTCCTAAGAAAAATGTAAAGCTACCTCCAGTATTAATAAGTATTAACAATATTAAAATAAAATGACTATTAAAATACTATAAAAACTGGTAACACTAATCTATAATTGGATCATAAAATACATGTAATAATTAAATATTTATTTCGTTGTGGTGGAAGATATTGTCAAGGCAGTACAATAGTTTCATTTAATATATATTCATGTGAATTAAAGTGACCTAATACAGCTTAAGGTTAAAAAAAAGCAAGGATTGAGATACTTAAAAACCTACAAAACTTCCAGACAGCTGCCTTCTAGAATTACATAACCTAACCCGATTAACCAACTAATTAATCACATCACAATCACAATATTTAAATAAAAAATACTTTCATAAACAGTTAAAAATATTAATTGTTTCATTTATAATTAAGGACGACTCAACTAACTATCCATATAATACATATTGCATAATCCCAAAGTCCACAATATTCAATATCCAAATACCCAATTACCTTCTACAAATGATATTAAAAACGATCATCACATACAAAATACTTTCTTGTTTACTATTGATTTTATAAGAATACAACGTGTGCAATTAAAATATTTCGAAAATGAAAAAAAAAAATTACGTAACAGTATTCGAACCCTCGCCCCTGGGAGACCGTCCAAGAGCTCGTCCCAAATTAAGCCATACATCAAATAACTAATTTGATATTCCGTCTTAATTTATAATGCACACAAATGTATTATTTCAGCTAAGCTATATTGTGACAAACATTAAAATAATATTATTTTAATATTAAAATCAAAGGATTAATTATCTTTTAATAAATATTAATTTAAGTACACACATTTTTGCAATAAAATTAGGTATAAAAAAGAAACGCTTTTGTTACCAATATGTATAAAACTCTCTAATCACAAGCTCTATTCATATAAAAGGCTCCATACTTATTGCTATATTTTGAAGTATTAATTAGAATTTTATTATTGATAACGAAAATTATTAAAAAAAAAATATTCACAAATAATGTATGACAAATGAAGCCACACTTCGATCTACTACACTCAAAGACAATGATTATAATTTAGCCTACATATATATATTTATACTTTTTAACATAATTTAAGCGCTAATCGAGATCTCTGAGTGTTATTGTAAATTTGCAATGTATTTTAAAACAATTTATTGAGTTACAGTCCCAATAAATAGTTTTTAGTTTTTTTATTTAAAATTTTACTGGTACTGTCACATTCTCAAACAATGGTATAGTAGTGTGTGACGGGCGATGCTTCCTCAACGCTTTTTATGTTGGACACCATCACTTCTTCTGTATCCTGCAAATATATTATTTTAAAAAATTACTATGTGAAACTAAATAATGATATCCATCTGAATGATATAATAGAAGAAGACAGGTTATCATTTTGGTTTTTTTTTTACATTTTTCTTGTAAACAGTGAGGCAAAGTTTTAGTTAGGACTATTGGTACGTACCTCTTCATTATTGTATTCATTAATTTCAACTGGTATTGTCTGGCCATCTTGTGTGATCACCTGCAGGAAAACAATTCATTATTTTATATTAAAAATGATGCCTATGATACCTAAAATTGTCATTAAAAGGCAAAAATGCCTCCATTAATATAAATGAATCTGTTAACGAGGTAGAAATATAAATAGATAAATAAGTACCTGTAAAGTTTTTCCGTCTATGGAGGTGATGGCCAGCTTGGTGCCATCTTGCATTGTGAAGTGCAGCGGGTTCCCTGCCTCGTCTGTCACCTATATTTAATTATAGTATTGTTAGCCATGCATTTTTATTTCATATGCTTTATTTCAGATTCGTTCTTTTAGAGAGGACGTAGTGCCAAGACCCTCCATTCTCTGTTTTCAGCCCAAATTCAAGACATTGTGTTTAGATTGGGCGAAATTAAACGCATTACATATTGAGGAACCTTAAATCACACTTTCTTATATTACACTGGAACACATAAACGTTTTTTAAACAAACTATAATATGTTTTTTTTGAGAATATAGTCCAGGCTGTCATATAGTTCAGGCAGTCGTTGTCTCGACTAATAATATGTAATGGAAAGCTTTCGCTTAGGCTTTTAACAAACATTGCATGAAAGAAGTAGTATGAATATTACTATATCTTTTATTTTTATGGTAAAGGGGTACAGAAAGTATTTGTAGGTTTTAATTATGCGGTGATCTTCATACTAAATTTTCAAAATTAATATAACTCACACACCACATACACATTGCTTCGACAATGTTTAGCACAATATCGTAATACATAATATGAATGCACAATGTTTCCTTTGGGGTTACAAAATACCCAGAAGGAGAAACAAAACCCCACAAATCATCACAAGCAAACATTTTATACGACTTTCATTCCCTCTGACATAACCTTTTCCTAACACAGTCCATTGTTAGTATAATTCAAATTATCCAAATTGTATAATCTAAATGAATTATCATTATACAATTTGGATTTCTATAGTATTTAAGAACATACCGGTATATTTTCACCCTCCAACACTAAAGGACCCTCGATCTCCTGTTCCTCCTCCAACTCCTCAGTCATTTCCACTTTCAGCTGTTCGATCTGCTGGGGAACGAGGAGTGAGGGACCAGAGTAGAGCTCGCAAGTCGTTAGGACTTTGGTCTCTTCTATGTTGACAGCCTGGTGACAAATTTATTAGATTAATAGATTTCTTAAAACAAAGAAATAACGTCTAAATGGAGTGAAGAAATATTATTAATATATTGAGAGACCTGTTCTGGATCCAAAATATGGAAGGCAGGTGCATCGGCATCATCCGCATCATATGCTACATAAATCACTCTTTCTTCGGTTTCGTTTTCAATTTCTTCAGCAAGTTGTATTTTTGCTCCTTCTTCTGAAGGTTGTTGGATTTTGTCTGTTACCAGAAGGCTTATTTGTTTCTGTGGTTGCTAGAAGGAATAATTTAGATTTATAAATATTTCTTTTTTTTTTTTAAATTGTACAGTTGAAATTACAATTTATAATTTTTAATATGTATTTATATAACAAAAAAATTAACCTTGCACAAATGGAAATTTCATCCATCGTTTTTTAATAATAAATATACATAAAAAAGCAGTAATCACCTTCCCGCGCTCGAGCGGGGTGCGGCGGGCGCGCGCCGCACACTCGTCGCGGCGCACGTGCAGCGCCCACGCGCTGCGCGACGCCATGCTGCGGACAAACAGTACATTGATATCTGCGCTCCGTGCAGCGGACGCGGGCGGGCGGGCTACTCACCGCTTGCCGCACTTGGCGCACTGCAGCTTGTCGTGGGCGTGGGCGTGCGCGTGGGCGTGGCGGCGCGCGTGAAGGCGGTGCTGCGAGGAGGTGGTGAAGCGGCGCGGGCACTCCCCGCACTGGTAGGGCTTCTCGCCGGTGTGGATGCGCTCGTGCTCCGACAGGTTGCCCTTCTGGCTGAAGCTCTTGCCGCACACGTAGCACGAGAACGGCTTTACACCTATACAAAGAAATAAAATTTATAACACTCAATAGCATCCTTCACATTAGCGCAAGTACTAATGTTAAGTTAATTATATATAAGGAATATCATATTAAATAACATGGAAAGTATTGAAAATACAAATTTATTTTAACACTTTCCAAAAGATGTTTTATCTATTTTATGGACGATTACGGATTTGAAATCTGCTTCACTCGGAGATTTAATATATATTTTTATAAATCTAGTAATATCATTAAACAAACCGGTGTGCCATCTCATATGCAACGTAAGACTAGTTTTGTGCGCAAAGCGTTGTTTACAAATGTCGCAGGAGAACTTCTTCACACCAGAGTGCAACAGCTGATGGTTCAACATGTTGGCTTTCGTTTTGAACGTTGAGTTACATATCTGGAATGTTGAAAGTTGTTAACTTACATTAAAAAGTCTTAGAAAATTGTTGAAATAGAAAATAGATGACCATAATCATCAAGTCTGGATCTAATAGTGGAATTCTAAATATGTAGAGGTATATTTAAATTTCTAAATTATATAAGCACACGTTTGAGGCGATTTGGACTTTTTGTGAGCAAGTGCTGTTGTTTTTGTGACTGTGACTGTGACTGTTGGCATAAATAAATCAGGGCCGACACACAAGGAGAGAAATTTGTAAATTAAAGTATATATATATATATATATATATATATATATATATATATATATATATATATATATATATATATATATATATATGTGTTCAATGGGTGTGTGACCTTGCAGGTGAAGGGGCGCGCCTGCGAGTGCACGAGCTGGTGGCGCTGCAGCAGCTGCTTGTGGCGGAAGTGCTTGCCGCAGGTGCCGCAGACGTAGCGCTGCGCGGCGTGCTCGGCCTGCTTGTGGTACACCACGGAGGAGGGGTGGTTGAGCAGCTTGCCGCAGAGGTCGCAGGCGTAGGGGCGCGGCGCGCGCGTGCGGCGGTGCGCCACGCGGTGCACGGCCAGCGACTGCGGGTACGCGAAGCGCGCGCCGCACTCCGCGCACGCGAACGGCTTCTCGCCGAGGTGCACCGCCTGGTCGGTTAACGACTTTGTTCAATATTCTTTTTTTAACTAATAAATAAGAGAACCATATATATATGGTATACCTTAATGTGTAAAGACTTGTTTTGGCGATTACTAAACAGCTTGTCGCAGTAGTTGCATTTTAATTTCACTTTACCCTTCTTCGTTTGCACTTCCTGTTCTTCATTAGGCGCCTCGATGTTGACTATTTCTGAAAGTATAAAGTACGCATAAGTGTTCAACTTTCCAAAGAAATAAGATCTAAAGTTCTCTTTTTACACAATAATAAATAATGTACACTTAATGCTTCTATACATATATAGCTGTAAATTTGAAATTTTGCAGATAAGAAACTATAAAATAAACTTTATCCAAGACAAGTGAACACTTGAAATTGCTTTAAAAATATAATTTTATTATTCATCATTTATCTATTCTACAGGAAAAGTACAGCGAACTTATGGACATGGCACTCTTATTTTTACTCTATGTGGAGGGCAGCAAAGTTCATATAAACAATAGTAACAATATGTACTGTAATCATGTAAATGCTCAAAAATATGAAATTTAAACAAAAAAAAACAATTACCACCATTATTGTCCACATTGGTGTTATTTGTGTCTTCATTGACAGCATCAACAACTTCTTGGTGACCATCATCTACTTTGAGTGGGTCGCTAATGTCCTTCAAATCTGGCAATTTAGTGATTACTGTCTCTCTTTTCGGAAGTGATGTTTCTTGACTAGATTGTGAATTTTCTAACACTTCTAAAACTTCTTTATTCTGAGTCTCAGTTGGTTGTGGCTGTGATTTATATTCATTATATTTGATTTATAATAATTTAAAAAATTTTGCTTCAGCACAAATTCTAGATTGGTTAGACCATGTCTAGAATATGCATATATTGATATAAGATTTTGTTTGTATATATTTAGTTATAACCAAGTAATAATAATAGTATTATGATAAAAAATAGCTAGAACTAGAAGAAAGATTTGCCTTATCTTGCTATATAAATAAACTCACCGCGTCCTCCTCAGGCGCAGGAGAGGCGGGAGAGGGGGGGCAGGGCTGCACGCTGCGCCCCGTGTGGCGCGTGTCCTCCTGGTGGTCCTCGAACTGCAGGCGCGTGGGGAACACGCCCCCGCAGCCGCACACGAACTGCACGGGCCCGTGCTGCGCCACGTGCGACATGTAGCGCCCCACCGACGAGAACTCCATGCCGCATATGGCGCACTGTTCGCGAGTTTGGCGCATGCGACCTACAATTATTATTTATATAGTTTTGTATATATAAACTGATAAAAAACTAAGATTTCGCATTAAAATGGTATGTAACATTCAAAGTTCATTCAAACTGTAAATATCTTCATCTAACAATCATTGCATTTACATTTACTCTTCTCCATATTGAAAATATGAAACTGAAAGAAGTAGATAGAATGATGATGAAGAATATTCAACTCCACACTTACAGAAATCAATTAGTTGTAACTGTAGCTACAAATGTAAACAATGATATGGTCTATAGATCTAATTTCATAGAAACAACAAGCTATTATTTTCTTTTTTTTAATGATCATTATAAAGGTAATGATTGAGTAGCGGAAACTTCTAAAAAATCTCCCTTTACATTCTCCCCTTTACATATAAAAATTAAGATGTAGCTTGATAAGAACATATTATTGCACAATTCCTCTTAGATACTGTCAGTTGATATAACCCATATCAACTGACAGTATCTAAGAGGTGACCCAACTTCAGCTAAGTTCAATTTTTTTTATATTTTCTTAACATTACGTTATCTAATATATAAGCAACCATATCTTCATACCTTTTGGTCTTCCCCTGCCCTTTCCCTTAACAACTACAACGAGTTCCCCAGATTCTTCTAAGTGTCCTATGACTTCAGGTTCTTGAACCACAGCTGCCTTTGGTACAGGTTCAACATCGGGTTTTTTGTCATGGTCAGTTTCTTCTGCATCTATCATTCCCTCTTCTAGAAATATTTTTTCAAGTTCTTTACCCTGGAAATGTTTAAAAATAAGTATAATAGGTTACCATGATTCAGATTTTTGTAATATTTTTAAGTAAACAAAATAAAATTGTTATGTATGAAAAGGAGCTTCCTAACTATTTTGTGCATTCACTGTACCTGCTTTTGATTTACCTGAGATAAGCAGTCCAAGAGTTAGTTTAAGGGGCCTTTGAGTTGTATATATACGTTAGTCTTGTCTGTCCAGGATTCTTTAACCAAATTTCAATCTTGCTCCTATACTTACAGCAAGCAAATGAAATTGGCCAAAATCTTACTCTAATCCTAAGGATTTCTGAGTTCAACAGGACTGTAAAATTTTTATTTCTTACTTTCCAGATTATTAATTTAATATTGAAATGTGCATTAACAGATATTAGTATTTAATAAAATGCAGCAACTATTCAACTGAATGAAACTATTTAGCTGAATTTCCTAATATGTATAATTACATGATTACCTGAACAGCTTCTTTAAATCTTCTAGGTGTTTTCCGCCTTCTTTTTCCAGATGGTTCTTCTTCATCTTTGTGAACAACATTAGCTTTAACTTCTTGTTTTTCCTTGGCTATAGCTTCTTCTGCCAGTTCCTCAGGACTTTTATGTTTCTTTGGGGGCCTACCTCTTTTACGTTTAGGTTTTTCAAGTCCAGCAACTTGTAGAGATATTGGGTGTTCCACATGATATACTCCATCACTTGTATTAACTATAAATTAGATACACTTATTTTAAATACAAATTTTAATACTTTATATTAAGTAATTTTGGAATTTTAAATTTACTTACTTTCATAAATAATTTTTTCAGATATAACTTCTGGTGTTGCTGTAATAGATGAATTAAACACATTTTTCTTATATTCTTTTTCTCGTTGGTATAATTCTCTTATAATTTTCTGAAAATTAATATCGTGTATCAATGTTTATTCTGATTAAGAACAAATATTGTAATGGTTTCTATTTTTTTTATAAATTAAAAATGTTTATTGAAAAATTGTTACTTACTTGACCATTTATTATTAGATTTAAAAATTCTACAGTGGCTTCTAATTGAATAGTACAACCAGGGCATATAGTTCGAGGAAGTTCTCCATCATCAGATACCTAAAACATAAGCTGAATTTAAAATTTGTAAACTAAATTGAATCAGAAAATATACTATTTATTTTTTTACGCTTAGACTTTTTACATTTTCATTTAAGTTTTTATAAGAACGTCGTTATTATATTTTCACAAGATTACACACGTCAAATTGTGGCGCGACCAACTATGAATTCTTACAATATAACATTTTACATATTATTGTGTAAATTAAGTCCACAGTGGTAGAAATAATTTCAAATAACCAAAATAAATACTTATAGAAATTTAATACGGTTATTTAATCTTTTGTTTCATTCATATCCTTCAAGTTATAAAAATAAAGATAGAAAAATGATATAATTTTAAAGTACAAGGTCAGCCATTTTAGCTAAATTAGAAGTCAAAACAATCACAATTTATTGAAAGATTAGTTTACCTTCAAAGGTAAATAGGTATTTATTATTTCACTTAAGTTTTGATTATTTTCTTCACTAGAATATAATAAGGTTCCATTGTCATTTTCTTCGCCACATAATCTACATACTGTAGAATTGTAAAGAAACACTTCCATCTTTGTAATATAAAAATATTTCGGTGCGCCATCTACTTCCGTAGTAATGACAATATATAAACGTCATTACTTTTTTTATCATGTCACATTACCGTTTAGAAATGAAATAAGACGAAAATTAATAACGTAAATGAAAATCAATTGCTTATGTGAAATGAATATAATGACTGTAGTACAAGACGGTTAAATCAAATATATTTTAAAGTTTGGTATTTGTTGAAAATTTGTACTCGTTGATATTTTTTAATAATATAGTAAAATGTTATTGAATATTCGTTTGTCATAATATCAATGTTTCACAATTTCAAAATTTTGTTAATAGTCAGATAAAAATAATCTTAATTAGTAATGAATAGTTTGATATATAAATCTTATTTTAGTATATTTTTTAGATTTATATTATAAAAAATAAATTGCGTCTATGTATGGCAGCACTATTCAGTGCTGGCATTACCATGTCTTTTCTTTCTTTCAAAGCCCTTTCCGGTTCAGTTCCTGGGGCTAGAAGCCGTAGTTTCGGTTTTTATTATTTTAATCGCCCGTAATCCTACAAAATGAGGATTTATAAGGATATTATTACCGGTAAATTGATTTAATATCTCTAAAGTAACTATATCGTGTTATGATTTTTACATTTTATTGTGTATCATTGTTGTGAGTTTGACATTTATGGGACTTGTCTCATCGGGTTTATTTAATAAAGTGCCACATCGACATTACATTATTATAAAATGTTGAAGAATATGTGTAAATTATCTTTAAACATGTTGTTTTTCCAGGTGACGAGATGTTCTCGGACACATACAAAATCAAACTGGTTGACGAAGTTATCTACGAAGTCACCGGTAAATTGGAAACTAGGGTCCAGGGTGATCTTAAGATCGAAGGATTCAATCCCTCAGCTGAAGAAGCGGACGAAGGAACCGACACCAGCGCCGAGAGTGGTGTTGATATAGTCCTCAACCACAGGCTTGTGGAAAGCTACGCCTTTGGTGACAAGAAATCCTTCACATTATACCTTAAAGACTACATGAAAAAGTGAGTGCCTAGTGTTTTTTGCAACGTGGAAACTTGTCTTGTAACAGTTATTTTAAGTGAATGACTAACAGCATGGTGAATCATTGTGCATCTTAATTTCTTTATGCAGTGCTCATTTTCAACATGGTTTAATCGGTTTTAAGTATAAAATTTATGTTAATACTCTTAATTCTTTGACTTGGGTTTACGATATTTTTATCTATGTTTGGGCTGTGGCCTCTATCAGTGTCAATTTATTATCACGCTCATTGCATACAAACTAAAATTATTTGAAGGAGAAATACCTGATTAATATTTTAAAAATGATTGCACTTTAAATGAAGCCAACTCTTAATTTTTGTCTTTTAACTTTGAATTTTTTAACCTATATTTAAATCAATAATGATTTTGATTAATCTTTAGTATAATTTCAATTTGTTACACATGGTTATATCATTTATTTGTAAAATTTCATCTTAAAATTTATTAATGTTCATATTGTATATTTTGTAATTATTAATTGATTTTTTTGTTACAAATACAATTTTGTCCTTAAATCAATTATTATAAGATATATTATAATTCTATCATTAACACTAAGCTGCATCATCTAATACCAGAGATTGATATATAATGTTGATCTATGGAGCTTTTGATGCAAGAACAAATAACTTTAGTGAAAAAACACTCATTTCCATAGTGGGTGTTCATGAAATGGAGATGACATGATATGCAGTGTTCAAATATATGATTTTACTTTATATGTTTATTTAATTATAATATTATGCAATAAAAAACACATGGTACAAATATATTGATCTTCTAATACAGATAAATAAATTATAAAATTATTAAAATGTTATTAATATTAGTATCACAAGCAAGTATAATATGAAAATATTTCTTAATTTCAGATTAATAGCGAAATTGGAAGAGACGTCACCAGACCAAGTAGATATATTCAAAACCAACATGAACAAAGCTATGAAAGATATACTTGGAAGGTTTAAGGACCTCCAGTTTTTCACTGGTGAGTCCATGGACTGTGACGGTATGGTTGCCATGATGGAATACAGGGATATCGACGGAGTTTCAACTCCTATAATGATGTTCTACAAACATGGTCTTGAGGAAGAGAAGTTCTAAACAGTATATGTGATACTAACTCATAATATTCCAGCCAGCCTAACAATTTCCTTTTTTTATTTATTTACTTTGTTTTATCAATCATGTCCGCTCAGCAGTACACAGCTTCGGCAACTCCCCGTAAAAGGCTGAACTTTTGTAAAGAATTGATGTTGCATATTATTCACAATAAATAATTTAATGAACTGCTATTTTTCTTTTATTTAAATACATCACTATATAAAACACCTACATTTTGTTATACAAAAAAGTATTCATATTTAATATGTGTTTTTGGTATATGTTTAATAAAATACAAGTGGTTGGATGATATTGAATATACATAGTAAATTAAAACATACGAAAATTACTCTGTTACTTAAATCTGAAGGTCAGGTCCAATTGCATTTAAATGTGACTACAATTGTTGGTACTAAAAATTATAGGGAGTCAATATATAAAAAAACTACTGCCATCTATAGTATTCAAGTTAATTAAGCACAGTTCCTTTCAAGATATATTTTCTACCAAGTTGCATAGATGTCTCTGATTTTAAAATTAATCTTTCGTTAAGTCTACATATATTTCTAGTAGTTTTTACCAAATGAATAGTATATAATTAGTAATAACTGCGTACGGAACATAATACATTATAACTTATAGAGGCTATCTTGACGCAGCGTCTTATTGTAAACGCGACGGTTGTAGATTGGAATCCGCAATACGCAAAGTACGAGGAACTAGGTTCCGTCTGTCTGCCCTTCCATATGGGGGATACAGCGTGAAGCTAACAAAATATAATACTGTGCAGTACCTGCTATTTCGAAGTTGTCGTGTTTTTTAGTAGCAGTTCTCAGAACATTGTTTCTATGGCAACCTTCAGAAGGCAAAAGCGCTATTTGATATTCAATTAATTAATGCATATTTATTTTTTTATTAATAAAAAATTAAGTAGTTGTTAATACAGAGCTGCTTTCGTATATTATATATAGATAAAATTATATTATATTATATATAGATAAAATTGACTGAACTGAAGACTTTGAATATTTTGAAATAGAATTTTAATATTTATAATCAGATGAGCCTAGATAAATAAATATTCAAGGTTTTATTATGACTATTTGTTAAATAAATCATTCATAAGCTAATTTTAATAAATTATATTTTTTCCAAATCATGTTATAGTGTTTTAAATTTATTTTTGGAGGAAGCATTAGCCTTCCATGTTGCTAGTATTCCTACTAAATGAGAAAAAATCAACATATACTTATTTTTTAAGGTTTCGAATCTCAAAAGGAAAGGATCAGGAATGGAATTTTGTATGAAGTGAACTACCGATATAAGTTTGTAATAGTACCAGAGTGGTGAAAGACCAGGATTTTCGATTAATATATAACCCAAACCAACCAAATTCATCTCAATTTCCAGATATCCAGACCTAAATCCAACGATAGCTTATTTATAATAGTATAGTTGTATGGGTTTCCAGTCAAGAAATTCGAACCCAGGTACACCCTGGTTCTCCGAGGGTAAGGCCCGTAACCTAATTTTATGGAAGAAGTGGAGGAAACACTGGGTTTCAGTTTCGGCGTTTAGGACTAAAGGAATCTATCTTCATCTAACCAGGTCTAGCTGTCCTCACCAAGGGCCGACTCCGACAGCATGCCCGTCATCACGGAATTGGGAATGCCAGATAGTGTGAACTAAAAATAAGACCATCGCACTATTCGACGACGAGACAGAGTGTCCCCATTCACCAAGATATGTAAGGGGCTCGATCACCTGGGCACAATGACTACAGAGGAAGGCAAGTACAGACCGCATACGCTAAACAAAGCTACTGTCTCCGACCTATTAACAAGAAGGGTAACACTTAATCATCAGCCAAATACTAAGTAGTCGTGTTTCATATAGAAGAGAAGATTTTCTTTAGAGCAAAAACCTTGTGTTTTAGAGCAAAAATACAAGGCGATGAAAGGTGCCGAGTACGTTAACTCTTGAAAGGAAAATAGCTACTGAAGAAGAAAACCAAATTTATTACATATTTATTAGACAGTTATATTTAATAAAACAATATAAAACAGTAAAAATGTGTAATTATAGGTAGATTTACACTTACATATAGTATAAATAATAAATCCTTTACGATTCGAACGCTTTGATTTTTGTAAGAATTTAGATTAGATAGACAAATATATAGTAATTATAGAATTCTATAATTACTATATATTTGTTATTATACTATATTAATTACTATATTAGAAAGGGAAACTCTAAAACAAAAGTCCAAAAACTCGTGCGCAGCCCAGTCGGGGGCTCTGCCGATTATAACATAACTGTGCAAAATAATGTTTACGATTTGTCTTATTGTACAAATTATACTTGTGAACAACTTCAGAGTATCTTCCTGCCTAACTTTTTTAAAAATTATTTTACTGACATTTATCCTCGTCGCCACTTGTAGTGACCGTCTCTGGCCTTGGTCCTGAAAATTGTATCTATAACTATTAGTGGCTCAACACTATTCATAGTACGAGCGCAGCCGCTACCAGCTGTCAACAGTACGTAGTCAACAGCTACCCCTACAAAAAGCACAAAATAGTATACTTAAGCCATGTTTTGAGGCATGACAAATACCTACAGTTTGCTGCAGATTATTATGACGGGTGAAGTGGGCGATAAGGGGAAAGGAAGGAAAAGGTCATAGTTGAGTAACATCAGGGAGTGGACTCGTGTCATATCAGTGAAATAACTACTTTGCATTGGACAGAATAAAGTTTTGAAAACTAGCGGCCAAACTTCAGAAATGAAGAGGTACACAACACAAAGAATTAAAAAATAAACCTCAATTATTATGTATGTGATACAAAACCGAATCAATAGTATTCACGATAATTTGACTTTTAAAAGGTACGAGTAGATACTTAAAATTTGTACGCATATTTGGATAATGGACATATATCTACGAGTACTATATAGCTTTCTTAATCGGTGGTTAATGTTCTTCAATTTGTGCTTTATCTTTATATTGTTGAGATTTTAATTTAGTAAACAGGACAGTATTCTTCATTTTCATAATACGAGTCATTTGGCAATCGTCTGCGTACTCGATACGATAGTCGTCCGCTACAGATTTTTTTGAGATTGAAATTTTACATACTATTTCTGTTACACTTAAGCACTTAACAAAAACACATAGAAATGTGTACGAAATAAATAAGGAAGGTATATCGATGTAGATATTCGATTGCTGCAAATATTATGGTAATGATAATGAAACTTATGCTAAATTGATAAATGGTATGTTTTTTAGCTTTTAGGCCGAGAAAATGTAGTGTTGATGACACTCTGTTTTCCACTTGCCGTGCCTTTTTAGGACACATTGCGTGTTGAGTGGCGGAACTCAACGCCGCGCCTTGTCTCGTTGCCAGAGCGAAGAAACTGAAAATAATTCATGATCCCCATGTGGGAGCAAACCTATAACCGCTATGGCATGGCAACCCCAATATATTTTTATTTAATATAGATAAAAAATGATTAGAATTTAGAGGTTAACCACTATTGAGGCTTGAACATTTAAATTATAATATTTTGTAATATCTTAGATAGGTGTTTGACTAGTTTTGGTTTTTTATTCTTCCATAAAGATCATTTATTTTTATTTATTTTTAGATGCCAGTTTAGTATAATTCGCTTCGCCACTGTCACGTTAAATGGAGAACACACGAAGGAGATCCTAAATTAAGGATTCAAATGCAGGTTTGTTAAAAAGAATAACAATCCAGCAACTATTTACATTTATGTAATCAAACTTTTACATAAATTAGTACTAACCAAAAGGAATCACCGATATAACTTAAAAACGTACTTACATGAATAATTATCTAGCAATTATCACAATTATTTAAATAATACAAATCACAACGACCACGACGTACTGTCGAAATCTAACCGAATAATGAGCAGTCCGCTACTAAGCTGCCTGGTTTTATAATGTTGTCATTCACGTCAGTGGAGGGTAGGTGGAGATTCCTAACTGTACTGTAAAAAAAAATAACAGTACATAGTAGAAGACTGATATTTTTATTTATAGGTTATGTATTTACTTTAAATAAGATATATAATTTTGACGTTTCTATTTTAAATCAAGAACGTAGTATATAGTTAATATTATGACATTTCACACTTTGTATCTGAGTTTTGAAAACTTGTGACTGGAGGAACTGAACGCTGCGCTTTAATTTTTATTTACACAATTTTAACTAGTCCATTTTTGACAAGGAACTGGTAATATGATTTTTTTTTTAATAATAAATCATTTATTTAAACAAGTTTCTTACAATCCACTAGTGATTGGAGCCCCCTTTTAAGCATGATATTGCCTGTACCAGGAGACTCCGCTCTTCCATTACCATAAAAATAATAGAAACCTTAATCTTAGATATATATATATATTATATATATAATATATATGATATAATATATATATATATATATATATATATATATATATATATATAGATATATATATATATATATCTTCTTCTTCTTCCTGGCATTAGTCCCGGCTTTTGCCAGGGTCTGCCTTCCGACTAAGACCAATCGGTCCATATGAGTGGCGAAGTGGTTTTTGTGGAGCGATTGCCATCTGACCTCCAAACCCATTACTGGGAGAAACCAGGAAAGGAAAGGGAATAAGAGGCAGAAAGACTTGGAATATAGGGGAGGGACACCACTTACATGGATTGGATCGGGTTATGAAAGTGGTGGCTCGAGGTCCCGGGGTATATATATATATATATATATATATTATAGATATATATATATATATAATATAGTATATATATATATTATATATATTATATATATATATATAGATATATAGATTATTAAATTCATTTTAGATATGATTATTTCCCTGAATGGGGATCGAACCCATTGCATATACTATTTCAAACTTACTGACAATTGGATTTTAATACAAGGAATTATTTTAAAAAAGATTTCCAGTATGCAATTATATATAAAAAAATATTGTTAAAAACATATTGTATTGTTATAATAGAATAGAAGAGAAGATAATTTACATATTGCAATAAGTTAGAAAAAAAGTTGTGTCTTCCAGATATTTTTTTTTTATTTTAAGGACCAGGATTAAAAAGGTAAATAAAATGCATTATATTTGAGGTATGTTATATTTATCAAGTTTGTATGTAGGTTACTACAATAAAGTATAATAATGACTGATGATCTATACCGTGAGAACTCTAATAATCACAATTATTCATATGTATTTATTGTTTTGTATACATTTTAGGCGTTCACTAGGCACAAACATATGCCTTTAGTCTTTAATTTCTCCATAGTCAAATAATATCGAAATATTATGAAAGGGTCAAAGTAACGGGTAATGGCCACTGGTACTAATTTAAAAAGTTTTCTGTAATGTTGTCAGCTTGGCTTGTGTTTTTTTTTGTTATTATAAAGTTATACATAAATTATCTTTTGTTAAAACTTGAGATAAATTTTGTATCTGTGAGAACTGTGAAAGCCAAACGTTAAACAGCACTGATAACTTTTAATTATTTTTTTTGATGCGACATGGAAAGTAGAGCTTAAGTAGAAAAGAATTGTTATAATTATTTTGTACAAAAGTAATTCTAAAATAATTATAATTTAAAAAATTAGATTTGACATTGAATATTTTTCTCTTTTATACTTGTCTCCCTACTGTCTTTTATTTATCAAAGGTTTTATGTTATTACATTAAAAGCTTTCATTAAAAAGGTACAACATCTTAAGGTATGGCCTCATATTATGGTATCAAAATGAGCTTTTTATACCAAACTTTTCTCTACTCTCCACATACACAATACACTGCCAGGTGCTGCCATTTAATTTGTATATTTAATTTTTATTTGTATTTTTTTATATGAAGTGTACTTTATTGATTATGATTTTTATTTTATTATTGAATATTAATTATCAATACTTCGACATAACTTGAATGACAGATGTTAAAGTGAGCGTAAACTATTACGAATAACACTAACAATCGATTTTACAAATAATAATATATAATAATAATAATAGAAGAATCGATTTCTTACAATAACAAAATCGATTCGGCAATCATTCGTAATAGTTTATCCAGTGTGAAAGCTACAAGGTATAAATATAAACTGAGTGCTCACATTTCGAAAATCTACATTTAAATATATTTTTTTTCTAATTTCAATAGAATACTGTATGAATAAAACATTTATTTATGTATGTTATTGCTTTTTAATTTCTTAAGTAACTAAAACTCAAACACGAATGGGAGAACCAATTGAGCATAAATTTAAAGTGTAGATTTGGAAAAGTGCTTCGTATCTATAATACGAATTTAATATTATAAATAGTGATAGAATGTGTTAGGGCCGGGTTATACATCCATATATAGAGGAGAGGGAAAATCAAATAGAACGGGTTCCGTGGGTAAATTTGCAAAACATTAATAGTACAATAGGTTTATTAAGATAATGGATGGTGTACTGAAATAATTTTTTAAGGTATTTTGTTAGAGTAAATATGTTATAACATGTTGCGTCGAGACTGGAAATCTATACTCTTGTGTAGTTTTTAGGGCTTCAAGTGTCTTTCCTCTATTCTAAACTCGGCCCCGCCATGTTCTAAAAGATGTCAGTCCGTAAACCATGTTCGATAACTCGTACCGAAGTTATTTCATGATAATTAATTTTAGAAGAGCAAAATCGTAATAAATTTTATAAATATCTCAATTTAATATAAATATATTTACATTCGTTATAACTAATATTTCCTCTTACATTGGTGTCTTATTTAACGCACGCTTAATTACTCACCTAATAGTAAAATAAGATAATAAGATTTCATATGGAATGGTTTTTGTACAAAATCAAATACAAACTCCACCAAAGTGTTGCCAGATGTTACATTACTGTGATATACTTACTAAGTATTTTACATATTATCAATTTCTAATTTTAGTAATTTTTATAATACATATGAAACATGTTATTATGGTGAATTGTCTATTTGTATATTTCGGTACCTATATGACTTAAAACTATTTTAGAATACTTGTATGTTGGTATTTCCGCTGAACTGGCAACACAATTTCGCACTGGTAGAAAAATCACATGATGTATCTCCCTCGTTAAAACTTATCGCGACTAGCCTGTACATTGTACGGATCGGTCGTTTCGCATCATCATATAAGTATGGTCGTTGTTTATACTGTAGTACTGTATGATTGTTGACATTGACAGATAGTCGAAATGTATTCAATCGATTTTCGCATATATAATACATTAGAATCTATTATTCAAAGCGGACACTAAAACTATTAACTTTTATAAAGTACGATGATACGAGTCAACCTTTGAAAGTCAAACTTTCAACACCTCCCATTGAAAAATAGATCCATAACTACTTAATTTATAATTTACAAATAAGGTACTCTCTTATGTCGAATACGATATAGGATAGTCCACCGGCCGCACACTCGTGACCGGCACTGTGTCCCTCGCGGATCGATCGTAGGAAATCATAATGGAATGAAGATTTATTGCTAGAATTACAAGATCACAAGTGGAAAGAGTTTGCATTACTTCACACACTCAGCACTCAGCACTCAGCACTCAACACTTGACATTCGACCCTCAACAGTTGAAAGTATTGTGGCTGCAGGAGCGTGGAAAGTCCTCGTAGCCGCTCTCTGGTATGATGGAGTACTCGGGCTCACTATAATCAGGGACTCCCCGCTCATACTCGCGTTCTCTGTCCCTGTCCCGATCACGCGGGAAGCCTATCACGGTTTCAGAACGCAGGTAACCATTCTCCTGCTTGCGGGAATAGCGCGTCTCGTTGCGCTGGAAGTTCTCCGGGTGACAGATGGCATTGTTTTTCTTCTCCGGCAGAGAGCGAAGGGAGCCATTGTTAAGCGCCGGCGCGCCGTTGTTGAGGGTAAGGGGCTGGTGGTTGCCGATGTAGGTGAAACCGTTGGCGGGCATTGTGCCGCCGCCTCCCGAGCGTTGTGGCCTTCGCGCGGAGTTCTGGCCCGACATGAAGAACACGCTCGGCGAGGCGTAAAGCTCTAGCTACAGTTCCGTCACTGGTATGGGCCTGAGGCCGGGCGCGTGTGGTGCATGCGGGTAGTGTGACGGGTGGATGCCACGTACTATACAGTCTTCTTCAGTAGATATCGGTTTGTGATATTCTAGGTTTTTGCGTCCCTTGTTCCACTTATAGTCCTTCAGCTTCTCTTGCATGTTTTTACGGTATCTGTACAAGATTAGCAGTAAAGTTGCGACTGTAGCGACACAGGCAACTACAATGATGCAAATGATTGTCTGTTGTCGCGTATCGTGTAGCACGCAACCCAAGTCATCAGCATTCAATGTCTTCAAATATTTATCTTTTAAATGTTCTGGGCTCGCGCACTGGATTTGGGTGAAGTTGCTCTTGTCGTTTAATAGCTGCCGCAGCCAAAGCAGCTGGCAGTCGCAGAATATTGGATTGTCAGTCAAATCGAGTTGCTTCAGCTCTTTTCCGACGAAGACGCTTTCACTCAGTGTTATCAATGCATTGTCCCTCAATGACACGTGTCGTAACTTCGGTAAACCTAACAAAGTACAATCTTCTATATCAGATAGTTTCTTATTATTGATAAGGACAATATTCTCTAGGTTAATGTTGTCTTCGAAAGCACCTTTTTCGACGCGCTCTAGCTGAGTCGCACCAGTTACATCTAGGAATTTCAAATTTTTCAATCCTTTAAAGGAATGGCTTTCTAAAACGATGAAATCATTTTGGCCTATATACAATTCTTCTAACCTAGTTAAGCCTGATAGTTGCAGAGTGGGCACTATACTCAATCGATTCCCAAATAGGTTAAGACTCCTTAATCCTGGGAGACCTCGAAATGCATTATCGCTTATATTTGAGAGTCCAGCTCCATTCAAATCTAACACTGACAATCGGTTAAGACCGGCAAAAGCGTCGTCAGGCAGAAATGAAAAAGCGTTTAACCCTACATGCAACTCGGCTAAACTTCCTAAAAGACTAAACGATATAGTAGGCACTGAGCTTAACTGATTATCATCTAAATAAAGGATCCTCAATGCTGAAAGTCCAGCGAAAGCTTTTGGTTCTATCCTAGATATCCTATTTTGTCCTAAGTTTAACTCTTCTAGTCTTGGCAATGTTGCAAATACTCCATTAGTTAATTCTTCTAAGAAATTTCGTTTTAAATTGAGCACAGTCAGGGAATTTAGTCCCTGAAATGTGCTGTTAGAGACTGATGATATTTTATTGTGATTAAGGTGTAGCTCTTGCAGCTTTCTTTGATAGGAAAAACTTCGTTCTGGTATGTTGACAAGATGGTTTTGGGATAAATCCAGGTGTTGGAGTTCAGCGTAGAATTGCATAGAGGCATCGATAGTTTTTATTTTGTTATTGCGTATGATGAGGCGTTGTATAGAAGGGTTTAGGGCAATCGGGAGTACATCGAGGCGGCTCTCTTCACAGACCACCACGAGAGTGTCGTCGTTGCAGCTACAGCCTCCAGGACAGTTGGCGAGAGCAGAGGCCCCTCGTCCCGCAAGAAGCTCCAAGCATATGAGGAAAACCTGAAAAAAGACACAAAATCTGATTACTTTTTCTATAATAGTATATGAGTTTTCTTATATAATAAATTTATAACTGGAATTGTAGTGTATACGAAATATTTTGCCTTAATTTTATCACGGCGTAGCTTTGTGAGGCACTCATCTTTCTATTCAGAATTTTATTATTAGAGATATAAATGTACTTTGTTTTTAATTAAATATAAAACTGCTAAAGTACGAAATCTCTTTGTTAGCGAGTTAGTGAAATTGTTCGAATAGGACCAGCGAACCTATACAGCTGCACATAGTAAGTCAAATTCGTACAACTTGATATGTCTCAAAGCCTTAGAGGTTATGTCACTATTACTATTAAAAGATCCAACAAAAGCTATTATTTCGTATTTATTAGGAGGTTAATAAGAGCGAACTAAATTTCAAGACAGAAGGAGTGTCAAGACACTAAATTCTGTCTGCTTTCCGCATGAATTTAAGACATCGCGTATTGAGTGCCGCCGAGCTTTACCAGGGCGGGGAAATTAAAAAAAAAAAAGTGTATATATATATATATAACAAACTCACAACCATAGCGCATCAGACGATCCACGATGTCACGAGTTGGAAAGAAATTAATCTAATGTTAATATTTTTTACAATACTTTTAAGATGTTCATATTAGAATCATTGAATATAAAAATTATTCTCAGACAAAATACTAAACCGTCTACAGTCGGGTTATTTCTTAAAGGAACTTTAACTAAAAATTGAAATGCATCCATTCGAGTTTTCTCAAAGCGGCGATGTTTTTGATGCGAGGCCAGCAATATATTAGGTGAATTGATAGCCACTCTGTTATAAAACTAAGATGAAATCGATGCAAGAGTGGGGGTTCGTCGCAAAAAGTAAAACGAAATTCTATTGGAATGGGAATTTTGCGCAGTTTTAATTTATTAAAATTTGCCTCGTCGAGGCGCCCGGGGCAGCTTCTTTGCTTCAAAGACTGGCACTTTTCGCTCCCCCTTTACGACAATTAGCAGCGAGATCCAAGCGGGACTGTGATTCAGCCGGAGTTTCGCGTAGTTTAATTCTGTTACGATGCGATTTCTCCTGGATGCAACATCAACAGTCTCTTTGTCGAACGAAACAACATTAAAATGCATGACAGGATTTTATTTCATTGTAGCTCTCTCTAGTATATTTAGTTATTTAGAATGAAACTTCATAATGATAATTAAGAATTGAATTAAGCTTTTGTATTTAGAGAAAAGCTTGCTCGGATTGCATTTAGCAATTGGAAAAAAAATACTGGGGCAGTTAAACTTTTGAAATGTTTAAGAAAGGAAAAAGGATAAACAATAGTACCTGAGTAAAGTAATACCATTTTTTAAATCATAAAAATTCATGGAATTCGTGTCATTTAAATTTCATGCAGGATAGCTACGATTGTATTTAATAATAAAATTATAACATTGTTATTTAAAAGAGCAACTGTTAAGTTAAGCCTTCCTGAATCAAAAGTGCTCGCAAAAGTCTATTTATAATAAAGAATAAAGAATATTTTGAATTTAAATTAGAAGTAGAAATAGAAAGAACAACAATGAGCTTTCCCGTAGCTACAAATGTAACTTAACGTCGAAACTTTTCAGTACAATAAACAATATTCTTCAAAATCCAGATAGGGAAAAAAAACAATGCTGTATTAATGCATGTGTTACAGCTATCGAATTGTAGCGTCCGTCGTTCCGGCCGGCTTTCCCGGTACAAATCATAATCAAAATTCGATATGCAGGTCATTCGCAAACAGTGCTGTTCGTTTTGCGCTGTCCCGGTGAAATTTCCGCTAAAATCCAATAAACGGCTATATTCGACGCGTTGTGCACAGATTTTGTCTTGTTTTGGAAATGCTTCGGTGTTTTTTTTTTTTTTTTATTTTTTTTTATTTTGTAAATCGTGTAACTATCGTATAGGTTTGCACCGGATGAATGCAACGTCGATGGTCGGTGAATCTCGCGTATATCGTGCTTTTTTTTTTTTCGTTTTCATAGTTTGATGGATTCAATTAAGAAATATTTGTAAAAATTTTATTCCATCTGTTAGTCTTTTTATAAAACACGTAATTTTTTTAAACTTGACACGAGCGACGGCTGTTTGTTGCTATTTAACATTTCAAAGTATATTTAATAAAAAAACGTTTATTTATTTATATGATAATACTATGTGAGAGCAATCACGTTTTTATAGGGTACACCGCAAAAAAGCCATAAAAATAAAGTCGGTCGGCGTTTATGGCGTAGCGTGAAATACCGCAGGGTGTGATAGCTATGCAAATCACATAATTGTAGCCGCAGAGTCAGGATCAAAAAAACTCGAGCAAAGGAAAGGGATCATAAGTGAAATTAAGAACAGTCATTTTAATATTAAAGAGATTTCTTTTACAAGAAGATATTAATGGATAGGTTTTTTAATTGAAAATTTCTAATAATCTACGTATTCAGTGATGAAACAATGATGTCGTGTCATCGTCATGCAATTTTGTTGTATTGGTTTATGAACACAATAGATTCTATTTGTTTCTGGGGGCTTCAGTAGCTTTAGTAATTTACACACTTTTAGAGATCCAAAGCTTTTGCCGCCCTTACCTCTATAAATATAGACACTTCGTATATATATATATATATATATATATATATATATATATATATATATATATATATATATATATATATATATATATATATATATATATATATTTACAGATTAATTTCGTTCAAAGTACAAGAGATTTTGTTTTTTAATATATTGCTGAATTTATAAAAGATTAATCATGTATGTTTAATAACGAACGCTTATATTGTAAAAATATAGTACTATTTTAAAGACGTGAAAACTGTAATTTTCATCAAGCTTTTTAAATTCTATAAGGCAACTAAAAAATCGGCTTCCTGACCGTTCATAAATCTACCACCGTACTGGCGGTAAGTCCACCACTGTGACCATTTCTTTTGCAGCCAAAGAGCTCATTGCTTATCAAATAACAAATAAAAATTGCTATTATAGATACATTTAGATGTATATTTAGATATTCAAATTCAATATTTAGATATTCAATACGTAATCTATATATCTAAATAGTAAATGTAATTTGATTTATTTAAGTACATATCCATGTACCTGCCTGGTATTTAATTATTCAATCCTTTTTCAGATGCTCAGCCGTTATTCAAATTAGCGCAAATTTAGTGGTATTCAGATTAAAAGTACGAGAAACGGACAGACGCGACGGTGGAATTACAAATTTCGGAAATTAGGCGGGGTCCGGTCTGAAGGGCTTAAGGCATAGCAACGTTTCCACTCGGTGACCACGTTTATTTACATAAAGCAATATTTATATTTCAAGCTAACAAAATATGTAAGTGATTCATTCTTACAATTTTTGTTAACCTCGCTTCTTTAAATATTGCACTTTACTTCCATTTTTTATATTCTTAATCTAAAGTGGCTATCAAAGCTTACATTGTGAAACATAAATGAAATAAATTAGTATCCCACATTTCAAATAAAAAAAAGTCCTATAAAAAATGCACATACATTAAAAACACAGCCAGACCATTTTAAATACCATTCATAAAAAAAAATAAAATCAATTTTAAACGATATACGCATTCAATGTGAAATACAAAGCGATCGGAGTGAACAACCGCAGTTTCACGCGTTATTACAGGCGGTACGTTAACGAATATTTGCTCTGCCACTGTCCACATACAGATGGTATTTATATTACTCTAGCGGTCAGCAAGACGGAGATCAAGTTAGGATGGCTATGGAAACTGGATTTTCGCGCTTCATTTGGCGTGGACAAACGTTGGTACAATGAGTGGCATTATGTAGATCCCGGTACTGGTACCTGGTACCTGGTACCTGCGAATGCAGACGTTTATCGCAACTGTTAATTGTTCGCGTGATTTGTCGCCGTAAATAGACAAACTTGCCGCCGATTTAATTATGCAGAACAAATTGGGAAGTGGTATTCTAATTTATTTGTGGGATATTATTTCTGATGATTGTGATGTGATTTTATAACTACATATATAACAAGATAAATGTCTATATTATAATATATATTATTAAAATTTATTTAAAAAATCGTAATATTTTATCGTGTAAGAAAAGAAAGATATTTTTGGCAATTCAATTGCTTAGTCCTATTACTTGAAACAATTACATATTGAATTTCATTGTAATACAATTAATATTTTTATTTTAAAAGTCTCTATTTCGAATAGAATATTAACTTTTTATAATTATCTATCATTTCATGTACCTCACTAGATGTTATTTATATGAAATTTTTACATTTGTAAGAACGTAGTGACTAAATATTCTGCTTCCATTTTTTTTATTATTTAAAAACATTGTTTATTATTGTCTAATTTTGTTTGTTTTTTTTTTCTAATACATCGAAATTCAAATATAATTAATAAAAAAGTTAAAACTGAATAAAACTACAAAATAAAAAATGCCTCCACGTATATAAAATTTCAAAGGGTACCCCCACAATGCAAGTTAATTAACATTTAGATACTCACCACAAACGCGTTGTACGTGATGTAACCAAGCCGCCTCGCGACGCGTAGTGGGAGAGGCGCCATCTGGAAAAAACAATACCCATATTAACGAGTGCACCTGTACTTGATAGTTTTTATCGCAAATTACAGTAGAATTTCAATTGTCAATGCCTATATTGCTGGTATGTAATTTGCCTTTGAAGATAATTTGCCTAGGGTTTCCTTCATGTGTACTGAATGACTAGTGATAACTGTATTATTGCAAATTTGCTTCTTTCCTTGTAATATATATATATATATATATATATATATATATATATATATATTATATATATATATATATAATGTGAAGGAAAGCGGAGAACGGAGGGTCTTAACACTTAGGCTCCCTCCGTCTACCCTGTTGCATACGGGGGATGTAGCGTGTAATTATAATTAAAATAAAATATTTATTTAGAAACTTATTAAATGTTCGTTTTTGGACATTCCTGTAAATCGTATAACAGCCGACATTATTGTTTTTAATAACTAGTGAACAAAATTCATCGATGCTATTTGAATAACACGAAATATTATTTTATGACAGATACGTTCGTTCATAAACGTTCATAATTAATTTTCAAATTAAATTTGCATATTTAAGCGATATTCAAAATGTACTCGTTATTTATATTTTATCTTTGCATTTCAAAACAGCTGAAAACTATTGTCTAGAAACTAAACTAATTAGCTTTCAGACTAATTTTAATTGTGAACATTCAAATCGCCGTACATTAGCATTATTAGCCCGTTCTTTAGTTGGGAACGTCGCGTCGTTCTGTTAAACGGAGGCCAATGGCCGGTATTCAATTTCAAAATCTGTAAATTATACCGTGAAGAACTAATTCTACAGTCTAACAGCTGTTAATGTAAATGGAGGCCGTCGTGGCAAGGTTTCACTGAAAACGCGACGGTTGTAGGATCGATTCCCTCGATTGTAATATTTTTATTTTTTCGCTCTGGTAACAAGAGGCGGCGTTGAGTTCCACCCTACAACAAGCGATTTGTCGAAAATTAGACAGCAAGTGGGGAACGGAGCGTCTTAACCGATATGTATTTTCAAATATGTAATATTTCTTATAAATAATTATCAATTTCTATATACATATAAAAAAATACACAAGTAAGAACCGTTTATACACTGTTTTAAAAATAATATTGCTATTTACTTCAATTACGGTGAAACGTACCAATTTCCTATCAGAGCACAATGCAAAAGCCACCTCTCACCTATATTTAACACATGGTTACCACGTGCCGCGTTTCCCAGCAAGCCTGCGATTATGCAGTTAGAGTGTAGGTTTATAACAATTTCATTTGCTTACTCCATAATTACGATTGAGCAAACCAAGGAGCATTACCTGTTATTTCTAGCTTCCAAGGAAAAGCTTTGTTGTTAGCTTTTCTATTCATTGAATTTGAATTGGGACTTTTTTGTTTTGTTTTTTTTTTTAAGTCTATCTAATAAACATATAAATATATATGATAGTAATATATTCTTTGTTCTCTTATACTTACTACTTATATCTTATCTATATATATATATATTATATATATATATATATATATATATATATATATATATATATATATATATATATATATATATATATATATATATATATATATATATATATATATATCTATATATATATATAGTATTATTATGTTCATACTATAATTCTAATCTTCTAATCGATAGATTAGATCTATCGTATCTTACTATGTACATTATAACATACAATACATGCTGGATTTGTTCAGGCTTTAAGCACATGTGGACGTCTATCGTGAGACACATGTGTCTGGGATAATGAACTGTTCTAGAAATGTTCATTAAAGAAAAGTTCGTCTGTTTGAATCAAAGTAAACAATGTTGTATGCGCATTGTGAGAAAGCTTGATACTAATAGTAGTTGATAGTCAAGTTAACATTGCTTTTTATTTTTGCATATTAGAAAAGTTGGGTCTGTTTTCAACGAGCTGAAGAACTTCCATACATATACAAGGAAAAAGCTTCCTGTATGTTACCTTTTATGTGTTTATATTATTATCTCTTTCACCATTTGGACGATACAAACAGAAAATAAGCCGCGTTTATAGTGGAAAACGTTTGAATACCATTGTGTAGTGCAAAGTGACGCTGTTGAATTTCACCAAACAACTTTCTGACAGAAACTTTTAGTAGTCGGTTTGTTTGCGGCCGGCCGCCGACCAGGCGCGGTCGTAACGACTCTGAACGCGCAAAATTTCCCCCAAAAGTAATTTGCGATGTCACAATGCTCTGGTATTCCTAACAGACGGTATTTACAAATGCGCAACAAAAAGCTGGTAATGACGATGCTAGTTTCGCTAAAAACTCGCTTTTGCCTTCGCTAGAGCGAAAATTTGCGAGAAAAATGGCAAGATTGCTGCCAAATCTTTGAAATGTTGACGTTGATCGTTAAAAATATATATTTCAGTTATATTTAACATTTTTATGCCTTAAAGTTACTCAGTTTATACGAGAACAAATAATAATTTGAATATATCAAATTATATGTTACATTGATAAAATATTTCAGAGGATATTGGTAGATATTTACCGTTTACGTTAATAGAGCACATACAAACATACACATATACATACATACATATGTTCATTAAGTCTATGATAGATTCAATCGCTTGTGTGTCCAAGCGTCAGTAGCACGACTGTGGAATCAGAGATTTCGCTCGGAGCACCGCGCCGTACTGGACGCTTAGTCAATACGCTACGTTTTGTCTGTTTATCTCACAAAATTGCAACTTCATTTTATCTTGTTCTCGACAAAGATCGGAGGACACGTGCGCAAACAATCACAAACTACGAGAGCAAAAAATTATATACAAATTTCAAGCTTGGTAACAAGTTATTCGTTTTAGAAAAATCTGAGCAACTATGAATTAGTACATTTCCTATACATATCATTATTTTATTATGTTATGTATATTTTCTTTTTCTCTGTGAATAAAGAATGAATTTCGGTTATTTAATAGCAATGAAAAGGTTCTTATATTAAATAATGATTTGGCTATTTAAGCCACAAACATTGCAGCAGATCTATTTCATAAATATTGAGGCTTCTTAGCTAAGGCCATTGCTGTAAACGAGCAAAAATAATGAGAAGCAATGAAATTTCCTGGAACAGAGCAAGACTCATTATTTTTTAAAGGAATGCTAATTGCACCGCTCTCGTTACAGATGGCACATTTTTTAAAACAACTGTACGACAGGAATTTACTTCGTAATGACCTTTATTTATAATTTTTTTAACTTTTGTGGGGAAATTAATATTAACGGAAGGTTTTGCATGAGGCTCTAATAATCATAATCGCTGTAAGCTTACAAAATATTCGCCAAGTAAAATAAATTGCACTTCAAAGACGGAGTAGAACGAAGTCGTATTAAAAATATAAACGGATAAATAGGTAAGTCTCTTTTACTGTTCTACGAAATTTTTGACCTAGAGTGAAAAAAAATGTAAGCCTTTTTTACGGTTATTCGTGAAACCGGCAAACCTAATACGCTAAAAACTCCCTGGGCAACTACAGCGTCGTATAAAATAAGTTCCGGGCTGCCCTCCGGGCACGTCGAACCGGCGGAGTTTTTTATGACCTTACTTATGGGTAATGATATAAACTATAACGAATGGGTAAATATACCTATTCAGTTGTTTGTATGTTTTTTACTGTTTCTACATTTTACTGATATATGTACAGTGTTTGTATCATAAAGCAGACATCATATTTTATATAAGTTTTTAGGTCCATAACAGGACGTGCTGACGGAGCCATAGTAGTCATATTTTACGTCAATGCAATGTTAATTCAAGCGAACGCAAAAACGAGATATATTTTTCCTGTCTCAGCTCCAACCAAATGGGGGAAACTGTTTTGTTATTAGACTCCTATACCTACTTTTATCGTCGAAATAACCTATTATCTACGTGAAACAAAGCGGAAAAATCTGAACGTAATCACGGCATCACGGCATCACGTGACGTATCAACATTGTTCTTATTTTATCGTCATCCACGTTTTCGCCGCGAGAATACTGCAAATTAACCCTGGATCTCGGTTGGATGTGATCCCTAATTTTCAGATACATTTCTGAGAATAAATAGGGGCTTAGGGGCGGCACGCGCGTAAATAACTTCGCGTCACGCGGCACAAGTACTAGGGCACGAGATAAGGAGCCTAGTGAAATTGCCCTTAGCGGCGCTCCTGAGCCGTAATTTATAAGCGAATGCGATTACACTGTCGATATCGTTTTATGCTCTAGGATTTTGCAAGACTACCTCAATTCAGTTTATAGAGAAAATAGATTACGTTCCACCGCTGAGTTTAGCTTTATAATAAGCTTTTGTTCAGTCCTAGTGTTAAAAAGCTTTATTCCACTGAGAAAATAACCTTTCAGCTCGTATTCTACCCCAAGGGATAAGCAACAGTGTAGTGTTGTATGACTAAGAATGCCATTTTGTTCGGAACAAAGGGCCTTTAGCGTTGAAAGTTTGTGCGTGCGCGCAGATTGTCTATTGTCTGCCAAGTTTATACCCGAGGGTGCAAGTTAACTATAACTCCAGTGAAAAACTCATAACAAAGTTATAGTGCTTGTTTTAGTATTTCAAAGGCAAATTACATGACGTCAAGTCAAACTTTTATACGCTTCTTCGTTTATTCTACTTCATTTGGAGCTCAGTGAAAAACGGTTATAATTTATTACGACGCACTTGATCTTTATAGCGCAGCTAAAAGTGATGTACGCTAGAGATTCAGCGAGAATAAAGCTTTTTTAAGTATTATTATACAAATATACTTTTTCAATTGCGTACGTCGCGCGCGTAATGGTTTTGCGTAAACGGCTTTAACGGTTTTTCTTCAGACTCATTGACTTGATCGAGACATTATTTTACAATATTCACCCGCTAGTTCGGCATCAAAATGTTAATACCATTTGTTCTAATAAAAGTGAGCTTAGGTGCTTTATCACGAAATTCTTCAGAAGAAAATTCTATAAGGAGCTTATTCGATAAGAAATGGTGAAGCGTGTGTACGTACGAGCTTGGTTATTATGTACGTTGAGAAAATGTCATTGTAGCTGCAGCTAAGCTATTAACCATTTTCTTTTTCAATATAAAAGGTTTTAATAACGTATTTAGAACACGGCGCGTTGTACGACGCTTATGAAGCCTCATATTAGTCAATATATATATATATATATATATATATATATATATATATATATATATATATATATATATATATATATATATATATATATATATATATATTGTAAGTTAGTACATTACGTCTGTATGTATTAATTATATACGGTATGAATTCGAAATAATCAATTTCAAGTTAAGAGCAATCAACATAGCTAATAGCTTTTAAGCTTTTTTCAATATCATCACGTCACCGAGACAGCCCCCCGATTGTCAGAGGAAAATGTACAAGCAAATACTTGGAAACATTTAAAATTTGATAAGTTTTAATTGTATTTATCCCCTCCTTCGAACTTGTTTCGCGTTGATTGTAACTTGAAAGTCTCAAAGAAAAGTTGGACACTTTTGTTGATAGTTGTCGAGTGCCGGACCCGGGGCGTTGCACCCTTAAGAGGCATGGTTGGTCACGTGGAATAATGCGGACTTTTGGGAGTTCCGATCCACTCAGTTACATTTTAAGAATGCTCGACTTTGTTATAGTTGAAAATTACATACATACATGCATACATACTATACATACATACACACATACATAACTCCACGCTTTATCCTGACTGACTGATTGCGTGTGTTAAGCTTTCACCATTTTTAGCTTTAATACAAATATTTTATGATTAAATGGAAAATTTTGTCTTTTATATATTAAGATTGATCATTATATAGTAGTGGGGCATCGTTTGATTGTAAACGCGACGGGTGTGGATATGTTGTCCACTCAGGGAAACGAATTGTTTTTATTTCCTTACTCTGGTAAAATAAAGCGGCGTTGAGTTCCGCCACTCAACATTCATTGTAATCAAGTTGATAACCTATTACTACTCTCTTCTTCGAATCTATGACCACCATATTCTGTCAGACACATTCTCGCTAAGCAATAATTGCACTCAATGTATTTTAGCTTTTTTATATTGTGTGTCCCATACAAGTTATATTTAGGTTAAGCATTTTAGTAATAACTTTTACAAAAAATCTGTATCTAAAAATAGCATGCTAGGCTTTGAATTGTATATACTACATATAAATATTTTTCTTCACATTTACGTTGATATATACAGCAAGGAGTCAAGACACTCCGCTCTCCGACCGATTTCGAGACATTGACATGAGATGTCACTATTACAAATATATAAGAGAAAAACGATATTTTTATATTCTTGTTGTTATAGGTATTCCATATTTGCATTTTCCACGTATCCACCCCATTGTGGAGGGTCTTAAGTGATTACCAAGTGTTAGGGCGACAGCCCCTGCTTGTTAAAAACAAGACTTTCGTTTTGATCATAGATAATAATTTGCTGTATATTTACATTTTACCTAGCAATCTTTCACCTCACCTCTTATAATGAATAAGCCTTTATAAATTTCCAATGAAAGGAAAATATTTCATGAAAAAAATTAGATTTCTAACCCGACATGTGTAATCAGACAAAATAATATTATTTAACAAAACTTTTAAAGGATTTTTTATATATTAAATAAAAGTATCCTTAAGAAACCGTAGAATCCAAGAATAATTTACCCGGTTCAGGATCAGCTTTATACCGAGGTATCGGACGTTCTCTGGAGAGCCAGCCAGCTCTTTTCACCATTCACACCGTGAGATCAGAGTGTGCCGTGAATTTGTTATTTATACTGAACTTATATTAAACTATCTAGGGAGTTGAGTCAATATTTTATCTTTTTGTCTGCTATACCATTTTACATTTTCTGTGTTACAATATCATATACATGTATATATCTAGAACAATATATCTTGTTTTATATCTAAGCAGGCTATCGTGGCTCAGTAGGATAATGATGTGATTGTAAACGCGATGGTTACGGGTACGATTCCCATTTAGGATGTATTTTGGTTTCTACGCTCCAACAAAAAAAAAAAGAGCGCGGCGTTAAGTTCCGCCACTCTCAAATCACAACCTGGTTCTCGTGATACAGTTTGAAACTGAAAAAAAATGTGACTAATATATAATTATATTTGTATTTAATTAACATATTACATACACATAAAAAAACTAATATTTCTATTTCCGTTTGAAGAAAGATGTAAAATTTTTGAAATTTATATCAAAAAATAAAAATTATGTTCCATTTTTCCATTCCGTTATTTACAAGTGCAATTAAATAAAAACAGGGATATGCTTGATACACAACTAGTCTACTATATTGCACTATATTATACTGTTATTTTAATTCTAATTTACAAGTCACGATACACTACGTGAGGTGAACGAATATTGTTTGTTAGTCTACGCCGAGACGGCGTCCCCCGAGGCGCCCTGGTCATGCCTTATATACTATTTACCATAAAGCACGCCTGCGATAGCTTTTGCAGTCTAACATGTATTGGGATAGTAATTTTGTATAAAACATTTGTAAGGAACTTTGAGATTATACTTTATAAAATGAGATTATATATATATATATATATATATATATATATATATATATATATATATATATATATATATATATATATATATATATATATATATATATATATATATTTGTCCAATACTTTAGCACATTTCTGCTCGCCTTGACGTCCGATGAAATAAAAATGACATGAAATATAAACAACTAGCGACCCGCCTGCGGCATCGCCCGCTTGAACTACACGATGATTTAATATGCAAAGTGAATATTGAAGATATTTTGTTCTATGATCAATAGTTTCCGCAGCGCACGTGATCGCAGAATATTATATGACTATTTTTTCACACTTTGGGTTAAGTATTTTTATTAGAGATCCCTTTTTTTTTTGAAAATGTAATACTGTCTATGATACGCAGTGAAAATGCAGCTTTCTAATGGTGAAAGAATTTTTAAATTTGGACCAGTAGTTTATGTGTGAAAACATTACAAACGTACAGACAAAAACACAAACGTTTCCACTATATAATATAAGTTTAGATAAGCATTTCATCGAGCTATAATTGAATCCAAAACCACAGCGAGTAGAGTAGGTAATACTACTACGCCATGTTGTAACAAAAATATGTTTTTGAGCGTAAAAATAATATGTAGAATATTATTTTAAGCGTTTCACATTTATTATAACATGTGTAATCTCCATATACATTTATTTTACAAGCATTTATTTGAAAAACCTTTTTCTTTTCATACAGCATTATTTTGCTACAAAAAATATTTTTCGAAAGTCTGAACCCGCCACCTATATAAAGCTCAATAATTGTGATAAATTACGCTTTATCCCACTGAATTAGCGGCAGACGGCTTTAATGGCGCTTCTTAGAAGCTTTCCTACGGTGCCATTTTCGTACTTTACGTTGAAGGATTATTTTAGGTCAATATCGTACATTCGGTACTTTAACTTCGAAGATAACCTGTTAAAGGATAATGACTTAAGATATACAAATGAATAAAATATTGATGTACGCTCCTAATATAAGTACCTTTTATGTATCTATGTGTAATTAAGTAAGTATATGTTAGTGAAATAGTGAAGAACTAGCTTAGTTATAGTCCTCTAAGTGACAAGTAACAAAAAAAAGATATGTAAAGAAATATCTTTCTTTTTTTGTTCTAGTTTATTTTCAGTATTAAGTAATAGTATTATAATTAATATTGATAATAAGAAAAAAATATATTTTATCTTAAAAGAAATTACGCACACATGTATACATATACTTATAAATATATAACATACAAACATAACAAAAATAAACACTCTTGAAAATACAATATAAAATATAAGTAACATAATATTAACATATAAAACAAATGTCGATCCTGCACTTGGGTCAAAGTTGATTTAACGCAGTTTAAACTTTATCATGAATGCAAACAAGAAAATGTTTCGTGAAAATCTGTTTAATAAATTCAAATTTATATGAAAAATAATTTTATATTTTAAAACATAATAACGTTTTTGACCGCGAAGAACTAGTTACTTTCGAATAACTTCAATAATCTTGGTATCGGTAAGTATTAAGCTCATATAAAACATCTAAAACTAAGCTTTCCTAGAATATGTTAAAAAAGCTGCCTACTCAAAAGAAAAGCTTGCTTCTATGCAAGTGGATAATTTCTATGATGGAAAAAAACATCTCTAAGCATTAACTAACATTACTTAACGTATGCTCCACTTTGGGCTCATACAAATACATTACTAGCGGGATTCGAATCATTTGAGGTCCACATCATTTATTGATATTAAATAATTTTATTACTTTTTTAGGTTCGCGCTGTATCTAGCATTTAGCAGGCTAGGTACATAAACTTAGTGTTAAGTCACTCCATTTGCCGCTCTCCACCCAATTTTCAAGACATTGCGTGTTGAATGGCGAAACGCGCGCGCTTTTTCTTCATACCAGAGCGAGGTAATGAAAATAATTCATGCAGTGGAAATCGAACCTACAATAGACAGTCTCAATTAGAAATATTTATTTTTTTTGTACTTAGTTTTATTATTTAAATCAATTTCATCTTTAAAATCAGTGTAGCCGACTGTTGACAATAACAAAGATACAACACGATTACTTAAATTTATGTATATTGGCTTAAAATTAATTCCAGTAGGTTTTCAGTACTGCATTGATAGATGCTTGTTTTAGGTAGAATCCAGTAGACTGATTTATCACTTGGTTATCTCTCTATAGGTACTATCAAGACATAAAAAAATATGAAATATGATATAAAAAACACACACTTTTATAATTTATTCATAAAGTATAAATTTTCTTGTGATATGTCAAAAAATATACATATAAAAATATATATATATATAATACAAATTTATTGATATTGCTATTATATACATATATAAAAGTGTTCTTCCCGAGAGTTACATGTATGTATGTGGGTCAAATGATATGCGGACTAGGTTAAGTGGGTTGATGGCGTCCTTTCATTGCAAATTGCCATCTAATGTCGCCTGTCTACTGAACGTATAGCGCGGCATGTTCCATCATACACGAGTACTTTGCGAAGAAATGTTAATGATGTATAGAATTTTTTTTAAATATGTAAGTAAGAATTATTGTTTGTGGATATATTTAAAATATTGCTATTATTAATACATTTTGAATGAAATGTTAAGTGCTTACAAAACTCTATTTCTATTTAGCATATTTTGAATTTGAATTAGGTTAATCATCTGATTTTTTTAACTTCATATTTTATCTTGCATATAGCAGAGAGGGCAGAGAGTAGTCTCTAGGCCCTCCATTCTTTGCCTTTCAACTGACATACACATGTAATATGTATACGTGCATATACACACACACTACATTTTGAAGTGCACTTTGAAGTACACTTTGAAGTTCTTACATTACATTTGTACATATGTAGATTGTAGTGGTGCTACGCAAGGTAGATGGCCTTAAATTATGCTCAACGCATTAACCATTTCTGTTTACTTATTCACAGTATTATAATGGCTTCCTTTTGAGCTGAAAGCATCGCTTCAAAATATGTATGTATATATAAATTACTGTGTTATGTACATCTGTATTGCAGATAGCCTACACTTGACTTGATGACGTTCAATGACTGTTCCAGTTCGACAGTTGTGTCGATTTCATCAATCGTTTTGGGTCAAAGTCTATTGTATGATATCATCGTACGTTCTATCATTTCAATACAAAAATACAATAGGTTTTTAAATGTCCGGCATATGTATGTATTTTTATATGGTATAAAGTTTTTGTAATAAATATTAGATACAAATAAATTTTATTGCTATAATTTTTTTTACGCTGTGACCCGTTTTTTTTTTTTGATAAATTGCTCTGATTGGAAATAATTGATTTAGGATTAAAAGATAATAAATGAATCTATAAATTGATTGATTGATGAGTTTTTTTTTTAGATATTCAGAGCGAGTCCTTATTTTTTTTTTGTTTTTGTATGTTAAACATTGCTATCATTATTTTGTATTTATAAACAATTTATTTTTGATGGTACTTTTTTACGCGTCGCATGGCGTGGGGTTCCACCACTGAAGGTTCCTCCTTTTATGTACGTTTTTCAGCACATTTTTTTTTCAATAGCATTTAGTTAATTGACTATAGTAACGTATAAAACAACCTCTACAATTTACAATACAAATACAGGCTATTAGCAAACACTGTTTAGAATTAAGTAAATATATTATTAATTTAAAAAAACTCAATTTATATGAGTAATATTTAAATTACCTTTGCGTTTATTTGTTCGCGCTTGACGTTTATGTGTTCATTGGAAGATCTAATGACTGGTACAAGCACCTCATTTTCCTAACCACACATGCTAATATGCTCTACAGTACTACCGAGTTAAAGCGCTATAGTATTTTATATTATAACTAAATTAAATGTAAATATACTTTAAAATTTCGTACATATATTAAATTAAATGTCATAGCTTTTAATGAATCCTGTTTGTGATAGCGTAATTGCTGTGTTCAGGCAAAAATAAGACAAAATTATAATATCCATGCACTTTGCATATTACTGGCAATATTAAACTTATATTTTATGAATATATTTCAGTCTTCGTGTTCTAAGTTTGAAACATTTTATATAAAAACTTAACGAAACGACGCATCAAAGGAGAACGCATTTAGAGTTAGAGCTGTTTTCCGTAACACAATTTTTTTAAAATATTTGACTGTGACCTCAGGGAAATCATAGGAAAGGTGAATCTTGGTTGGCAAATAAAATTTTCGCTGCAAGCGAGTATAATCTTTATAAAGAGAGCAATAAGACTAATAACCGCCGCTGTGTGTAGTTCTGCAAAACGCCCGAAGCGAAATGACCCGTTGAGTTTCTTTGGGAAAAACCGAGGCACATTTGTTAAAGAAGATGCAGCGCAAATAAGAGGAATTATGGTTGCTGGCGGAAATTATACACGAATTACACGTTTTATCCATTGAAAGCGGAATTATTTAATCCGACCATTTCATGTTTGCACATTCGTGTGTTTGTGTACTTTGAAAGATTTTAGCAGTTTACACATTCAATAAATATTGTTTTATTTAAATATCACACTAGAGTGCATATGATAAATATGTTGTTCTATAATAAAAAAAATCTATTTATGTGTGGCTCAATAAGGCGTAAATTGTAGGTACATTCCACAGACTTAATCTTGTCGTGGCGCATTGGGACAGTGGTCGTCTGACAGATGGTGTGATCGTTGTGGGTTCAATTACAACTTCGGGGAATCTATTATTATCAATTTTCCGCTCTGGCAGACAAAGCGCAGTGTTGAGTATCACTAATCGACACGGAACGGAGAGTCTTAACACTATGTTCCCGCTGCCTAACCAAGCTAAAAAATAAGTAGAAAATGCGTGACAAATTTGTTTGATTTTTGTAGTTATTTAGAATGAAGGAATATAGAATAATTAATTTTAACATTACAGTGAGAGTAGGTCGCGTATACATATGTAACATATAAAGTACACATTATTTTAAATTAAAACAGAATAAATTATATTTGTATATTCCTCTTAAAAGTAATCGAATTGAATTAATCTCGTTTTATAGCTCTGTACACGAAATCCCAAATTCATTTCAGGCTTAACGAATTTCAAATGATTTCAACTTGGAGACAATTAAGTGAATGTGTTGTCGGGCGTCAATATTGAACTTTTACAATACTTTCTTACTTTATACCAATTTGCGTATAGGTAAGTAAGGTAAGGTAAGTAATTTAAGAATTCCCCATAATTTTAAGAAACACGGAGTAATTAACGTGGAGCTGGGCCGAAGTAGCGTAGTGTTAAGACACTCTCCGTAATAATTCTATTTCTAATTATAGTCTCTATAATTAGCTAGCTATTTAAATTTGATTGTAGAAACAAAATGGCCTGCGATACGCAATCTTTATTGAAACCAATTTCAATAATGACCTACATATCTAAATTATTCGTTGAATTACTTGAGCTTCTCTTTAAAGAGTACTTCATCAGATAAGAGAGTAATGCAGTATTTTATACTACAGTTTTTATTAAAAGATTATTGCACTCGTGCATCTTGTTTATTATATTGTAGGTGGTATTTTTGCAAATTTACCTTAATATTAGGAATTAAAAATTATGTTAGCACTTTATTGTTACCTACAGAGCTTTTTAACGAGTCATACAGTCAGTCGCAAAGTAATGACCAAAATGATAATATTATGATTGCTAAGACGACGTATGACCTTAGTCTAGTTAAATAGATGAAAAAACAGATACCGATTTATTACTAGATCCTGACTGCTGCCATACCTAACTTATATCTAAAAAGCTAAAATACATGCATTAGAAACATTTAAAGCACCTAGCACTTGGTGCTAATGCTTGGATAATTTAGGCCTGAGCTAGATGAGTATAAATACAATTAATTAGTACACAGGCAATTTCATTAGGCTAAGGTAAGATAACAGATGGACCGATGCGTTCAATTACCGGGCCGATGGGTAACCGCATTGTTAATGTTATTAATGGCCGAATTCCACAAAGACAATGCCGGGATCGTCGGTTATATTTGCTAGAATTTGGTTATTTAGTGGTTTTCAACGTTCGATGTTGGGTTTGTGTTGACACTTGGTTTTTAGTTTGACAGGTACATCTATTCCTTTTTTTTATGTCACAAGGTTTTTTTTATATACGACATATTGCTTTGACTGGCGGAACTCAACGCCGCGTTTTGTTTTATTATCAGAGCTAAGTAATGAAGTGAAATAATTCATAGCACAGCGGTCGTATTTACAGCCAAAAACTGTGCGGTAGCACCACGACGGCATTACACACACTTAATTCATATAATACATAAAACAGGACAGTGTCCTGAAATTTAGACAAATTTCTGGTAACACTACCTACGAGTGTGGCGGTCGGCCTCACTCTTTTCTGAGCTACGTGCGGTTTAAAATTAATATTTACCGTTTTCGTTCAGGTACTTAAGTTTGCTATGGATTTGGCGGATTTTGTTCGTTGCTTTTAAGATTATGCGGGATCAAGGTAAATTTGGATGTTCGTTTTTTTTTTAAAAGTACACCCAATAATTTGTTGGTTTAAATATTAAACCAGATATTTTAGGCAAGCCTAGATATTGGGGTTTCAGCTTTACTTATTTTTCGTTTTTGCAATGACAAGTAAATGTTAATTCATTTCTATTTTTGGGTAGGTAGTAGTAGTAGTAGTAGTAATAGGTAGTAGATATACCTATAGGTAGATAATACCTACCTCTAGCCAAATATTTACTTACTCTTTTAATTATTTATTTAATTTATTTTATCAAACACAAAATTATTTAAAGGGCTAGTATATAACAATACGATGATAAAATTTAATAATGAAAGTTGTAGCCCATTAACATAACCAGGTAATAAAACAAATGGTTGTCGCTGTTAATACTTTACGAAGTGCTTAAAACTAAACGTACTTAATTTAGCACTTTCTATGCTTAATGGTAGCTTATCAATATTATAAACAGCGTTCTCGTGTTGAAATTCGAAATACTTGGACAATTTAAAATGAAACTTTGCTTATCTCTTAACTGTTATTACCCCGCCAGTATAATAGAGTTTTCAAGGACACCGCGATACACACACGGACGGTTTATTAAACCCGGCCGGGTTATAATTAATTCGTGCAACACTATGCGCTCGCACCGTATATATGAATATTAAATTGACTAAGAGATAAAATGCAAATGCAGACTAGATGCATACATATTCTGGGACTAAATTAGAGGTCAGATAACATCCTGATAGCAGGATAGGAGGGATTTAATTTCCGATTAACATTTATATACGGAATACACTAATTAAAATATTATCAGATTTTATAGCTCGTGAATGTAATGGTAGCCCCATTTATATGGACAAACTACTTGAATAGCTTAAGCTATCTTTGTCCTATGTTTATTTTTATCGATATATCGTTCACAATTTACAATTTATGGGCAATAAAATCTAAATATATATATATATATATATATATATATATATATATATATATATATATATATATATATATATATATATATATATATATATTTTACGCGAAAGTTTTGGGTTCTATCGCCATACGAGGGAATGAAAATCTCCATTTCCACGCTCTGGTAATACAAATTTAGTCGTCCAGTTCCACCTCTCAAACCTACGCAATACCTCAAATTCTGGCAGAAAGTAGAGAAAGAAATGTGTTCAAACTTGTTTCCCCCTGCCTACCCTGCTTATATACTATACTTTTGTTTTTAATTATTATATTTTTACATAGAAATTCTATTAAATATATTATAAATAACATGAGTGATCTTAATGTGTAACTAGCTTATAAACGACATTGCCATATTTTCTAAGGACGCGCTGTTTTAAATTTTTTACCGTTTTATAACATTTTTCCCAATAAGCTTGAAGTTTGTAAATGAAAATGGTTATTTCTCACAACTTTTTTAGCGTAAGTGCTGACATTCTTTCAAACTCACAACAGGGCAATTCATCAAAACTGCTGGAAAGTTTTCTATTTTCGCGCGCTTAATTTTCCTTATAAGATGTGGCACAGATTATTAATATAATATACAGAATCGTAGAATTATATAGCATTGTTTAAGTGTTTATTGTTATTCAGGAAACTTAAAATTATGTTATAAAAAAAAGTGTTAAGCTTTGTTTTATAATTTATTTGATTATTGTATTTTGAAATCCTCCAAGATTAAAACATTTATATCTAAAATAAAAAATAAAAAAAAAAAAAAAATATATATATATATATATATATATATATATATATATATATATATATATATATATATATATATATATATATATATATATATATATATATATATATATATATATATATATATATATATATATATATATATATATATATATATGAACTTCGCTTTGTTTTTTATTGTGTTCTCTTGTATACAATTTATAATTTGTGTGGATAAAGTAATAAATTTTAATTTAAAAGTTAATTTTGACCTTACAAGTTTATAATAGCATATTTGTTTAAGGAGTTACCACGCCTTCGTAATGTGTTCGTGTCTACTCGTGAAATATTCTTGTATGACGCACCAAACTTTACACATTTTCCATAATGTAATTTTGAAGGAGCTAAAGTTATTGAATACTTATGTATTTTTTTAAACACGCCTTTTTTTACTTTTAACTCTAAACATGACTTTTGTCAAAGCCAAAGCGCGGCGTTGGGATCCACCATATAACATTTATTGTCTCAAAAATTGAGACCTTGTATTAAAAAGGTTCGAGTTGAGACCAGGTTCCCTCTGCTTTATGCGGGATATAGCGTGAAGCTAAACAAGAAATATATAACAAAATTAAAAAATAATCTCATCTAGGTAGATATATGATACAAAAATACAGTAGCTGATTAGGAAAAGAGCGTTCTCTAATCAGTTTTCTTTGACATATATTTACAAGATTTTATAATATACTTTATGCGTGAGAAAAAAAAAATAAAAAAAGCGAATATTGTCTATGAAACATGAAAAAATAAGTTAACGTAAAAAAGACAATTTTCCCCATCGATAGATAATTTACAAAATTGCCTTCGCAATGTTGACCACTACACAGTGTTCATATTACCGGCTAATAGCGTAGTCCGTTCAATTATTCCGAACATGCAGCCCGCTTAGTCTAACTATACTATAACTTGTTTTGTATATATGTATGTATATTCTAAAGAAATTTATTGGACTAAAATTGAACTGAATATGAAAATACAATTATTAAAGTTGTAAAAAAATTGAAATCGTTTTTGTTATTTGGGATTTTTTTTATTAACTTTAACTATGGGTCGTCTTTTAATTTATGAAATATGTGATACTATATATTTTATATTTGGTTTTAGAAGCGAATGCCTTATACAAATCCTCGGTGCCGTTTTTTTTAAAGTATATACTAAAGCAAAAATATATTACATACACCTATAAAAACCTAGAAGTATGCTATAATACTCGTAATATATCGAAATCGTTGTTTTAACGATACAAAACTTAGTTTTTACTAGCAGCAAAATAAAAAAACATAAAAACGTTCTTTGTTATAAAAGACGTGTAGTTACCGCTAATGACTGGGTTAGCTAACCGCATGACCCGTTTTAAAAACTGAAGAGGCGGAATTAAAAGTGAAATAACGACTGCCTACATATTATTTAATGTATTTATGATACTTTTAAACTATTATTATTACTTAGAAAAAAAAAAAACAGTAAATGTACACCAAATTGAAACTGGTTATTTGTGGTATAAAAAATATACTTATCTATTTTATAAATATATTTATTAGGAGAGAGACTTTAAATAAAGTAATTTCGTTAGGTAAATCGAATATATTTATAATTTTTTTTTTAGTTATTACGCTAAAGTGGTATAGCCAGTAGCAGAATCACCAACTAACCCCCCACCCCTACCACCAACAAAACCTAGCTTTTATTAAAAATATAAAAATTCAAATAACAACAGTGTATATAATCCGCGGAACACGGTGCTTTTAGATTTTGGATAAAGCTGTATAGCATTTTTTGTTTGAAAATGTTTTAATAAATTTCACTTAATGGTTGGCTTTTCGCACCTGAACCGGACGCTGTTTTAAGAGAATTTACCGCCTCATTGTTGGGTATGTGTCTGTTAATTCGTTTACTCTGTGGAGGGGGCTGATGGGGAGCTTTTCTTGCAATTAGCTACAATTAAGATACTTCGCAAGAAAATGCCTTGGGACTCTTCCGCTATCGATGCGGGCTATAATCGATACTTGTACGTGCTTCAATTGAAACTCGAATTGAATAGATTATAAATTATCGATTGTCTCGAGACAAATAGTGCTGATACCGATATACTCGATGCAGTTGAATTAAAATTTACTATTAAGATAAACTTGTACACGTCCACTTTATTTATGTTCTGTTCGTATATTTATATTGTGATAAGCTGCGGTTGGTTGTTGGAGTTGTCAGTATTAATTAGCGTCTTATCGGCTTCTAATATTTTATACCATGCTGTAATCACATTTCGAATACTTTTTACATTGCACACACGTATCTTCTCTTATGTAATAATATATAATATATGTATCTCGCACGCTGTATCCCGCAGAAAACAGGGTAGGCTAAGGGAACCTAGTGTTAAGACACTGCGTTACCAGTTTTCCGTGATGTTTCCAGAGCAAAGAAAATGAAAATTAATTCATTAATTCCCCCTGAGTACGCCGCTGCGCTACGATGGCCTCTAGGATATAAATTAAATAATATATATTACCCATATATTTTAATATAATACAATAACAGCTGAGAAAATTATGTACTTATTTAAACGTAGTTTTGCGTTCAAATAACACTGGGAGGACATTTAAAATATTTTTTTACATTGTTTCAAATAAAATATGGAGGATATTTTTTTTGGGCAGAAAGTTGATAATAACTTTGATTGATGGGTCAAGCTATCGCTACCATTGTTACATTCAAAGATATCTATCTTCCAAAACTTGCCTTTCATTCAAAATTTACGAAAACTAGTACCTATATATAGACAAATTTAATACAATTAACACGATAACATAGACAAATGTATAATATCGATATTAAAAATGTTAGCCGTTATCGATAAGAGGCCGGGTGGCCGGACCACCCACACTTTGAATAGAACAGTTTTAATATCCCCGTTACTTAAATTAAGGTAGAATCGTGGTGTCATCTCATTCGAAACAATAGCGTAGCTTATCCAGCCGTCTTGTATATTCTCAGAGTTTATATGTAAATTCTTACTTTACATACACTTTTACTATACATTTAAGTTTACTATAACAAGCGAGTGTGAGTTATTTGTGAAAAGAACAACACTTTAATGCGTCACGTGTATGTCGTACTCGTAATCTTCACGTAGGTACCGACAGTTTTGTTATTTTATCGTATGTTATATAGATTCTCGTTCGGTCTCGTCGAAAGGCACAATGTCAACAAAACAAGCCTTTCGCTCCTCGACGTATCAAAGAATAAGAGACTACTTGAAGCCACTTAAGGGCTCTCCGGCTCAGTTCGGAGCAAATATCAATATTGTTGTTGTAAATATAGGAAAATATTAGTTATTTACGATATACTCGCGTACCATATACATTGAACATTTTTAATATATTATAGGTACTAGACAAACCAGCTAGCTAACTTTTCATATTTATCGAGAAACATCGTACTTACGACTTTATCAATAGAAATTACACGCGTTTTAGTAATATTAAAAATTTTAATGGCAATATTAACAAATAGTCCATTGGAAACATAGTATGCAACCCTCACTCGATCAAATGCAGATAAAACAAACGCGGCCTGCAGCTTTGGGAGTTCCTAATGCATTATCTTAGATTACTTGGAGCCAATCCGTTTTGAATTATAGTTGAGTGCAAGTGACAAGCGGTAGTGGTCTTGTTGTATTGTAGATATACATATATTTTAAGTATAAGTATCGTTTATTGTATTAACCAGGTAATTTCGGTATTTATAGTTAAAATCTGTTCAATTTAAATAAATTTAATTTGAAAATCATCGATGTTTCTCTGCATTTACCAAAAAAAATTATTTAACATATATATATTTTTATATTGTAAATTGTATTTTTTTTCTTCTCCAGCATCACCGTCTTGCTGCCATCATCTTTTTTTTAAATTTATACGGCTGTAAATTGTATTGCCTGGATTTATTTTCAATAGAAATGCAAACATCGGTGAAATTTTTTTACATTTATATATGTATTTATTACAGGTACGATTAATCGTTATTATCAACTGACAGTATGCTAAACTTCGTCAAAATCCATCCATCTATCTAATAAGAATATATGTAACCACTTGACAAAATCGTGAATATTTCTCAACACTTAGAAATGTTTAACCCCGTTTCCTTAGTTTCTTGCGGCAAGCACTAACGAGTGTGATTTATGCGGGTGCAAGCCGCAATCACGCGCCATTGTAGCGGTAAGATATGGCTGAGGGATTACTATCGGATTATAGACAATCATTAGACTCGCCATCAAACTACGTCTTACATGTTTAATTTGGTTCTGATGTATAGCTTTAGTGGCTTTTCACCATGTTATGTTGACAAATTGAGCAAAAACTCGTATATGGAATAAGTAAGAGGTAAGTTTTGACGTCATCGTTTTGGTGTGGTAGAGTGTCAGAGTGTAAATATAATGGTGATGGGTTTGTCTACTCGGGGGAATTAACTGTTAACTGTTTCCATTTCATTGTTCTAAAAAATGTAAAGCCATTCTCCATCTTGGATTAGGGAGGATAATTAGGAATGAAGTGTCGTGACACTAGGCTTTCTCTGTCCAGGGTAGACAAGCTGAATTTCTTTTTTTTTTTTAGTAATTACCAATATGAAATGTCAAATTGTGTTAAAATTGCCAGTCACAATACTATGTATTTTTACTTGAGAAAGTGAATAAAATTCTAATAAAATTCTGAGTATTTCTTTGGTTAGCTTACATCAGATCAGAAACTAGACAGAATTGCAAGTCGATCGGAGAAATCTAGACCACGATTTAATCACACAAATGTAAAATAAATTACCGACTACAGTACATATAGAAAATAGTACAATTAGTAACGGGTTTAAAAAATACAACTCATAGAAACTTAATAAATACAATATACCTAATGAGTATCACACTGTATCTCGCACATAGCAGGGTAGCCAGAGAGAACATTGTTTTAAGACACTCCGTTCGCTACTTTTCACAACCGGCGCGTTTACAGTCAATTGCTGCTATGGCTCCATATACGCTATAGGTATAAATATAACTCTTAAATACCTTAACTGTCCATGGACTGTGGTGGCGCAGAGGCAAACGCGATGGTTTGTGGGTTCGATTCCCACTCGGGAAGATTGAATTATTTCCCCCTTCTTCGCTCTGGCAACAAAGCAAAGCGCAGCGTTCAGTTCCGCTACTCAACACGCAATGCCTCGAAGGCGGAAAGTGGGAACGGAGTGTCTTAACACTAAGTTCCTTTAACCTACGGTTCCCTTTGCCAATGCTATATGCGCGATGACAGCGGGAAGCTAAATATATAATATACACCAAAACCTCAACCAATTTAAAATTATCCGAAAACACGCTTTGATATTCAAATTTCAATTCAGTTTAAACATCCACATACAAACTTACATATGTACATAGCATATTTAAATCTCATTATGGCCTATTCAATGGACAGTAGAATATGAATATAATAGTGTTTAATAATTCCTAGCATATGGTATAGGTATAGGTATAGGTAGGTGGCACGGGGTGTCTGCGACGCGACGGTTCGACCGCAGCGTGGAATCGCGCTTGCGGTTCTATGCGCCCAGTCGTGTATGTACCGTACCGTAGTTATCATGTACGTACATTGTAAATGTTCAATTTATATTTTATAACGCCAGTCCTGAATTTGTAAGTTGATGTTGTTGAAAAACTTTCGATATTGTAGAAGTAAATTATTTGTATTTAAAATGTTTTATTGTTATGTAAAAGGTGTTAAAATTTCTTATATAAAAAAATAAATAAGGAGTCTACAGCCCAGTAGACTATAGGCCTTTCACTTACAGCATTCACTGGACCGTTGATGCCAAATTAAACCGAATTTATGTGGTCCATTTATAAATATTAGCAAAATTTGCCCAAAAAGAACTGGATCACTGAACTGTAGGTTAAGGAAACTAGTGTTAAGACACTCCGTTCCCTACTTTACGCCTTTCGAGGCATTGCGTGTTGAGTGGCAGAACTTCTTCTTTGCCTTGTTGCCAAAGCGAAAAAAATGAAAATTCCAAAAATTTAAGTAAGCGAATAATGTCATGATCGAATCAAATACTTCAACCACAAACAAGTTTCAGTATTTTTTCCTAAACGCTTTTCTTGACTACTGTCACGTGATATCCTGTACCGCTTTTCATAAAAATATAGGTATATCCCAATTAATTACTCATTACGAAACAAAATGAAAACTGTATACCTCGTTTATTATAATTGTTCTATTTTTTCTACTTTATCATTCACAAAATGGGCGCTGTTATTTGAAACATTTCAATTCTTGAGCAATCCGAGTTTCAACTGCTAGTCGAATTAAATTCCTTGCCCCTTAAAGCAGCGGAATACCAAAAATTTATAAATTAGACTGTAGAGGAGACGACAACCATTTCAAGCGTTTTCAAGTTTACAAAGCGAGCAAAACTATAGTAACGTAAGTATGTTGATTTTGTCTCTTAAAGTAAATCCTTTTAATTTTTTTATATTAAAGAGAAGGCGCTTTGTAAAACGGTGGCAGCCTTTAAATAAATACCTTCACGCTATTTCCCCCATTTAGCAGGGGGAACCTAGTGAGAGAGATAAGACTATATTTCTAAAGGTACAAACATGTACTTACATAATTAGTTTTTCATATTAAACAAAATTGAAAAAAATATTTTTGAAACTATGAAGCGCTACGGATTTTCTTTAAAATTGAATGTTGGGTGATGAAGCTCAACGTATTTTGAGTCGATTAAATCTAAATATCTACATCTAGTCTCGCAAGTACTGTGTATAATATATGGTCAGACGCGCACCCTTCTGCGTCACGGTCCACAGATAACGTATATAGCAGATTAAAACGCTCCATCATGACTGGAGTGGTTTTAGGGTTCAACTAATATATTATTAGTAATAGAAGTGGAATTTATAAATTAAAAATATTTAATATAATATAATATAGCAATGTATTTACGAAATAGTAAACGTTCCTTGTTGAGAGAAAAATTAGTTGTATGTCACTAATTTCAAGTAAATTAATAATATTTAACATCAGCGAAGAGTTTGTGTTACAGGTATACATCTCTATAATATATATATATATATATATATATATATATATATATATATATATATATATATATATATATATATATATATATATATATATATATATATATATATATATATATATATATATATATTTAGGTATAAATTTCTAATACAGAATAACTAACTCGAAAACGACTCGATTTACCCGATTTTTTGCAATTTTCAATTCTCGCGATCAATTATACATGACCGTGACAGGGTTTAATGGATTCAGATGTCACCGTGTGATCGATCACGGTTCATTACATAAAGCAGTAGTTACAAGTAGCCGGCCTGATCGATTGCCCGCACGCTCTTTTTTTGGGCTTCCTAGTCTTAATATCGGCCTAGCGTTGTAATTTACTTGTGTAAGTGCTTTTTTTGGGTTTCGTTCAGATATTGACCTTTCAGGTTATTTTATTTTTTGCTATTAATAATGATTTCATGTATGTTTGTGGGTTCAAATGACTTTAGAGTGTTTTTTTTTTCACGACTGTATCTATAAAGTGTTATATACATATAAAACATGTTATAACTTTTAAAATATATTTACTTCACTAGACAATATCTACATTGTCAACAAAATGAGTAGAATATTTGATGAATAAATTTGTCAGTCAATGTGACCTATAAAATATATATTTTATGCACGAAATAAAATATAAATATAGTATTTGTTATACAAAAGTAACATTATTTGGCCTGTATTGACTATAAACGCGACGTTATGAGTTTGATTCCCATTCGGGGTAAGGAATAAATTTCACTGCTAACAAGTTTAGTTTCGCGACACAACTTTTTTTTAATATATGTTTTTAACAAATATTAACGTCATTTGGCAAGTTTTCAATTTCAAAAGTTCTACAGAACTAGTGAAGACTAAATTTACCTTTTAAACTGGTAGAACTTTCACATCGAAAGCTCACACAAAATTATTATAATCCTAGATTGCCAGTTATAAAACCCAGACGCAATAACATCAAACAGTGTAATCAAGTTACCGCAAACATTGCAACCAAACGGGCCCGTTACACCGCCATATTAATGTTGCCAGATCGTTAAACAAAAATTTGGTTAACGGAAATCGATATTATTCAATTCATATAAAATAAATTATGTTGTTTGGATACTGCATATTGTAGCGTGTACGCCGGTAATGAAAATAAAACTTAACGGGGCGGATAACAATAGCTTGAAATTATAATGAAATGTAGGCCCGGCTGGTTCGTGCCCCGTACGTACATACCTAAGTGATGTAGTCACGAAAATGTTGGGTGATTAAAAACCCTAAAAAAAAGCTAATACAAATAGAGCAGGCGGTACTAGCGAGTTGGCGTGTGTATGCTTTGAAGCCTGTTCCTTTACCAGCATGAATTCACGTTTACTTTGACAGAAATGAAAAATAAAGCCCGGACTGTACGGGAGCTAAGTTAGTTTGTTCCTTACTAGTTAGAGTTGCTAAGTTCTAACGATAGGTTTTTAATTAAAACTGGTGTTTCTGCGCCGTCGGAACGTTTACGCGTTTTATATTTGTCGCCCACATTGTTGTAAGTTGTATGGTGATAATTTACTGTTTTGCAACTTTGTAAATGTAATTGTAAATAGATAATACGATCATAAAAGAAACAGATAATTTAATATAATATAAGCGGAGAATATTTAGTGATGTAACTCTCCGTTCACTATACACCCAATGCCTTATTGTGTTGTGAAATTGATTATGTGAAAATGTCATGGAAATACAAACGTGTATATTTTATGTCCTCCGGCCAGATGGACCGATGATATAAAAAAGGCGGCTGGTAGTAACTGCCCTACCCTACCCTACCCTAGGGGAGGCCTACGTCCAGCAGTGGACTGTTATAGGTTGATAATGTAATATTGTAATATTTTAGTATGTAGAATTAATTTCGTTTAGTTATAATAGTTATTTAGTGAGTTTAGTTTAATTCGAAAGCATAATAAACAAACACGCTCCAATTCCATCCTGATTTGTCTGATGAATTTTATATGTCATACAATATTTAATCCTATATAAGATATTCTTAAAGCAGGGAGCTAAAAGTCTGCAAGGCATACGGATAAGCTACATGATATATAACGTGGCAATTTAGTTACAATGCAATGCAATGCAACGTTAACTTTGTTGATGTTATGTTTTTATTTCACAGCTATTACTGCTTTAAGCGTCTTAAAATGTTTAAGCGCACATCGTTATGTAAGACCTGCGAATAATACGTTAAAACTGCATAAAGCAGTAAAAATGGTTAAAAAACCGCAAAAACAATGTAATAAAATTGTGGTAACGCGATTTTAACTATTATTTGCGTCATAATCTCATTTTCCATGGAAAACACCATTTATAATGTTTACAGGTAGGTACTACAAAAATATTGTTAGCTAGCACTGTGAATGCACTTTTTGACCTCACTGTGTATTTCTACTGGAGAATATGCAGTGTATAAATTAAATTTCATTTATTTGGTTTAATAAGCTTTTATTTTATGTATGTTACATATAGTTATATAGATTCTAGCTTTATATAATTTGATCTTGATGTTTAAGAAAAAGCTTTAACAACATGTAGCAATAAAAATTTAAAGCCCGAGCGTTTTTTTGTTTGTTCGTGCTAGTGTTCAGGGCGTAATTTATTTGTTATACACAAGTCCTACACATTTCCATTTAAACCACATGGGCTAGTAAGCAAAGTAAAAACTAGTATAAATGATAAAATTCTATAATTTGCTTGTATATATTTTGACCCATCCATTCACATTGGAGACATACGGGCGCGTAAATAACTCAATGCAGACGTTTAATTATGTCGAGTATCTTGTCCCTCGCCGTTTTGCGGAACGAATGCATTTAACAGCTTATACATACGTATGTATACACTATACATATTTGATATATAAAACAAGTTTACACTTTTGAGTTGTTCTTAACTTATTTTAAATTATATTTTTTTAAAGTTCACGTTTTTTTATAATATGTAGCAGGGTGGATAGAGAAAAGTTAGTGTCAAGACACTCCTTTCTCAGAATTTCATCCGAATTGAAGACTTTACGTGTTGTTGCACTTTATGTTTTAAGAGCAGATAATTTTTATTTAAATTATTCCGTATTCTAATTTTTTCATTATTAATTTAATGCGTCGAGCACTAGTGAATGTGTAAATGCCACGTCGACTGCAGAGTATACGGAAGATTTATTGGATAAATTTACCCATATTAAAGTTCATATACAAATTTGCATAAAATAACATGTCAACAAATTATTAACTTATCATTATTTTATTAACAGCTTTATAACGCCCTCTGCTTAGGGACTGCCGCTTCCGCTTCCGCTTAGGGTATCCCATGACGATCGCTGATGCTCTGCTCACATCCAGCGGGTTCCGGCGACCTTGACCAGATTAGCATTGGCAAAACTTGGCCATCAAGGTGTATTTGGAAAGCGTCAGTTGTGGGTTATATTAGACGCAGGAGAGTGACATATTTCCCCTGCCCTCATTTGATTTCTCCGCTCTAGAATTACAAAGCTTCCTTACTCAACTAACACGCAAGATCTCGAATTGTAATGAACGATAGTGTACGGCGAGCTGTCAGGTATAAAGCGTCAAGTTAAAGTGCGTCGTTGGCGAAGACCGCGACCAGACCAAGTATTTGAATTCACCACGAACAGGATTTAAATTCACTATTGTCCTTACTCTCACTTGATATACGCTAATTGTACTTAGCACATTGTTAGTACATTCACAAATATTTTAACATGTCAATCGTTGGCACTCCGGCCCCATCGAGACATGTGGGAGCGTAAATAACTCTGTGTAGACGTTAATTATGTCGAGTGATCTTGTTCACGGCCGTTAAGCGAAACATGCATTCGGTAGTGTAATTTTGTTATATGTTTGATCTGTTTGCAGAGCTAGTGTCGGCATTTATAGTTTTACTTCTAGAAAATTAGTAAATGTGACGATTTTTTTTATATATTTTGCGCGTTTTTAGTACATAGCATATTTCTAGTTTTACATTTTCCGCTTAATTTTGCAAATTTTTTTATTGAGTAGTTGGAGCCAAACGTTGCATCTTATATGATAAGAGAAATAAAAAAATATATGATCGTTTCTTCCAATGGGACCTCGTGAACTGAAAACCAGTCAATAATATTTATCTTTCATGAAAAACATTCATCATATTATATTATAATAAACGTATTTCATAATATACATGTGTATTGGCCATACCGTAAATTATAAATGCGACGCGTGACACTAATTTCGTAAGATTTAAATTGATAATAATTAATAGCCTGATTTATAATTACTATAATCCATTCATACACAGAATAAATTAAAATATAACATGATCAGTACATGGAATATATGTTAATTTTGTATTAATAATGTACATATATGGATTTAAAATATGTACGCTGTTGGTGTGAAGTTGTTTCTCGTATGTAGCAGGGGAGGCAGAGGGAATCTAGTGTTAAACCACTCCGTTCCCCACTTTTCGCTCAATTTTCGAGACATTGCGTGGGAAGTGGCGGAATTCAACACCGCGCTTTGTCTTGTTATAAGAGTAAGAAAATGTTAGTTATACATTTGAACGCTATTAGTGATTGGTCTAATTAAGAACGATGCAATGGTGGTAGATAAAAAATAAGTTAGTATATTTGTTTTGACAGCTTCCCGCACTATCCCGCATATAGCAGGTTAGCCAAGAATCTAGAGTTTAGAAATTATTAAGTGTAATGACGTCACTTTTTAATATATATATTTTTTAACTTTTCTTCTTAGGCAAAACATGGTTACGATGCCAAACACAATGTCTCAAACGGGCAGAAGTCCGTCGGTATCCCGAAAAACACGCTTTGAAATGCTGCTTAAATAGAGAAAGTTAAACAAATATTGAATAACCTATTTCAATAGAACTGCTCGAATAATTAACACACATACAAAACTAATATAAATATGTTTGCTTTAGTTGTAAGCAGTAAAATATTATCCTATTAAAATGCCCCGACACCGCCGAAGGGAACGCCGCGGAGATAGATCGACGTCGTTAATGACGGGGCTATGCTAGACAAAGAATTGGGGCGTGTATAAATCGCAATAATATATATTCTATCAATATGTTATAGGTAGATAAAAATGGATATTCATTTTAAGTCGGGATAAATATTTATTAGTCTGTCTTTTTTAGGGTCCCGTACTTCAAAAGGCAAAAACGGAATTCATATAGAATTATTTTCTATCCATCTCGTTTGGCTGTCTATCAATGCCATTTTTTTTCCAAAACTGCGTGAAGGTGTCAAGCCAAAATAAATTTCACATATCCAAGTCACATGGACCTTGGAACACAGAAGAAAAATGAAACTTCAAAGGCAACGCGATCATAAGATACCCAACGACCAAATTTTAATTACCAAATTTTAAGTACAAATACAGAAAAATCGGGGATTTTAAGCCCGTTGACCTACAATTGTACGACTGAATCCATAACTACGGAACCTACAGTGTGCGACTTCAACTTACGCTTGACAGAATTTTTATTACATCTATGAAAGCGCGTATTTTATTTGGACACAACGCGGTATACTAAGGAAGCAGTTACCAGCTATCCAGCTAAATTACCAAGCTTACCAACTAAGATCAGACTTGTAAGTTGTATGTATGGTTGTATTTTTTTTATATTTTATGTATATATCATATTTAATGCACCGCCCATCTTTATACAACTTCAACGTCCAAAGGTTGCCTGGAAGAGATCGCTTTAAACAGTCAGGCCTCCTTGTTGTTCTACTCTTTCTCTTTTTAGTTTGTATGTAATATATCTTATATATTTTTTATGCAATAAACTATATATGTATTGTATTCTATAGTACACCAAGTCTTTCAGGAAGACTACTTGAAATCCAATATCCAGAGAGTATTCCAGAGTTTAACTCAAGGTATTGTGAAAGAATACTTCCTCAAACATATAATATATTTATAATAGATTTATATAAACATAGCTAATCCATACGATGGCTAAGCTGCCACAACCGTCGCGTGCAATAGGCGGTATAGTTTAGACACGTCTCACTGCGTCCAGCCAGATACTATATTAATATGAGAATTTTAATATGCAACATGCAAATGGTGAGGGTAATACCATTTCCACCACAATTTTGATACCCAGAATACAGTCGTATAAAAAGTTCCGTCGAACCAATACCTAGGATCTGACAGAGAGACCAAAGTTTGTAACGAGCAAACAAGCAACATCTAGTAAACGGCTGTCTATTACAATCCGGGATACAAAGCTCTATTTATGTAAATGCGAATTGAAGTTTTAAACCTATAAACTTGGTACTGAGTTTCAACGTTACTGTTCATGTTCTTCTTGAACATTTGAAACTTTAAGGTTATTCAAATTGACCCGTTGCACTGATGGTGTACAATTTTCTAGAATTTACAATTGCTTTCCTGGAATTTATTGTGTTTATTGATATTGTTTCCAAAGCTGGTCGAAATACTTGTAAGACAAAATGTATAGTCACAGTGAGAATAATAAAGAATGTGCTGAGTGTCGAAGATACTAGAGGAAGCATGAGGACCCCCCGGAGAGCATGTATGAAGAGGTTAATGACAGTGGCGGTAATAAAACGTGAAGCAGAAAAATGGAAATTAAGTCTAATGAAGTCTATTAGCGTTACGTTATTGATTGATCTAAAGATTTTAAATTATTCTGTGTTTTCATAATAAGATATTACGCATTAATAATTGAATTAGTCGAGAATACCTTTAAAGGTATGAAATAAGGAAAGAAGGAAATATTATTGGAAATTTTAATGGATTTTCTAAACAAATAAAACATTTAAATTCTACAACATTTATCTGTATAAAACATATTTGAAAGCCAAATTATTCAACAAGTCTTGAATGATGTTAAGAGTAACGGTATGACCGTTACTCTTGAAGTATGAATACAGTACTGAATAGTTGCCGCGTCCATAACGATCACTGTTTCTGTTACTAAGTAGATTAGTTCTAATGAAGGCCCACAGCCCACTAATGCAGCCCTTACTTATAAAGACAGATGACCACTCCCATTTTGGCGTTACGTTTGCTGGAACAGGGTTAAAAGGGTTTTTAGAGCAATAATTAATTGGGGTGTCCATTTAAGGGAATAACGTTGTATTTTGTCGGCAGTGTTTAACGTTGATAAGGTATTTTCAAGGCAAATATAATTTAATGTAACGGTTAGAGTGTGGATATTATGAATGTTATTTTATGCTATTTGTTGAATTATTATAAAATTAGCGAATGAAATAGTTTTGCTATGTATAATTGCAGCCATTTTTTTTTAAATAGTGTATAGTAAATAAACAGCTGGTAGGGTGTATGGTGGATGTACTCTTGTCTAGCGGCCGATGACAACGAATTAGAAATCATACGTGAAGCTGTTAGTCTTTTATTAGCACGACCATAGAGAGTCAATGCAGCTTCTGATTGGGCCTTTATGATGAACAACTATGAAAAACATCATAAAATTTATATATTTATAAAATCTCATTTATTTATAAAATCTCTGGAACTATTGGTATTCGTCATCCTGGATGGATATTTTCATCTACTCTTTAGAATAGGCTTTAGCCTAAAGTCCAAAACGATAATACTGATACAACTTACAGTCTCATGGAAAACGCATATTTCTAAAAATAAAAATTACGAAGTTAACAAGTACCTATTTTGATCTAACCAACGACTGATAATTTGTATGCGTTAAAAGTAGGTGCGAGAAGTATGACAGTGAATTCTCTCTATAATTTGCTAAAAATATCAGATCAAGTATCATCATGAATACAGAACGTACTTTTATGGAGACTACTAGAATCAGTTCGAATTTAGTTAGGTTGAGCTCACTGTTACTAACGGTTAGTCCGGATTTCGAAGGGGGAAAGGGGGACCCTTAAATCTACATTTGGCTTGCAACGCTCTTCCTACCGATGGACTTAGCATCAACGCAGTAAGTCCATTTAATAGAATTCTTACTAATTTGTTCTTTTCTCTCACTTCTAAACAAGAAACATCAACAGTGGTACGCTACAATAGCAATTCTAAGTATTGAGCACAAAATTTGAGTTAAATCTCTTTATAATTGGTATAAACAGTTTAAATTAATAGTAATGTAATACACAATTAGCCTTATAGGATAAGTTTATTTGAAACAATGTTTTAATATATATCTATAGTATATTAAACCGAATAATTGACGTCGGCTGATATATCGAGGCCCAAATCGCCATCTCAATTACTTGCTCTTTGATCTCTAAGGAACGACTGGCTTGTGATTAAACCTTGCCCAACTTTCTGCATCGAACCGGATATTAAAACTAGTACACGGTCTATACTGTTGCATTTGCAATTTGTTATATAAATAAATTGGGATAACTGTTTCAATTTTATCACAATATAGAATGTATAATTTTTATTTTTTTAATATAATTTTACTTTTTAATGTACCATGTATGTATTAATTAAAGATATTATTATATACTAAATTATCGTATTATAGGTTTCTACTTATAATATGTTATAATATTTCTTTCTCTACATACCTCTTTATAATTTTTAGTGTTTCTTTGCCCTAAAGGTAAACTGGAAAAGATGGCTACAAAGCCATAAGATCGTCCTTTAGAACATTGTTTTTTAATTTTCTCTGTTATTTTTTTCATTTGTATTTATGGTGATACCTTGTACAAAAAAAGAAATAAATGAGTATTTTTTTTGCATGAACCCACCGTCCATTAACTACAGCCACCGACCATTGACCACCAAACCGTACCATTTTTTATTTAACAGATTGAATTTATATATAGTAATATCTAAAATCAAATCAATCAAAAATAAATATCTAATATCCAGCTTTATTTATCAATTATATTCTTAGAGATCTTTAAGTTATGACGTTATGTGAAGAGTCAGAAAACGTGATGGTCAAATCTCTACTTATTTCTCCACTCTCGATTAAGATTCAGGCAGAAAGTGGAGAACGGAGTGTCTAGCCTACCCAACTATACGCGGGCTATAGCAAGAAGCTGACGAAAATATCATTAATTTCTATATAGTGAAGCCTGAAGTCTAATTATCTCCGCCAATATTTGAATATATTTAATTTACATAGTTTACAGCAAAATCCGTAGAATTTATAAACTTATTTACTCATTTTGCATAATCCCAATACACTTGAAAATGATGGCACTGTAAAAAGAATTTTCGTGAAATTCTATCAAGTAACGAAATAGCGACGCCCGCGTTCATACGAAAGGGTTCCTGGGAGATTGTAATAAAGTAATTTATCCACTCTCGATAACAGGGCAATAATCCGAGTACGCGACGAATATGAGGAATAAATAGCGTTCAGGGCGGGCGGATTTGCCGCGTGGTGGCGCCGATAAGCGCAGCTAAGGAGTGCACTGGAACGCCTATATTGACTTGCTAATGGATCTCAGAATGATGGATATAGCCGCGTTGGATTTCAAAAGGAACACACTATTCTTAACGTCTGTATCATATTTTGTTTGCTATGTGCAATGTAGATACATTTTCTACATTTCAATGCGGATTTTATAATAACTTGTAAGTTAAATTAGATATGTAATTCAATTTTAGTGTAATTAAGTTTCGTTAATGTATTTTTAGTTCGATATCAAAATAATATTTTCTATAATACAAGACACCATTATGCAAGCAATTGACACTGAAAATTTACAAGCGTCAACAACTAATTTACTCTTATTGTGCAAAACACCTGATAATTAATCATTAGCAATGTATAAATTTATTTATATAAATTCTGTTTGTCTGTTTAAAAAAACGTTGTGTTCGACGTTTGCATAAACCATTGCGGTGTGGCTGTTTATTTTATATTGCAAATAGTAAAAGGTTACAATAGGCATAGATTTGCGGTCCAATTTAACTGGCTTGTGGCACTGACAGGCATAATTTTGTATTTTCATATATAATGTATGCAAACAATATTTTATATGTGAAATTCTATCGACTGGAACTGCCGAGGAACTCAAAATGAAATATTTCATAGGTGAGGTCTATTTTAATATTGCTATGATGCGAGTCGCTTCCTGCGAGTGACAGGGCTACAGTACTTGGAATTTTAGAAGTCACTTCCATATGGTGATGATTAAAATTGTACCGTATTACGTTTGTATGGAGTTCATTTTGCATTTATTCCTTGCACAAATGAGTGCGGGACGCTAACGATAATTCGCTACGCCATTATTAGCGAAGCTGTATAGGAAACATACTCGCCAGCTGCATTCGCTTGATGGCGGCCGGGTTCGTCATTTATACATTAAAAGCCACACTATCTTGGTACTAAAATAAATCCTTTCTAGTATATTTTAAGTTTATTTACATTTTTACCTACAATATCTTATAGCTATAGCTTAAAAACAAAAAAATTAAACTTTATTTCGAACATCGTTTACTTTATGCTAGTAATACTAAAATTAATTTAATTTAATTTATACACTAATAGCGTACTTAAAAATAAGAATAAATGAGTAGATTACATTATTGATAAATAAATCAATTATATTAATTCTATTAATAAAGTATAATTAATTTATTAATAGAAGTAAGAGAAGTGAGCGCTACACTCTACACTCTTATCTACCTGTATAAGATTAGAATCAGCCATCTTGGACTTTAAGACAAGCCTCTTACTTCTTGTTACTAATTCAACTTTATTTTGAAGCTTTAAGCTTGTAAAGGGATTTAAAAGAAATGCTATACAAAAATTATGAAAAATATTTTTAAAGAACGTATAAAATTCGGACGTACCGGGATTTAAACCCACATCTCTTGGAAGCTATGTTATCAAGCTCTTAAGTCTAAAAATTTAAATCCAGATTCGAATATTTATACTTTTTTATAAATATTTTTTTCTTTCCTTAACGTGGAATAAAACTTTAAAAATATCTGAATTTTGTTTATTAGCTATGTTACAATGTTTTACGATATTAATGCAGGGCAACGTAAAATCTTCTCAGAGAGTATAAGGGTACGTAAGTGCACTTTCACTGCACGGTTAAGATTGCAAACATGCCTGGGAATTTCTAATAGAATATAAAGATAGGGAATTTTCTACGTTGAAACAGTTAATTTGTAAGAATATTTTCTTAATAAATTGTGAATAATGTAGATTTTGTTACGGTGTAGTTAAAAATGGCTGGCTCTAGGCGATGATTGTGTATATGAATCTATATCTTTTTTATTTCAGAGCTAATTTACTAAGCTATGTAAATTATACCTTCGTTGTATATTTTGTGTGAGATATAATGCGGTTATAGCACTGCCGATTTTTTAAAATTTTGACTTCTTTACCATCAAGGCGACGTTATATAGGACTCTAGAGTCTACGTCATTTGTAAGTAATAAAAATGTTAAATTTTCTTGCAGTTGCAATCGATTGCATCGATTAAGATTTATATGAGTCATAAAGAGACGGTCGGAATAATAAAGTTCATATATCCTCTATGTTATAGCATTTACGACCTAACATTTGCAGCTGTATACAGACAGCTACGGCCGTGACTTATATAATAAAGTAGTGCAATATAATGTGATGGCTGAAATTTTTATTTTTTAATTGAATAAATTAAATTTATATTTGTATTAAATTGTACACACTATGAGAATTGTTGACATCATCGTTGTCATTGTACCGGGTTCAAATCTAAAAATGGAATATCATATATTAGTACAGTAAATGCTTATCTAAATGATTTGAAATTGAACTAGAAATGTTTCTGGGTTTAAAGAACCAAGTGCAGCGCTAGGAGGAAAAAACGTTTTTGAACGTTGTTTGTTCTTGATTACTCCAATTTATATATAATTCCTAAGGGAGCTGAGATATGTAGACAAAAAGGTTCATTTCAAATTTATTATTGTTTTTGCTGTGGAGGTACTAAATAAAAAAATATATCTTGACTTGACGATAAAAATGGTCTATGTGTACATTTTGTCCCACATATAACTTTGCAGATTTTGTTAGGTTACAGATTGAACCTAGTGTTCACACACTCCGTTCTACAGTTGCCGCTAGTATTAAAAACACTGAGTGTTGCAAGCACTTTGATATATATTCGTAAAATTATTATTTAAATATATTGAAATTTCCAGCACTAGTATAGCGGCCAACTTAGGCATAACCACTCTAGCCCACTACAGCACATTCGCATAACGATTATTACTTTGAAGTATATCAACCTATATACAGACATTGAGAATTAAGATAGCTCATTTTATAGAGTAATTTCAAGGAAAATATTGTTTTGGATGTACGAGTATCGCATTTTGTCCGTATTTAATATTTTATTACGTTGTAAATACCAGGAATATTGTTTTATGTGTAACATTATTTTCAAACGTTCTACTATATAACTTTTACACGTGTTTGGATAGCATTTTTAGTATATAACGCATGTGTAATGCTCGGGTATTATGGTAATCTGAAAATATACTTGCTACAAGCTGTATCTCGCATATAGTCGGCGGAGTAGAGCTAGTGCCTAGACACTCTATTCTCCGTTTTCCACCTGAGTTCAAGTCCACACAGTACGTTTTGTCTTATTAAATTCAATGATATTATATTGGAACCGCTAAAATATTATTTAAATAAAATAAACACTAAAACCTTTAAAAATAAATAATTAATTATTATTTTTGTATGAAAGAAAAATAAAGAAAAAAAAAAGCCATGTTATGATATGATATGTATGTACATTGTACATACATACCTACATATTATAGTTACATTGCATCAGTATACGAGTATCATCCTGAAATAGAGTAAAGTGCAAAACGTGATCATTTCAACCCCCTGTGTAATAATGTCATCGAAGTTAGCCATCTATATTAACATAAATAAAAAATGAGAAATTGACGCTATTATGGCGCAGTATATATTTATTTGAGCTTACGTTATAGATGTGGGTTTGTTTTTTGAGATATTAACTTTTTTTGGTCATCAAGATAGAACTCAGTATTGAAGTTTTTGCTGAGCAATGGCCTAATTCAATTAAAGAATATTTTGATTTGATTTGTTAACGCTCATTGAGCAGAAAAAGGAAAATGAAGCCTTGCTTCGGTAGATTCTAAACAATAGTAAATTAATTTATGATTTCATTAGTCTGTCGCCAATTTTCAGAATTAGTTTTAATGAATTTCACCTTGAACTCAGCTGGACTGCCCAAAAAGAAACAGTGTTAATAAATATTGAAAAAAAAAATATTATGAGAGAAGATTTCTTAGCATTCCACGGATTCACTGGGAGGGTGCTAAGCTTAGCACGTTGCAGGGAGAGGAGCTCAGTGTAGTGTCTGGGACTTACCAAGAGAAGGCTTAAGGGGCCACCCTAAAATACGCACTAACGCTCACTTCCACGAGACTCCTTCCTAACGAAATTTGAAGTGTTCTACTATTGCCGCCTTCGAAGTACGTTTCAGAAACTAACTGATGCCAGTTCTAGACAGACAGTTCATATAACAAAATATAGATAATTTGCTTATTTACTAAATATAATTACTAGTAACATATATAGAGCATTCCAAATAATAATTTTACATAATAAAATCCAGGACAAATTTATGTCACATCATAAGTTGTTTGTTTTACCAAAACACGCATTTCAATTCTGCGCATTGTAAATCACATTCGAATATTACATGCTTTAGGGATCATAACAGACTATTATCGGATGAAACACCATTCAATTCACGAACGCGGAATTCTAATTAATCCGCCAAAAGTCCGTTATGTTGGGGTTTCGATGGACATTTTGTGAATTGCTGATTTTATCTTAATGGAAATGGAAAGATTTAGTGAGGATGTTTTAGTGGAGGAGGGTAATTGGTCCGGGGGAGGTGCTCAACGCAATACCATTGTTTTTATGTGCATCGTAATATTATTGCGTTTTGGATTTCATTAATACTTTATACTGTTGAAGTTGAGCTATGCTTGGTAAGGTGTAAGGTGTACATTTGGATATTAGGATTATGACTATCTGGGTATATAAAACCTCTTCCTCTATTCAGACACTGTCAGATATCGCTCATATGAAACTTCGCAGCGTAGAAAGATGAAACTTGTCATATGGAATCCTTGAGGAGTATAGGAGAGCACCAAGAAAAGGTTTCTAGAAATTTCTGCGAGAACTGAAAATAATGTTTTTTGTAGCTAGCAATTATAATAATATTTTATATTTCCAGTCTACAAAATAATATGAATCAAAAAACTTTGCAAAGAATAATATCTTTAGAAATAGATCTTGGCGCTCGGGAATCTTATAAAATGTATATTCTAAAGTTATTTCAAAGTAACACTTTCGAATAACAACGGCGATTTTAAGTATTGTGGCGTGATAACAATACAAGGTCACGAACCTCATTGACCTTTGCACCTCTCAGCACATCCGATCTTATCCCGAAACTCTTTAAAAGCAATCTTGTTAACGAATATTGAGACGAATTTTTGTATACAGTTAAGTATATATAGTACAATGTATGGAAACTGATATTTCAAGTTGAGTAAGCCTACTATTGAAGTCTATCTAGTAGTGGTAAAATTAAATTATTTAAGTATTTGCGATTTATATTATGTTATGTTATATTAAATAAAATTTCTTCCAACATTATATATTATTATTTTAACTAATAAAATTACTAATACTGACGCTTCACACCTTTTCCTGTGTAGCATGGAGGGCATCCATGAGGGAACGTAGTGTTAAGACACTCCGTGCCCCCTTTCGTTCAATTTTCGAGACTGTGTTGTATGACGGAGCCTAACACCGCGCTTCGTATACTAATGCTGAAATAACATTAAATTCATAATATGAACTTAGTCTCTTATTTTAATTTAAAATAAGTAATGACCTCAAAATGAGCTGCCACTTAAAGCAACAAATCCCACAAACAAACTAAAACTGAGTAAAAAATGTACTAAAACATAATATTTTAGGCTTTAAAATAAACATTTTGACAGATCTAATAAAGTTAACCTTTTTGTATATACATATAATATATATTCTGGCACACTTGCTGGTGCGCGACATCAGCTGATTTACGTCCGTTGTTGTTGTAATTCATTGCGGCCTTAAACACGCACATTTGTCGTGACGATAAGGGCTGGCGTGTTTTGTGCCAAACCCATTCGTGCCCTCTGGGATTGACCCAATTTTCAACTAGCTATGCTTTATATTAGCGGATCATAAGTGCTTGTAAAAACATCATACTGGTATACCATTGGCCGGAATCTCACATCATTTAATAGTATTCTTGTTACATCAAATATCTTTAGGATGAAGTAGGTTAATCTGCTGCATCATAATGTGATATATGAGAATTTTTTAATAATAATCTTTTAACTTCTTTTTTTTTGCCTATCCTCCATTTCATTACGCTTTTGCCTATCCTCCATTTCCCACTTTCCGCTCAAATTTTCCAGATGTTGTGTAGCAGAACTTAATTCATTCCTTTGAGTAGGGTTTAAACTCACAAATCTTTTGATAGACAGATAGAGATCAGATAACAAACCAAGATGGTGATGGTAGACATGTTTTTTCACATACAGCTAGAAAATCCCACATATCATTAACATATACATACATATATTACAAAAAATCTTGTCCTATAGTGAGAAATGCGTGTGAATATTAAGTTTCATTATAAAACGTGTTTCAAAATCACCAAGAAATTTATTGCCTTCCAATCACAAACTTGTTTAGATGCAATTTTTACGCCATTAATAAGCCTTAATTCAATAGCTATAAGAGCTGTCAAACAATTTGTCAAGATAATGTAGAAAGAATGTTTGGTTAATTCTCACACAATCGTATTCGTATGTCACTGATATATTAGCGACCATCGTGTATGCAGATTGGATCTAAACGACAATTTGATTTGTATAGCCGCATTCGAAAGTATTCTCTAACGGTTTACTGATTTCTGATAGCTTACTTTTGTATGTGTTGTGATGACGAAAATAATGAATTTGTATTTGTATAAATATCATTATGGGTCTTAGAAATGCATTAGGAGTACCTATATTTTTAATAGTTTCCAACAGAATGGACGCACATGTTATGTCACAGGTCACAACTGACAGAAAAAAGCTTTAAAAAGCTCTCATTAGAGTACGTTAAAACAAAAAAAAAATTCTTTTATAAAATCACATAATTTGAATTATTTAATAAATTAAAAAATTGTCTCATGATTTTTATAGATGTGTGATTTTCACATATACTCCTTAAGCATAAATGATATTAATAATAATTAATAACCTCCATCCGAATAAATATATAATAACCCGTATACATACGTATACGTATACATAATAAACAATTGTACAATGTTATCTCCAATATTCTAAACTTACACTTGATAAATTAGAGCTAAAAACATAACACGAGCTAATCTGAAATGGGCTCGTTGTCGAAACAGTTCTAGCAGACATCATTGATGATTAAAGAGCGTCATCAATACCGAAATTATACTGAAATTTTATCTATCGATAATCCCGATGGCGCGATTCGGGGCTGCTGTCAAATGCACTGTTACAGTAAATAACTATTTAGTCGATATGTGCATATGTATATATATATATATATATATATATATATATATATATATATCTATATATATAGTATATATATATATATATATATATATATATATATATATATATATATATATATATATATATATATATATATATATATATATATATATATATATATATATATATATATATATATATATATAATATATATATATATATATATTATATATATATATATATATATATATAGATAACTACGTAGCATATTAATTAATTGTTAGACGAATTGAATACAGTGTGTTTGTTTGTTTTTTAAATTATTTAATTTAAGACTTGAGTGAATGAAAAATTGTGTATCAAAACGCGTACGAATTAATTTAGATCAGCTTTGGAAAACGGATAGATAGCAGGGAATTTTTATACTGTATACAATTTTCTTTTTCAATGTTAATATGAAATAATTCGCCATATTTAAAGCAGTTGATTGTTTTATTGTTCCATTTAAACGTTTTATAATATAATGTCTGTTAATCAATGTACAAAATTTAATCACAATTAGAGTCAGTGAGTAGAGTCAGCCGGTGGTTTATTGGGTATCCTTTTATAGTTAGCCTTTTGTAAGCCGCAGATTAAACAATCTTAATATTAAATCTATTTCAGTTCATTAATCTAGAAAATTGCACAATTTCTTTTTGAGAAAGAGAAGAATATTTGAGAAGAAAGAAATATTTACTCTCAAAAAGTATTGGAGAATAATTATTTTAGATCCATACTAATAAGCCTTATAAACTGAAAAATGCGTTTGTTTCTTTGAACGCGCTAATCTCAGGAACTAGTTACTACTGGTTGAAATTAATAAAATATTTTTGTGTTGAAATATAACGTCACAAATGTTGTGAAAAGGGAATTTTTTTTTTTTAGAGATTTCGTGCGTACGCTGAGTAAACGGTAAATGTTACGCAAAAAATCATATATAACAAAGTTGTTCCACTCCAAAAGTTTAAAAAAAAACGCGACAGCATAATATCCAGCTTTTAAGGTTGACTCACTATAACCATTTATATGATAGTATATTTAGTTGAGCTTTTTGCAGCATCTCTTTATTCGAGTGTATTTTGTAGATATAGTATTAATATATATCTACGTGTCACTTCCTCGCAAACTGGATAAGAATGTGGAATTGGCCAAAAACTGGTATTATATATTACAATTTTTTTTTCTATCATTTGGTCCTTTTTTATTTTTCTCTCACATAATTGTTTACATGTAGTGTTTTATCGTAACAAATATATGTATAATGTTTAATTTATTTATGTGTTAAGCTAATATATAAATACTTAAGTTATCTAAGGATTTTGTATTATATATAAAGTAATACTATGTACTTTTTTATTATTTCATATACTATCTTTACCTTTATCATAAAATTATATGTATGTACTGTCAGAAGCTAGAATGCGAGAATCTCGCACACAATGTATAAACATACATGTAATTCGCAAAGCTTTAATTAATCGGGAGCATGTAATCGAAATAAATTTCGACTAATATATAGTTTTAGAAGCGTATCGGTGTCCTAAAAGCGTTTAGTACTGGCAGCTATTAATTTAATCGTGTATATTGCAATTGACCGCAACCGCAATCGCATCCTGCTCCAAGCCGTGTGATGTACTGACTATTGCCATTTCATTTTAGTGCACATTTAAGACTGATTTTGTAATTGGATAATAATAAACTAAAGTGCATTCATTACATAGTAACAATATTGGTTACTTCAAAGGACATCGAAATCGTTTTAATTACGTGGAATATTTTTTAAATATCATTGATTTAAAGTTTGGTAATGTTTTGTCAGTCTAGATGGACCCATCCTCACCGGACTGACAATACTGACACGTTGATATTAAGCTTAAAAAATTATTTTGTGATAATATATGAGTGTTGAACTTATTGAGTTTTTAATTGCTTTTTAGCCACAAGGTTCAGGACACGTCTCTAAATTCATTCCGCCTAATAGCAATACGTCCAAGATGATATAGATAAAAGCAGAAATATCAACTTCCATAAAAAGTAAATAATGACTTTAAACAAGGTTATTTTATTATTTAAAATTCACAAATCACATTGTCTTTGTAAGCCGTCGCCGGCTACGGGCTTGCTCTGCGGTCGTTATTAATCTAATCGCTTCTGCATCGTGCCGCAAGCATTTTGTGGGCTGATCTGACGATTATGAGGTTGCAAAAGTAAATGAATTTAATAAATCTGGTTAATATTATATTATTTTTAATATATTATATATTATATATATATATATATATATATATATATATATATATATATATATATATATATATATATATATATATATATATATATATATATATATAATGTTTCTATTAAAATATCATTAATACATTAATAAGGTATGTTTTGAAATCTCTTGGGTAAAAAAGATCTCTTGAAAAATATGTTTTGTGTAAAACTGAGCTTATACGTCTATTTAAATAAAAAAATTTAGACTAGTATGTAGTAGATTTGTAGTGAAATATCTAAACGTCTTATTAAAATTTTGCTAGCTTAACCGTGATCTCGATTCAAATATTTATCTGAAAAATATAAACGGACGGACATAAAAAAGTTATTACAAATTAAGCTTAATATAGCTAACTCGTGCCATAACTCAACGCAGCTATTTTCTAAGAGTCTTAAATAATGGCAAAAGAAAATAATTAAAAAAAAAAAAAATATAAAAGTTCCCTAACCTTAAACAATTAGTTTCAAATGTTTTAATATAAAACATTTACAATGTATACCGCAATGGCCAGCCAGCCTTCTGCTAATCAGCGGTAGCCGCAGCTGAGGACGCAACGGGCGAATGCGACCGACAATCCGACTACCGCAAATACTGACGTACGACAAGTTGATACTGAACTACTTTGTTGATTAACCTTAAAAGGCGAGACACGGAATGAACACGAGCAAGGAAGATTTTTTTTCTATTTAATGTTTAATATATTTCAGATATCAACGGCATTATTAAGCTATATTACTAATTAAATTAATACTTTAAACAATTTAATTTAATTTTTTTAGAATATTATATGAATTTGTCCAATTTTTGTAAAATTTGTCAAACATGCGGCCTCTTAACCGATAACATGCCATATATTTAAAGAAGATATATAAATTTCTTTAACGCAGCGGAATTTGAACCCCCGCCTCATGGAAACCGTCCAAGTTAATTTAACTTTAAAAATCATAATACATGCAATATGTTTAAAATACATAATTTATATTATATCTAAGTAATTATATTATATCTTAAATATGCCAAAACGTGTCAAAATCACCTAAAACCTGATTACCGCTAGCAAAAATCTAAATACTACGCTACTAACTTGTAGACGAATACAAATATGTTTACACAAAAGTGGATTGTTTAGTAATTGGCGCGTACACGCTACATTCCCTTCGCCATCGCCATCGGTTCGGAAACGCTGCGATTGATTAATCGAACTTGTCGGCATCGGATCCCGCTTAATTGAAAAGTCAACGTCTTGCCTTGCCTCGACTTGTCTGCTAGATTACTTGATATGTGAGAGTAATTTATTATTTTAGTGCGGCCCTTTGTCGGCAATTAGTTAGTTATCATGTTTTTTTGTTTGCCTATTTTTCCTTTTATTAATTGATTTAGACAATTTTGTTTTAATTACCACGATACTTTGGTTTCGCTTATTATTTCAATCAACGATAGGTTATTGTATTAACGGAAAAAATTTAAATTTCCATAGTACGTACATACAAACATACATATGTACGTATGTTAGTGAATTATGTATGATATATGGAATTAAATAAATATTGATCGTTAATAATATAATGATTACACTAACAATGAAAAATAAAATATAAAAGTATACTAAATATAGTTTAAACATTTGATCCTTTAATAAGCTGCTATTAAATTGCTTTATCCAGAAAAATCTGACCACAGTCGTGTGTTAACGCAAATGACTATAATATGACGTTTGAAAAAACACCGCTAAGCTTCATAAAGGGGTATTTTTATATAAATTGTATCATTTGTTCCGCACAATAGTGGCCGTAGGTCGCTCGTTAGCATAAAAAGGTGCACTTTAGTAGATAAATTAGTGGTTTTGTCCCCATAATGTGAGCGTCTAGTTCCTGGCCAACGGGCAACGCTGCCGTGTCAGAATTATTTAGGAATATTCGTACCGTACAGTACCGTATAGTACATGATGTGTCACTGCCGCTATGTAAATTGTTTAACATTCGAGTAGTTCGGGTGCTTTCCGGATAATTACATTCTTGATTTAATATATGTATGGAAATTTATTTATTTATGAGAGCACTTAGGTGTTTCTATGTTGTTAGGCAAAATACAATTTATTTTCACCTATTTATTAAATAAAAACAAATTATATTTTGTGTGACGTAACTTAATGCCGCCATTTGTTTAACAACAATAATTATAGACATAATGTTTCGGTGAAGTCGGATAAGAACCTAGAATTAATTGTGCATACAAGTCTACTGTTCCATGCTGGTGTGAATACAGGGTTTTATTTTATAAAACAAAATATATGAAATGCTAGATTCTGCCATTCCACTACAGTCGCTTCTTGTGTTATCTCGAAATATGCATCTCAAGTTTTCTCGTAAGCATTTCTATGAAGAAATTCGTGTGTAAGATTAAAAGTACTTTGAATCTGAGCAACGTTTATAGCGTACATTTTATTTTCCGCTATATATATACTATGAGTAATAACGTGTTTAATTTATATTTTCATTCTTACATTTTATATCCTTTTCGAATTGGAGGAAGCAAATTTGCTAAGAAATATATATATATATATATATATATATATATATATATATATATATATATATATATATATATATATATATATATATATATATATATATATATATATATACGTAATGCTTGATCTAAAGCTGTTTTATTTACAACACAAAAGGAAAAAACAGATAAAGTATAATTGAAATACAAATTTATAACCAAGTAATTCACAAAGAAAATGCCTTCACTACAAAAGACTGTATAGTGTGTACTAAAAAACAGCTTCTATCCTCTTTCCCTGGTTTAACGCATAAATTACACGCACACATGGACTTGTGAGGCATCTTTATGGGCTTGCAACGGGGTGGAGTTCCGTAGGTCGTGGCCAGTAGAACAATACGCGAAACGGAAGTGGTCTGTACACTGAATAAAGGAATGCATGCATTTCCGGATGCAGTTGGTGAAATTGGGTAAAATGGAGATTTGCTTTAATCCCTCTTTCCTTTAGTTAATTTGAAAATTAAACTTATGTATTACCAGAGCGAGAACATGAAAATAACTTATTAATACGAGTGGGAGTCGAACGCACAACTGCCGCCTACTACCGCCTTTATGTATATAATATATACAATATTTATATTGTTCTAGTATCTATAAAGATTCTCGTCTACATAGTAAATGATCGAAATTGTAACAACAGTATTTAGGTATTTTTATACATTTATTTTTTACAAGTCACAATATAGCCGTATAGTAATTGTCAAAGGGAATATTTTAAATGAATTTTCTTTAAGTCAATTTAAAATCTGCGTATTGTATCCACATTTTAAAATAGTTCAAAACGAGTATCAAGATATTAGATATTAAGAAGTGATTTAGCGCCTGTAGATTAAAATCTAAGAAATATAATATATAACAATATAAGAGCTTCACGCTGTATCCCGCCCATGTCAGGGTAGGCAGAGAGAACCGTAGAAACCACAGGAACCTAGTGTTAAGACACTCTGTTCTTTACTATCCGTCATTTTGCAGCGTTGCGTGTTGAGTGGCGGAACTCAACACTGCACTTTGCCTTGTTGCCAGAGCGAAGAAAATGAAAATAATTCATTCTCCCCGAGTGGGAATCGAACTCACAAACCTTCGCGTTTGCAAGCAGAGCAAGCTCTGCCTCTGCGCCGCGACGCGACGGTCCTCAATCCTAATCTAAGAAATTTTACTTTACTACTAAATTTATCCGTCATAGAAAAAACCCACGACCTCGTAAGCTATCTACTTTCACAACTACTAAGTAAGTACTAAGTACTGAGAGCTTATATAACTATACGTATATATATATATATATATATATATATATATATATATATATATATATATATATATATATATATATATATATATATATATATAAACACCACAAGTATATAACAAAATTATGTTAAACATACTAAAATATATAGCCATTATATCCTTAGAATATAAAATGAATAATAGGCGACTGGACCAGACGCGGTCGTAGTTCCGCACACCAAATAACTTGGTGAAATGCGTTCAAATGCATCGGACGTTTCCGGTCGGAACAGTGCAGTGCTGTTGAACGGAAGTTGAGATGTTATTTATAATTACGCTACTGTAGGGTTATAATATTTTGTGGGGAGAAGATATTTTTTATGTAAAACAAACGTTTCAAACAAAGAATTCAAACGTATTTGACAATTATAACAAAATTGCTTTTCTTATAAATTAACTTAGTGGTACATAGTATCTAATGGCCTCACCATTAGATACTAACACACTCTCTCTCTAATCAGATCGTAGCAACAACTGTTTTGTGCTTATATTCTCACTTAAACTATATATAATCAGATATTTCTTAACTGAAGAGGGGAGTTCTTCACTTTCTTGACATAGCGTGGTAAGCGGCGGAACTAAAAGCAGCGCTTCATTTTACCAGAGCAAGGTAATGTAAGTAATTTAACCCCCAACTGGGAATCAAATCTATAACCGTGACGATGTGCCGGTACGCCACGACCTCGACATTTATAAATTATAAGACTTAGTTAAAAGAAAACATATCAAAAGTGTTAAAGCGTGCATTAATTTATCTTATTTATTCAATCCACATGATGCTGACGTCTTTCAAGCATATGGGTCAAGCTGTGCCGCAATTATTTCCACTATATTGATTTTTTTTCAATTAAGCCGTTGTCATGAAACTGTGTGACACGTGACGAGCAATAATCTTTAATATATAAAAAAAAATACATATTGGCCTTTATAATACAAATATATTCTTAATATCCCGGTTATAACGGGTTCAAATTTTAACACATATTTTCATAAGCGAAAATTGAAAAGTAAAAATTCTTAAACGTTAAATCCACGTGTAGACATGGCCTATACAAAGAATACATGTACACAATGAAGAGGCAGACAACTAGCGTTTGTTCTTCAGCGTACATCAGTTTGCATTCGCTTTGCTACACACAACGCTCGAGGACTTCGAGAGAAAATGTTTGCGAATGCGACGAGACGCCTGCAAATTGCCGCCGTCCGCCTCTTGCTTCTGCTAATTATGAAGGTTTTCACATTAAACATTATAAGTTAATAAGCTTTCTTTTGGACTGCCCCGTTTTCGGATTTTTAGTAGGTACAGTTAAAATTTTCTTGTGATTTAAATTTGAAGGTAACTCGCTTAACTAGGGTTATTATGTTTCGAGGATATTAAACTTTGAACTTTCCGGTTTATTTTTGGACGTTTTTTGTTACTTTTTTTTGTAAGAGAAAAGAATTTAGTGACCTCACTTCTTCACTTGCGTTCTCTATTTATCTTCATTTATTACACTTACAAAAACTCACATTAAAAAAAATGAAAGACAATTTCTTCTGTTACAATGGAATTAGATTACTGCTGGCAGAGACCGTTGTGGAACGTGGTGGAACAGCATCTGCCTGCAGTATTTGTTTAGTTTTCACTCAGCTCGTCTTTATCTCCGTCTACTCTGCATATGGTATGGTACCTACGGGATAAGGCGTGCAGCTTCGAAAAAAGAGACCATAAATGTTCGAATTAATAAAGGTATAAGAAAAAAATATATGTGCGACGGTAGTGTGAGCTTTGGTGTAAATCACACAGAGTGCGTCTATAATTGCCGCCACACCCGGCCCTAATCGTTCCACTGATGTATTGGAATACACGTAATATTAATTTGTTTCGCTCACGCAAACAATAATTGGAAAGTCCATTTTATATCATTGCTTGGTTATTATATAAAAATGTGATTTTTTTTTATATATTAGTATTTGTTGGTTCTCTGCAGTAGGTAGGCAGTGGAGAAATCGGGGTTTTGTTATAGATTTCGTTAAAATTGTATGTTATGCCAATTGTGTAACGAGTTGTTGTAAGAAAAAAATACATTCTACGTGCTCGGATTGTATCTTTTAAAATTACTTCAAATTGCTTCACGCTCTATCTCGCATACAGCAGAGACCAGAGGCACTGTCTTGTTTCCAGAGCGAGTTGATTATATAATTCATTCCCCAGAGTGAGATTCGAACCCACAACCGTCGCGTTTACATTTAGACGCTGCGCCGGGAATATCTCTATTTTAAATATAAATACTTATATATAATTACTTGTCATACAAAATAAAATTTATCTTTACCACACCATTTAAAACGTATAAACAGTCATTTAATAAAATAAAGTCAAAAGGTGAAATTAAGAAAGCATTGATGTGTCGAGCGGCATTCATTATAGTCCCTACTCCGATAAAATATAGTAAAGTGTAGAAATGTACACCGTACAGGGTTAGAGACGATAGGGGTCATTACTTTGATTTATAGCCATTTTATGTCTCCGATAAGGTCTTCAGTGTGAAGACGTGAGAATCAATTTTAGTATCCACATACATACATATATATAAAAATGCTATTTCGAAAGAGCTTTTAATAAAATCATAGTGTAAATGGAAAGTTTGACTGCAGGTTCGATTCCCACGGAAACGAAAAAAACGGTACTACGTGTTTAAATTTAAAAAAAAATGACAGAATGTAGAGAACGGCGTTTCTTAACACAGGCTACCCTATACTCTATCTGCAAAAAAGTAACGTATAAAAAGAAAAAAAGGTAAAATACTACTAATAGATCTGCCTTTTTCATTGTTGACTGATGAGTGTTTAAACAATTGATCCCGCTATACATTTGTTAGTCATTATAAAACACTTAGAACCAGTTATAACGTTACTTCATTTCGAGTATTGGTAAATTACTATTATTATACCACCACAAACGTCTGACCATTCCGCACTCCTACAATTATATGATAAAAAAACAAATAAGATACCATCGTGGCCATTAAAAAAACAATTTGATGGCAACACCCCTCGCGTGCGGCGTGCGCGTACCAGATCGTGAAACATTAAAAAAGAATAGCTTTTTCCTACTAGAGACGTCACGCTACAGCTAAACAAGGGCCAGTAAGGGGTAAATATATAATATATAGATAGATTATAAATCATATCTTGTAGTAATATTTGTCGATATTATGATTAGTTACTGCAATAAATGTCAAGTCGTTACAATTACATACGTATTATAGACGCAACATATACGTATGCCTTTTTTAAATTAAATATACAATACTTAATTAATATACATACAATATACATTACAATATACATACTTAATTAATTAAAATACAACACAGTAATATAAATATTGCAGGGTAGGCAGAGAGAACTCAGTGCCTAGACACTCTGTTCTCCGCATTTCGTGTTAAGTGGCGGCCGTACACGTCGCAGCGAGAAAAGGAAAATATTCTCCCCTCGTTTGGAGATCGAACAAAAAACCATCGCATTTACAAACAGACGTTAACACATTGCTTCACAATGAAGATTAAAATAAACTAAAGCCACTTATCCATTCTAGAAAGAATAATATATACTCGTATTATATATAACATCTAAAATAAATATAAAGTACTCAAAAAGCATTTTCCGTATTCAAATCATAAAAATACAGTGTCGAAAATTTTATATGAGAAAAATAAGGTCGCGCAACAACTAGGATTTTAGCTCTTAAACTTTAATGTAGGCAACCCATTCGTTATCTCAAAATTCTTGAATTCCTTACAACATGTACGTTAAATTTTGAAAATTTCTAACGACAGTACGAAACTTTCAGCTTTATAACAAATGTTTGTTGCAAATAAACCGTATATATACATATACACAAATATATATAGTATATATATATATATATATATATATATATATATATATATATATATATATATATATATATATATATATATATATATATATATATATATATATATATATATATATATATATATAGTTGTATATATATATAAATATGTTGTATATATATAGTACTTAAGTATAGTTACTAAGCAGCCATTTTCTTCACGGTCCACGCACACAGCGCGGCGCGAGTGCGCGAGTTCTGTACGCGTTTTGGCTGAATATGTCGCTTTTCGTGAATTACATTTTACCTTTTTAATTTATTATGTATGTTACGTTTTAATAACGTTGTTAAAAAATATACATATGGTGTTTCATAGATTTAATTTTTTCTTTAAATTATATTTAACTGATACTGTTGGAATGCATTTGATTTCCCTTTTCGGGGTAAAGGGTGAAGGTAAAAAAAATGCAGTGCATTTAGAATTTGTTGTCTGAAGATCAAATAATGTTTCGGGTGAAAAGAAATATAGTAAAAAAATGTTTATATTTTTAAATCTAATGCAGATTATGTATAAAATTTATTCTATATACATATATTATGAAAGATGCTTGAACAGTATTTAAAGCTGGCAATGTCTCTGACGACACGACAACAAATTAAAAAAAATGTATAATAAATCCAGACGCAGCGGGATTTAAGCCCGCGCCATCTTGGATAACACGTCAAAGCAATTTATGGCTAATTGAATATATTCATAAAAAAAGCCAAAAAAGGTGTATTTCTTATTAAAAATGGAAGCTATAAGTTACGGTGTTAAGTGTGAAATGCTGAATAGATGGAATGTAGTATTTATGCTAATGTTTCCATTTAGGCTATGCTTTAAGCAATTTATTTAATATTTTAGACATATCCTAATCATAGATTAATGATAATTGTTAATTAAGACCACAGTGGCACAGAATTGATTGTAATCGCGTTAGCTTTGGATTCGATATCCAGGGGGTATCAGGGGAATGATTTATTTAAATTTTTCCGTTCCGGCAAGACAGATGGTTTATTTATTTGCGCCACTCAACACGAATTGTCTCGAATTCTGGCGGAAAAGCGGAGAACTGAGTGTCTTGATAGATTCACTCTACTTACCCTGTAAGGATATGAAGGATAAAGCGTGAAGGCAAAAACAAAAACTATCGTGCAACATGACAAACTCACAAACCTAAACATAAAATTTAATATATATAAAATGCCAAAATACCAAAATGATTAGCCACTTCTTTTACTCGACCATTTTTAATTAAGTACTCAGCGAAATTAATACCACTCGTTATAATAAGTCCAATATTATTTTGAGCCTCGCCCGCAATTAGTATGTCACGTAAGGATAGCGTGCGTACAAGATCGGATTTAATAAGCACGGTGCACGATATATGTATGTAACGGTAACAAAATAATAGAATTGTAGCTGTTGGGAATTTGCTAGGAAAGCTATAAATTATTGAAATAATTGTAAGTTCGGTTTTTTAGCAAAACTTTAAATTGAATAAATACGCTCTTTTTAGAGTCTGGATATAGAAAATATGGGGCTACATTTATAATTTCTCCACCCAGTTCCTCTTAAATGAGAGAAAAATGCATAGTAAAGTATCGTTCTCTCACCAAGACCACTATTGGTAATATGCGTGGCGATAAAAATTAAAATTATAGCATAAAAACAATAGACCATGTTTACATATGGCTTCGTACTGTAGGTCGGTTTAGTGGCCGCATGAAGTTGATTTGAAATTTCAACAATATATGACAAATGTTCTGTGCGACATAATCAAAATTTTGATTGTAGATAGCTTATGATTATTTTTTATTATCTTATTTAAATTGATTAAGTTATACCCTTTTATGTGACTTCATAGTTTATAGCTTTACTGTGTCCCGCATATAGCATTTAGGCAAAAGGAATATATATATATATATATATATATATATATATATATATTATATATATATATATATATATATATATATATATATATATATATATATATATTCGAGACATTGCGTATTGAGTGTTAGAACTCAACGCCGCTTACTCTAACTACACTACACTCAATATTAGTCTCTCTGTCTATTTTTATCCATTTTCTGATCCAACATAGACTATTATAATCGACGACGAGCGCGAGACACGAAATACAAAAGCGATAATGTGAAAATTCAGCGTAGCCAGAAGTCAGACGCGTGAACGATTATTTTAAATTCAATTGTTATTCCCGCTAACACGTTCAGGGGCCGACTCGCTATTATTCATAGTCGAAACACTTTATTTAATTTGCATTATGCTGAAACTGTATGTAAACTGTACATTACAAATAAATACTAGCAAACAATTATAGCCCTTACGTCCACAGCGACACGAACTGTTCAGAACACACTGCCTTGACACCTCCATACGTAAGGAAATAAATGGTTAACAGTGCGGTCTCGCGGCGTTACGTGTATAACTCGATTTGCTTTTATGAAAACAAACGCTCTAATGGGACAAGAATTTAAATACAAAATAAATTACACCGCGCCGCGGAAACACAAGAGCAACTTGGACTTTTATTAAACAACGTTTGCAAAGCTACGCCTGACTGTGTCCTGTTCACTCCACTCACAAACGTGAATATTAAAACTCCACAGATATGTATATGTTGGTATGTGTGTGTGTAATTTTAAAACACGAACGACCCAAAAATTGCATGTGCTTAATGAATCTGTAAAAAACCAATAAGGCTTAAAACTGATAAATGCTGAAAATAATTGGCAATACTATTTGATAAAGCATAAGAATTGTCGAAAATATATTTCTCCCAATTACTGAACGTAATTTAAAAAGCCTGCCGCGAAATGAAGAGTGACAGTCGATATGATGGAGTATCTCAATTGCATAAGTCCCCTGAAACGCAGAGACGTGAGCAAAATTCAAAGTGAGCCATAAATCTTTTTATCTAACATTTAGATATTTGGATTCCCACAAATGACCTGTGTAAAGCGATCTACGAGAGGTGCAATAACTCGATTTGCGAATAAATGGCTTGGAAGTTGATCTACAGTTTCATTGGGAAAACGGTATTAGAAAAGCAAATTTTCATTCACGTAACCATTGCTATGTCGGTTACGCGTGTAACTCCCTGTCGACGAATAAAACCGGCAATAAACGTATGAGTTGGATGATATTCGTAGTCGATTCGAAATGGTTGCCGCTCGTTGGTGCGTTGGTTTTTTTTTGTTTCGGAAGCGACCTCTGACTGTGCGTTCTTGTACAATTCTACTTTGAAATATTGCGTTTCAAATGAAAAATGACTGTTTTAACAACGTAACCGTTATTGATGGACGATTCCAAATTTACTTATACGTCAAATTAACGAACGCCAATAGCTTATGAGCGACGTGAAACATTTCGTTCGGCTAAAAATGAAAAATGATTTATCAAAATTACTCTTTCATCTGCGCGGATGTAACACCGTTTACCAGTCATTTTACGTAAAATGGAGAATAATGATACTATATATAACAGTTCAGAAATATATTTCGGTTTACTTCAATACATTTTGGGCGTGCTATCTCAAATAAGGATCTATAGTAATGGAATTCAAACCGGCGATGTGATCTTTGAAACTTGTAGTGTTCTTGACTGTACTTCTAATCTTGTGGAGCGCAACTGCGGTATAGCCGGTCCAAAGCCAATTAGTACAGATAGATTCTGTTTAGACGGCAGACGCCGAGTGAACTTAACCAGTGTTCCCGGGTCTGGCGAGCGGACGAGAGGATCTGAAATCACTTGGTGGGATTGTTAGCCAGATAGCGAACTATTCAGCCGCTATTACAGCCACGAGAACAAATTGTACTTGTAAAGTGGTCATTTGTAAATTTATAAATATTTTTAAATTAGAAAAATTATATATAATAATATTTGTCAAAAATATTTACATAAAAATGATCATGTTACATTATTCGACTATTTTCAAAAAATCACTACCAACAGTCTCATTGGTGCAAACTTTTGCACTAGAAACCTAAGCACGTTTTAATTCGCAAGTTTTCGGCTTGATGAGTGCCTCCTTGTGGAGAATGGGTGAAGGGGATTCGGGTGAAGATCGTGACAAGACTTTTGATAGAGACAATAAAAACCTCCAAGGTGGGCGTTTCTTCCAGGAAATTAGCTGTCACATTACGTTGCCATTAACGCTTCGTTATGTTCCAGGCTGATCGACTCGGATCGAAGTTTTGCAGGCGTGTTCAGGCGTCTCGCCGCAAATTTATCGCGTCATCTTATGTTTGTTTTGACTGCCTTCGGTAAATGAGGCGTAGCGTATTTACACTAGGGACAGCGGCTTAATTTTCAATATAATTTATATGCTGGCTAAGTTTAGTCACAGTTAGTTAACTCTGATAATATTATTTATGCTGACAGAGCCATATTCACAATGGATATTTCTAGAAATCATAGCTGATAATTATGGCAAGTAATGTAAAAATAAATGAACTGCCAAGCGTATTGATCATTAAAGAACTCCATTCATTGCTTCAGCCATGTATAAAATATTGGAACTTATTACCCGCAGCTCGTTTCCCGTGCAATGCTCGGAGAACTACTTGTGGGCACCAATAATTCATTGGTGTAATTAAGCGAAATTGCAAGCCGCACAGCTACATCACCTCGGGCAAATTAAGTTAACGCGAGCTAATTATGAGTAATGAGTTGTTTCTCGGCGATTTCAATATTCCGTCTGCCTCTGACGGCGGGCCTTAATTTTTATTTTTCGTTCCGACCATTTCTCTCTGAGTGAAACGCTAGCCAATTAGTTTTCTCGTAGTTGCTTGTAATTGGTAACAGTCGACGAAAATGTTATAGCAGTAATTTTGTCTTTATATTACGTGCTAAAATTCTCGTTTCGAAATAGGTAGGCTCAAGAGTAATGTAAATAAGGCTTACTGTAACGTATTTTTTTTATATAACTACATATTAAGTTTGTAAAATAAAATAATTTATGTACAATATATTTGTAAAGTGTATCGATTTAAATGGAATATTAAAAAAAAATCTAATTTCATAGATAGTACTTTTGTTAACATGTTCTACACACTTCATGAGCATAAAGAGGTGGCTCCAAAAACAGTAGCCATTTGTATAGTTCGTTAGAGGATAGGTTCCTATAGAGGTGCAATTCAGAGAAAAAGTTATAAAAGAGGTGCGAATGACCGCTTCTAGCTATCGACTCCAATGCATGGTGGATTTTTTTGTATTGTCGCATTGCCAATACAGATTCAAAGTAACACAGTGATAGAAAATATACGTAGTGTTCTTTTAATTGGATCTCGCTATATATAATAAAAAGCATTCAGCGATGGAACAAGTACATTATAATTGTACTGATAAATACCAAGAATATTTTTCAAAGGGAACTTAACTTAGCGGTACGAGCAAACAAAATTTATTTTTGGAATATTTTTCAAAGGGAACTTAACTTAGCGGTACGAGCAAACAAAATTTATTTTTGGTAAAGCAAAGTATTTTTATGATTTTAATTGAATTAAAGGAACGAAAGTCTACGCAGCTAATTAACCGGGTTAGTATTCGTAATTTTAATGGCCTCCGATAGAAATATTTTTACTAACCATAGTTGTTCTCGAACTCGTGGTGCAATGCTTCCGTGAACTCCTTATTGTATCCTGCGAACAAAAGCGAAACAATATCAGTAATTGCTTATTTCTACTATAAATGAAAATTTTCTTGAAAATATCCACAATAACCTAGATGCAGCTTATTCTTATTCAAAAGGTCTTATAAATAAAAATTTCATTCTTATAGCAACAGTATTAAAACATAATTTTGTTAATATTATATTGAATATTTTTGAAAGACATGAAAACTAGTTTTGATTTTTTTATTAATAATAACAATCTTAACATTTAAATGTGAGTGTGTTTGTCACCTCACTCCTCCTAAATAGCCAAACTGAATTAGATTATATATATATATATATATATATATATATATATATATATATATATATATATATATATATATATATATATATATATATATATATATTTGAATTATTTCTTCATAATTTTGTCAATGGACGATCAATTTGCGTTAAGATACTGTCAAATAAGTTTTACCTAAACGACAGGTATTTTAAAAAGGGGTAGTATAACGAGAATATTAATAGTGTCATAGTAATAAATTTTGACGAGGTAACTATTTTATACCCAATGGTATTTGTTCACATCGAGTCGCTTCAGGGAAATTAAAGAGAAGTGTAGAGCAAAACAATGAATTATGTTTTTATAGCATTCATTATTATTATTTTTTTTAATTAAGAAAAATAACAAAAAGGCAACGACTGTGTAAAACTTTATACACTTTACATATTTATTGGAAAATAAACATCCGTTGTTCAATCGGAAACGATACAAATTGAATTAATAACTTCCGCGCTGTTCTTTTCGCAATGATCAGCTAAATGAAAGTCATCAACGGTAAACAGATATTTCGGCCTGTTTCGCATCTAGCAGGAACGCAATTTGCAGTAAATAAGGGTATCGGTTTAGCGCTATTATGCCGCGTAACAACCGCCTCGTAAACACGCCTCTTGTAATGAGATACGGTGCTGCGACTTATTCTGATATACCAAGAGTTATTTCTAAGGCCCAAGTTCTTTGATATTGGCCTATTGATGTATTTGTGACTTTGTAAAGATTTTTCAAGGTAATGTAAAGTTCTCTTTTATTCATAGATTATTTCACAAAAATATATGTAAAAGGTAATTTTTTTTATAAAGAAAATATTATAACTCAATGTTAGCTAATACATACTATATCTTCAATGAATATAATTAATGTAACTGCAATACACTTTGGTATTTGCACTTCGAGGAATGGAAGTCCTCTAATATGGATTATGCAGCTTATCCTCGAGCGGATAAATACAAGGCGATCGCCTTCACCCAGCAGACTTGACGGAACAAAGGAGGGACGTCCGAGATGGTTTCTAATTACGACAGAGACCGTTATGCAAATCGGGGGCTGAGAGGTCCATGTCTCTAATAAACATGCGCTCTTGCGGTCAGACCGCCAAATTGCTCGCCTTCCCATTTTACCCGCGCACAATAAAACCACTTTTAGTGGAGTACCCACTCCGGACAATTAGTACCCTTTGATCAAACTAAATGCCTTTCTGAATTGTTTTACTCTTTTCCTTAAAAATAAGCGGAAACGACGTGGCCGTTTTCGACCAGTCGTTTAATGCCAGCAGCACAAGCCAAGCTATTTAGTCGGTAGATGCGTTCCGGTAAATTGAACGGCGGTCTGAGGAAATGACCAGGTCGTGCCGTGACTTCGCCTGCGCCCAAACTGGACTAAAAGCAGCGGTTAGCCGTTCCCATTCAGCCGGTAATTTTTCATGGAAAGCTGTCCAGCAGACGTACTACCATTTTAAACGAGTTTACGAACGTAACTTTAGAAATTGGTTCCAAATTTTAAAAATTTGGCCTCATTTCGCAGTCCGGAAGTCCGCTATAAAATTTTGAACAGCCAATGTTTTGTGGCGTCAAAATTCTGTGAGCTAACGTCGAACGTTACACTGGAAAAAATATTCATTTTTCACACGGCCAGCAGTATTTTCTTTACCATTGAAACAATCGGGATGTTTTGTTCGTAGCCTCCACACAAAGGGAGGGTGCCAGTAAGCGACACGGCGTAGGGTTATTTGCACATGTTTCGGAATCGTTGCATTTCGATGCGCGTTTGCGAGGAAGTCGTTAGGGCGTCGCACTCGCGAATAAAAAAGAATCAACCGCTGTATCGGCCTCGGGGAAAGCACTGTCGTTCATATAACAACTTTAAGGGACACACTTTACATCATCTTTTTAAATATCAACTGGCAGTAAATTATTTTACGAGAACGTGATTCACTGTGAATATGCATGTTACAAAGTATAGTCCAGCCTTTTTCGTAATTTCCAACGTTTTTAGAAACGATCAGTATTGATTTTTCATATAAATCACAAAAATTTTATCATATTTACAAGGACGTCACAGAACAAGGACTACTGCCTGTAAACGTGACGGTTTGTGGGTTCGATTCCCATGAGAGGAGAATGAATATTTTCATTTTCTTCGCTCTGGTAACAAGGCAAAGTGCGGTGTTGAGTTCCGCCACACACGGTTCCCTCTGCATACCCTGCCATGTGCGGGATATAGCGTGAAGCTTATATTATATCTACAAGAAGGAAACAGCATAGAATAACTAGGAACATAAACATCTATTATTTTCCCTATATATGCTATAATAATTTAAATTTCAATTTAACGCTTTATATGATATTCAAATGCAATCACATACATCGTGTCAGGTGTTTATAAATCTCTCCGATAGTTTTAATTAACGATATCTAGTCCGATGTGCCGCCGCCTATAAATCTTCGGTATCGAATGACCCGTTCCTTTAATGAATTAAATTTAAATTCATATATTCAATGTGCGACATTTTACAGTTATCTCTTTGATTGGGTCAGACAGAGCCTTCAAATAAAATTGTTAATGTGGACAGAATAAATGAAATGCTGATCATTTCAAAAAAATATATGAGATAAGAAATTTTTTGATATTTTTATATTGTCCCTCGAACAGGATTGGAATTCACTACCGATGGCAGACTTATTTATAAACTTACCTAACAAACCACTCGACCCCAAGATATTACCACTTACATAAAACACAAAATAGACATTTGGCGTGATATAGCATTCGTAAACATCGCGGTTCATTATTCCTATACCGAATCGATGTACAACAAATTTAATACATGTTATTAATTAGCTCAACAAACTATTGACTGCTGTTATTATATATTGTACAATAGTTAGCATATCGTTAGTTTTGTCAATAATTCCACTAAACAAACTCCAGTACTGATATTATTGGTACGAAAATTAAAATTATATTCATATATATATATATATATATATATATATATATATATATATATATATATATATATATATATATATATATATATATATATAACAGTACGTGTTAAAGCACTGCGTCAGTGACGTATTAAAATTGTCACTGCAATTGGCGAGTATTTACTACATTGCATTTGTATAAATGTGTGCCATTTTGATGGATACAATTTCTGATGTCAAGTGTGTGTGGATTTAATAAGTTGAACTTATTAGACTTCCTACACTAACACATATTACTTACCGGGAATTGATATTAAGAAATTTTTAGAAAACATATAAATATTTTAACGTAACGGGATTTGAATCCGCGCTTCTTGGAAGCCGTCCAACCGGATTATAAAGCCATAGGTTTTCTTAAAGCTTAGTCAAAATTCTTATACATATTCGAGATATTGCGTTGAATAGCAAAATTCAACGCCGCACTTTGTTGTAAGGACGAAAAATATAATATAAATAAATGATTTCCTGAACTGGAGCTGGCCATGATGGCCTTCTCCTCAGAGAATGCGCAATGTTCCTAAAATTGCTTTAATTTCTAGCCTAAATATTTCTAAACTATTACACATCGCATTAACGTGTCAAGGTGTAAATAATATTCATATCAACTTTTGGGCTAAAGCCAACTTTGCATACAATATTCACTGGACTAGGTTCTCCTTCGTGTTATAGCCGTATGTAATGTTAGAAACCAATTTTCACATAAAACAAATTTAAAGTGCTTTGATTGCGATTTATGATCCAGTTTATTTTATTTTATAGCGGAACTTGTTTGAGAAATAGTTATTGATGTTAGGATTTATGTACAATTGAAATATATGATGAGCAACGTTGGTAAAGTATAGCAATAGCTGGGGTTTTGGGACGATTTTTTTTATAGATATATATTTTTTTTTAAATTATATCAAATTATTAAAATGCAATACGCTAAAATTATTATCAGTAAACAAATTTTCAATCTAAACTTATTTATCTCTTGAAATGCTTTATGCAGATATATGAAAGAAGAAAAAAATCGCAAGCACCACAATCCATATAACTCTACACCATACCTATAACATACCAACATTCTTACCTTACCAAATCTGTTTTACCTTTACCAAAATATAGACAATAGAAGAAAAGTAATGCTTCTTGTGATAAATTACCGTCTACGACTAGGAACAACTTCGTCCATTCCTTCCCTTTGTCAGATTGATTGCGGATCATTTCGGCATCGGACGAAATTGCCGTTCAGCGCAATTTTACTGTTACGATATTATTATATAAATCTATATTTGTGTATTTGTGTTTTGTTATGGAAATATGTTAACGGGCAAATTGTATTAGAAATTATTTGATTATAAACGTCATTCTCTGTTATCAAGAGAGCAGGGACCAATGACATTTTCTTGGCTTGGGTTTATAACATTGTTGATTTCATTTTTAGTCATTTATTAATTAAATCTTGTCAACGAGAAAATTCCCACGAGCTCAGTTCTTACAATTTTTCATATTAAATTTCAATAATCTTATACCTCATTGCTAAAAGTGCCTTATATTCATAGTCCAATTCAGTGTAAAGCTTTGTAACAATGTATGTATTGAAGGCGCTGCTTTTGTATAATATTTACAACGTTAATAGCAAATGAACATATTCACATTATATATGGTTTAGTACTAAATTATAATTTAGTTTCCATAGACTACTTGTTAGAAACCATATAAAACCATATATTGCGACAAAGTGTTCCTTTAGTTAACATTAATATAAAAAAGTATACATTAAAAATTATAGTTACAAATTTTCATTAAGACCTGCTAAATGCAATTTAAACAAGACCCATGCAAGCGTTCATAAAAGAATTAACACTAGTACAGACCGCCTATCTAGTATCTATAATATACAATCTATATGTCCATTTAATAAATTTTGATTACATACACACCAGAGCCCTCCCCTTCCATTGAGCCGATTCGATGAAACATGGCTTAAGTGAAAATCCAATTACGATTCTCCAAACCAATGTAGTGACGCACGGACAGACAGATAGATAACCGGATATTTATATACAAATATATAGAAATAGTAAATACGTAAGTATTCATCGTAAGGAAATTTTATATAGAACGATTTTTCACCTCTCATACGAAAGATGGGAATGTCGATAAAATGCACTTGAATCTGCTTTAAACTCCGAGATACGCGAGTATTCTGGTATGTAGGTTGACATGGGAAGAATAACCGGTTTTTATTATGGATTACTATTAAATCTATAGCTATATTATAGAATCATCTTTTATTGTCATATTTTAGTAGCCTATAACTATCGAATTTAATCGGTTCTTTTTCATACTTGTTCATCATACTAGATCCGGTCAATATGGTCGCCATCAAGCAAAAATCTAAAAATAAAAGTTATGTTTATAAAAATGTTATTGAATAACGATTGAATTTTGTCTGTAACACACATTTTCCATTAGATTTTTCTTAATGCCGCAAAATTGAACAAATTTGTAAAAACAAACAGAATATACTAAAATAACAAATGTTGTCATCCCTATTGTTTTCTTCATAAATATATACAGCCTTCCTTCAACAACCTTCGGCAAGAAATTCATTAATCGTCTTGATTGCATCCGATGAAACTGCATGTTAATGTACCGTGGCGATGCACGTCCAGGCTCGGAACAATATTAACGACTCCGTTATTAATGACCACGAAGAACCTTATAACGGGGGTTACGAACTTCATAGCTCCTGATACTGCTATATTTCAAGTACCAAATGTATTGCGAAACATACTTAATGTTAACATCTTGAATGAATACTGCAGTGAATACCACAATGTATAATGAAATATATTGAATTTAAGAAAAATAATTTTCTTGATTTGATAGTAAAATGAGATAAGAGAGAGAGGGAGAGAGAGAGGGAGAGAGAGAGGGGAAGAGAGGGAGAGAGAGAGGGAGAGAGAGGGGGAGAGAGAGGGGGGAGAGAGGGGGGAGAGAGAGGGGGAGAGAGGGGGGAGAGAGGGAGAGGGAGAGATTGAAGACAAAAAGAAATCCTTTCAAATTATATAAAGTATGATATATCATAAATGTCATGACAAATTTCATAATATTTTATGTATACAAGAACCTTATTAAGCAACCAACGTCTTTTCAACTAGTTTACATAAATAAAACAGTCTTAAGTCACCGTGACAGTTTAATTTCCTGCCGTTTATCTAGATCTATATCGTGATCTGCTTAATCAAATAGCGTTACTTTGAACCGACATGAAATGGTCATTATTTTCAAAGCGGACGACAGCAAAAGTTGAACGCGAAACGGTTTTTCTGTTGTCTGCGGCTTTCAGAACCTTCGACCCGATGTTAAATTATTCTATGGAGAAAGCGCAGTAGCTTGTATTCATATTAATTAGATTCGATTGGAATTTCTTTCATAATTTATTCTTTTCAATAAATTCTTGGGTTTTCGCGATAGGGTTGGAAAAAAAGTATTTATGCTAGATTATAAGTGATTTTGAAGACAATTAGCAAATTATGATATGATTAGTGATGTATCGTTTTAAAAATATGCACAAGGATACGACAAGTAAGCCTAGTGTTAAGGCACTCCGTCTCCCACTTTTTGCCAAATTTTCGACTTACTTCGAGTTTAAGTCAAATTTTGGCGCTATTAAAATAAAAATAATTCAATTAAATTTACAACTGTAACTGATGAATAACAAACGCTACACAAATAATTTAAAACAAGTCTCCCAATACACATATTCGATTATCGTCCCGCCCATAACTCGAGAAGTTTTAACTCCTTTGAAACCTCGCCAAGAGTACGTGAAAATCCCAACGTCTCGAACATTTTACGTACTCCAGTACATACGACGTATTTTCTGTTGGCTGACTCTTGAACTGGCGTTATCCGAGCTTGTATAACCAACGGTCTGTATAGTAGTAGTAATATGTTGTATTTCTAGTACTTTCCCTCTGTGGACCATTTGGGATGTGACCTAGGATTGTTGGTTAATGATTATTGATTTATATTCTGTGGTGATATAAAGGGTTTATAAAATATGTAAGTGCTATCGTTTCCAATTTGATGTCACTTACAAGTAAAGTTATAGGAAGAAAAAAATTAAAACTTAACAGTTAGTTGGCAAAAACATTTCTTTTTGTTTTTGAATAAATAATTGTATTTTTTCTTTTCGATACATCCATTGGTATCTACTGTGTAACATTTAAATCATTCCAACCAGGACACAATATCTCAAAAAATATTGTCGAAACAGAGTCTTATCAGTTATCTCATCTTATCTCTATCTCTTATCTCTAGACACTCCTTCAATAAACATGAAGATACAAACGTAAGTTTACATTTCACCCTTAAAACTTACAACTGTAATAAATACTTAAAACATTTACACTAAAGCTGAACGATAAGTGTTTTCAAATATTGGCAAAGACTTGGCCCAAGGTACGGCCAGCGTTGTATTTATTGAACGTTCTTTATTCATGTACCTTGCATTAGAAAATGCATTATCTGGTAACTCTGTCGGGTGAACTTATATTTATTGTGCTCTATTGTTAATATTTTCGCTCGCTTTTCGTATATAAAAGCTGATATAAACGTTGTTTTCTATAATAGATTATTGTGTAGTAAGTCCATTTCGAACATATATCTTTTTTTATTTTTTACTTCGCTTTTTGTTACTATAAGACATTTGGAAAGACAGTAGTTACTTTAGAGCTTTAAAGAAGACGCTGGTAGCGCTGCCATATCAGTTACGTCAAACGTACAAATTAATATATTAAATTATTTCACAATAAAAAAGCGTATCCATGTTCAGGCATACAATCTACCATTATCTGGATCCGATTTCAACTCCCGACTTCTACGAAACACGTGACGTACCATATGTGTCCCATAATCCCTATGATCAATACAAAATATATAATGTAATCTATTAAACTATAAGCAAGTTAATATAATAACCAAAGCTTAAATGGGATATATTGATGTAATTAATAGTAATTCATAATTAATTAATATTCAATTTGTTTAATAACGTGTAGGTAATGGTGTGCAAAACAATGTCGCTAGTAAATTTGATACCAAACGGTTATTTCGCGAATATGTTGTTGGAATAGTATTATAATAGAAATGATGTATTTTACAGCTACCGATTTTTCTTACAATTTTTACATGTTTTGTACTGTCTAGGGTTATAAAAGCTCAGCCGACTATTTTATATATCTACGAGTATATTGCAACAATTATTATAAGTTAGAGTAAGCTAAAGCTTTCGGAATTACAACTCGACACGGTTCTTTGAAGAACGGAAAGAAACTCTAGGAGTATCTCCCGGGGATCAATATGAATAGGTTTTAATAGACTCATGTTACGTACTAATTCTTTCATCTCTAACTTTAGATGTTTATCTATCTTTTATCTATTTTCTTTTAATATCATAAAATTTCAGCAACATCTGTACGGGACGGGACTACCAGTACTTTCAGTAGTGACGGAATATATATGGTGTAGTAAGTACGTTAAATTTAGCCAATAATATTTTACACACATTTATAAAATAATATTATTTAGCCATATAAATTTAATAAAATAAATTTTACTTTGAACAGAAATTTTATAAATTTACTTTAAATATATTTGGTTTAATAAGTTTCATTTCACAGATAAAACATATATTCCCATTAATGAGCTCGACAACAGATTAAATATACTGTTACCAATGCTGTAATAACGTCTCACGTCAGATGCTTCAAAAGCATAGTGAGTGAACCTGCACTTTGTCAGTATTATTTTTCCCTTAGTAAAAGTAGAAGTAATTTAGAATTCTGTATAAAATTTGAAGTTCAACCTGATAATTACATTGTTCATCATATAATTTTAAAAGAACTCAATAAAAACTATTGTTTAACTAAATACAAACATAATACATAACTTTTTATCAACGGTTCGTATCTTAACTGCCTATAAAACCACATATAAGAAAAAACGTAAAAAAAAGCAAAAGAAAACTGACGCAAGAGTAAATCCCTTACACTATTAAGGTAATGCCGTCCACACGACTCTCTGATATCCTTATAATTTCTTTTTGATACCCCAAAAGTCCTCGATAACTTAAAATACGTTGGCAAAAGCGCAGTATCAAGATGAGCATAAATCTAAAGCACTGTGTATTGGAACGAGGAAGTATTCTCTTTCTTAACTTTCATTAAACGATCCATGAGATACGCTTAGAAATAAATCGGTAGAGACCCACTTGATTAACTGCTTTGGTTAGCCCCTTGTATGAGATTGACTAATGTGAATTAAAGCTTTGCAACTTTAAAGAGCTTTTATAATTTACTTTTAATGTAAACGTCTTGGGTAGATTTGGAAAGAGAAATAAAGGTTTTTGTGATATTAGTTATTTTTCACTTAAAATATGAAATATATTTATTTAAATCCACTTATAAGTAATTACACATAAGTGATATAAAACTTATTACAAGTACTCTCAAGCATATTGACAGTGCGCATTTAAATAGAATAAAAACATACAATCAATAGAAGGAAGTAATTTTAATATTTTAAACTCACTAACGATCCGATGTATTACACATCATGATTTTTTGAATTAATTTAATTATTTATATAGCATAATATGTGTGTACTGTTACATTTTCTCTTATATTTTTGTTTTTAAATCTTTTTTTTTGTTGTTGCACTGTCCCTTCCCTCTGTTTGTTTGACATTTACTCACTTTCACTGGTTGGCTGGAGAGATTTCTATTAGAAATAGGCCAAAAATTTATTTTAATATTTTTTCCTTGTAATTTTTTATGTGCAATAAAGTATATATATATATATATATATATATATATATATATATATATATATATATATATATATATATATATATATATATATATATATATATATATATATATATTCCAATAATTAATTAGTTGGAATATATATATATATATATATATATATATATTCCAACTTTACTATGATATATAATAATTAACTTAAAACTTATTTAAGTAACTTTAATAATTTCTAATATAATATGTTACGAATATATCGTGACCGAAATTAAATTTCGTGCTTTGTACAGAAGCAGATATATTTGGCAAGACTTAACTTACTCGACCCACGGCTTAACCTACCTGGGAATCTAGGAAAACACTTGCCAAAACGTAATCCATCTATTATGTATTGTGTATTCGCTGAAATTGGCTTTGACCCAGTTAGACAACTTTAAATAAGTTATTAAGGCACAGTCGTGCTGTTGTCAAAATAAACATTTCTGGTCTAGAAAATATGTATGTATGTGTGTATAGTAATTATGTACGAGGTCATCGTAGCGCAGCGGAAGCGTTTGATAGCAAATTTCATATTTCTTGGTTTGATCATTTTGGAGAATTCCTTATTTATATAATCTCATTTTGAAGAAAAAAGTGAAAGGAATTCGAACGAATTCAAATAAATACGCAGAATATTTCGAATTTGGATGGTAAAAGGAGTTTTACTAATAAATCTTGAAAGAAAAACAAAGTAATTAAATCCGTATCATCTTTTGTCTACGAGCAAGTTTTGTTCGTTAAGTATTTGAGTAATAGTTAACAAGGACTAAGAAAGCATACAAGTCATCATTAATAAATCCTTCTGTAATCGTAGAATCATCGGTGCAAGACTATCCTGCTTAGGGCGAGGAATTATCTTTCACATAATATGAGGTAGATACCTACTTTTATTTTGAATATGTCAAAAATATACGTTCTTTGCATCTCTATACCCACCCTATCAATTCATATTTTATATATAAAAATATAAATAGAACAAAATGAAAATATATGCAAACCAATTTTGCTATTAAATATAAAGCTTGTTATAACAAGTTACAATGCCCTAGATACTTTACAATGCAGTCTATCACAATAGAAATAATAAAAATGTTTTTTTATTATATTAAATATCTAATATTATTAGAAATATGTTTACATATTAATTAAAACGTACAAGCAGACGAGAGACCGCATTATAAATAATAATGTCATCGTTATATTGTCGGATCCTAGCGTAACTAAGTTTCTGCTGTGGAACTTTGTCATAGTTTAGTTATAGTTCGTGCGGCTTACGCCGAAGTGTTGTATTAATTATTTATCTATACTAATACTGATAAACTTAGTTTTGGATACGGTTTTTCTGGTTAGTGTGGATTATGATAGGGTTCCATCTAAGTGTTGGTGTGCGGGGTTTAATTACGCCACTCGTTTTGGATTCAGACTATGGAGAGTGGAGAACGGAGAATTTTAGCACTGAGTTATCTCTGCTCTGCGTTATGTGGAATACAGTGAAGGTGAAAAAAATGTTATAACTGAGAAGCTAGAAAGTTAGTGATTGCATCTACGTCGTAGTGTGTGTTTGCTTAAAGATATATAGTAATATAATGTTTGTTCCAAATAATGAGGAGGTATTGGTGTCGTGATTTAGTTTTTATATAAGTAAAATATATATGTATATAATTTTTTTTAATTTGTTTAATTATAATAAATGACTTAAGTGATCCGAGGTGACGCCTCGGGCGGCTCGCTAATAATGATATTAATATAAAGCTATGGCCAATCTTCGCTGAGGGGAATAAAATATTTAAATTATTTAATTTGCCTACTGCTGGTATACCAAGCGCGGTGTTAAGTTACGTCATTCAGCACGCAAACAAGCGGAAAATGGGTAACGGAGTGTCTGAACACTGCGCCCGCTGCCCATCTAGCTATGCGGGAAAAATTGTAAAATGACTGTACAATAATATAAATAAATACATCCTTGTCTCACGATTATACAATCACATACTTATAACAAGGCTAAATCCTAAAAAGGCCGTCTAAATCTTTCTCGATACCCCTCATTAAAGTATACCCTTGGATCCTTCATATCGTGTGAAGATCTTCAACTTGATCGCAAACATTGAAAACTAATAAGCCCATATGAGTTTAGGTGAAGTGTTGAACGGAGTGTCTTAACACTACGTTTTCTTATACATACGATTTATAAATAATGTACAATTTTATCAGAATTAATTATAAAGTATAAATTGTATGTTTGTTTATTATTTTTATTTTAAATTAAATACACTTTGAATTAAATTTAATTAAAAAAAATACACTTTGGTGTATGGTATTTAATTAGATGAAATTGTAATATATCTATTGGTCATATTATGAAATTGTAATATAACTGTCATATGATAACAAAATATTTGCCAAGTGTCATTAAAAACAAGTGCAGTAGATGATTAGGCCCGGACTTATTGTTGTTGTTAGACATACAGTCAAATAAAGATCTGGATTATTATACATATTTTTTTTTTAAAGAATATCTTTATTTATGATTTATATATATATATATATATATATATATATATATATATATATATATATATATATATATATATATATATATATATATATATATATATATATATATATATATATATATATATATATATATATATATATATATATATATATATATATATATATATATATATATATATATATTATATATATATATATATATATGTTCTTCGGTATTTTATATCTTTCGATTATTATCGACTCGTTTAATTCTACATATACCGAATTAATTACTGAGTTAATGCGTAATTCGTAAAACTTAAGGCCGGATTACCGAATTTCGACTATTTTATAAAAACCAAAATTATACAATACATATACCTACATAATATGTAACACTGTACGGTAAAATTAAAATTATAATTAAATTAACACAAAAAAGCTACGACGAAATCTTCAAAATGGCTCAACTAAATCTTTCTCACAGTGTATCTTATTAAAGTCAACCCTTGGTCCCTCCATATCGCGTAACGATCTGAAACTTGATACCTCACATTGAAAACTAATAAACCAATGAGCTAAAACAAATTGATAGACCTTAATTAACTTATTATCTTGATTTCTAATACTACGTACATATATAGTTGATGGTGTGTGTTAGTTTACGGTCGATGTAATTAGTCGTACCTATATAAATGTTTGGGTTATAATTATTGTATTGGACAATTTTGGTTTCATGTTTGATTTAGCAAATACACACACACACACACACACACAACACACACACACACAACACACACACACACACACACACGCAAACACACACTTCTATTTCTACACTTTGTCAATTAAAAATAGTACTATTATATTTAGATGTTTGTTTGGTTGAACGTGTTGATCTCAGGTACTAGGTGTTGGATAGTCCATGTATTGAGGAAGGCTATAGACTATATGACATCACGTTAATCGTATATCACATGAAACTCTTAGTAAATTCAATCGGCCACTAGGTAGACAAAGCGCGGCGTTAAGTTCCGCCACTCAACACGGTTCTCCCTGCTTCCATGGTATACGGAAAAAAGTATTGCTTCGCTGTAAAAGCTATTTTTTTTCTATACAATATAAATATCCCAAAAATATACGAGGGAGACAAAAAAATCACACACACGCTATTAAAAACAGTATTTTATTAGAGCGCCAACATAAAACTATTCAATGCTTTTCAATTACGCGTCGCACATAAAATGTTAGTGCTACAGCACCTCGTAAAAGACACGGGAGTTTTATATATACTACATGATTACATATTGACACCTGGAACGAGTGAGGATTCTGATGCTTGTTATTATGTATGGAAGTATTGAATTATAGTTGTTCTTAATATAATTTATATGTAAGTAGTTCATTGTTAATTTTTTTTCTTAGAATTATGTCTATATTTTGTACTAGCTGTAGAGTTTGTTTATACGCGGTAATCTCGGGAATTATTGGTGCGGATTTAAAATATTTTTTGTTGGATACTCAATTTATGGAGAAAGGTTATAGACTTTATATATATACATATACATATATATATATATATATATATATATATATATATATATATATATATATATATATATATATATATACATATATATATATATATATATATATATATATATATATATATATATATATATATATATATATATATATATATATATATATATATATATATATATAACCTTTTGCATACACAACTCTTACTAATTTTCATTTGTCTATGTTGGTGAAGACGTAGGTAGGAACTGGAAATTTTATTAATGATTTCTTAAATAAAATAGCCAAAATACCATTTCACTAAACAGATATCCGTGCATAAAACATGCAGCAAAGTCGGTTTTAATTATTGATAAGTTGTGCAAGCACCTCACCTTGTGTTAACGAACGAAGTTCTGTGGTCATCCTAAATGCTAAGCTTTCAACAGCTTACACTACATTCTGAATCATGAGCGTCTCAAACTTTGGAGTTGTGAACTTAGATAGTACGTACCTACTTAAACATGTTAATGTTTGGAAATACAATTATTATTATGGCAGGCTATATTTTGTTGAATTAGTATTGCTATTAAGTAATAAGATAAAACTTGGCGCAATATCTCAAAAACTAGACTGTAAAGCGGGAAATGCAGTGTCTTAACATAAGGTTCTCTGTCTTCCCTGGTATATGCAGAATACAGCATAGGAATTATATAGGACAGAAGAAATACAGATAATATCTGTACAAAGACACAGTGACAAAGTGTTTTCGTCAGCAGAAAACTGTTTAACATATACAATTTCAGAGCATTACGAAATAAATATTAACTAACAGATAGACGTTTCAATAAATATTGGATTGAGAACGAAAATACTATAACAATATATTCATTAAGTAACTTTGAATTTATAATGTGATTGTATAGCGACATTCGCATAGGCACATATGCATATTGATTCTTCGCTCTCATAGGATCTAATTAAAATTAAATTAGCCTCACACTGTATCCCGCAAATGGCAGGGTAAGCAGAGGGAACCGTAGGAACCTTGTGTTAAGACACTTCGTTCCCCGCTCTCCGCCGTTCGAAGCATTGCGTGTTGAGTGACGGAACTTAACGCCGGGCCGTTTGCCTTGTTACCAGAGCGAAGAAAATAAAATAAATTAATTCTCTCCGAGTGGGAATTGATCCCACAAACCGTCGCATTTACAGGCAGATGCCATGCCAGCCATGCCTCTGCGCCACGACGGTTAAGTTAAGTTAATATAAAAGTAATTCAGCAAACACACAAAAGTAAATTAATCAAATTATACTTACAATTGAAGTGTGTTAGTATTATAAGTCGTACAATTCGTTTCCGTATAAACGAGTAATAGCCCAGTCATATTAGGGCTTTCACCTCGGAATGAAAGATAATAAGCTGCAAATTGGTATGAACCTTTGTTTTGTCATTCTAAATGTTGTCTCAAAAGTCACAATCGTTATCGTGTCCGCGTCTCAAGATATTCAAGGTCAAAGGTCACAAAAATCGGTTTTTCGCGAATATCTGGCTTCCTATCGGTTAAATGAGATTTGCATTTATTATAAAAGTTGTAGGCTATAAAATTCCCTACAACTTTTGTTTAAACTTTTTTTTCATACGACCAACCGTTTTGAAGGTAGAGCGCGAAGAGTGCACATCGTACAGTCATATACGGCCTAATGCAAGGTCAAGCGTGAGTTATGCTTATCAGTACGTTATAAAGTCAATTATTTACTTGGAAATTATAAATATTAAACAATGCCTATTATTTATGTACTAACTATTAATTATTTATATTTAATTAAAGTAAGTAACTTGATTATTTATATATAATTATTCATATTTAACTATTTAAGTATAAAATATTATTAATTCTGGATTATATATTTTAGTTTTATTTTAAGTTAAAATTATAGTAAGAGTATATATTTTACACATATTTTTATTTATTATTAAATACGGCATAATATACATTTATCAAAATGTGAGTTCAAATATCAAAAGTATCTTTGTTGATTTTAATTGTAATGAAATTGGAAATGGAAGCTAATTATCTTCTTCTTGTTCGTCGTCTTCTTCTTCTTGTCGCTCAAAAATGTTCGATTCATTGTCATCATCCTCATTATCTGTCATGTTCATCTCCAAACCTTCCAGAATATCGGGATCATATAACTTAAAATAAAACTAAAATATATAATCCAGAATTAATAATATTTTATACTTAAATAGTTAAATATGAATAATTATATATAAATAATCAAGTTACTTACTTTAATTAAATATAAATAATTAATAGTTAGTACATAAATAATAGGCATTGTTTAATATTTATAATTTCCAAGTAAATAATTGACTTTATAACGTACTGATAAGCATAACTCACGCTTGACCTTGCATTAGGCCGTATATGACTGTACGATGTGCACTCTTCGCGCTCTACCTTCAAAACGGTTGGTCGTATGAAAAAAAAGTTTAAACAAAAGTTGTAGGGAATTTTATAGCCTACAACTTTTATAATAAATGCAAATCTCATTTAACCGATAGGAAGCCAGATATTCGCGAAAAACCGATTTTTGTGACCTTTGACCTTGAATATCTTGAGACGCGGACACGATAACGATTGTGACTTTTGAGACAACATTTAGAATGACAAAACAAAGGTTCATACCAATTTGCAGCTTATTATCTTTCATTCCGAGGTTGACCCCTTTTTTTACCTAATATGACTGGGCTATAAGTACGTCCAAATAACAAACTCCATACCTAGGTACTGCATTTGTGAGCATTTTTAAACCGATTAACCACATGCTGGTCTACAGAGAAATGTAACTCAAAGTTCTGACTACAAGTTTCTTAATTTCTTCACTTACATTGTGAGCATTTCGCCAACTTAAACGTTTCAGCTTTGAAGGAAATAAAATTTGGAAGAAATTCTTAACCTAAATATAAAAGTTAACAAGAGCTTATATAGGTACTATGCAAACTACCCGGTAACAACTGTTGTCCGGAAAAACTTACTTCGAGTTGAAATTTTGTATTTATGATGAGTTGCTTTTTGTGAAATTTTAAATGTTAAGTTAAATATTCTTTACTGTTTTATACAACAGTAATGACGATCTAAGTACTAAGTTAAGTGAATATTATCTTTTTTAGCAACTTTAGACATTGTTTTTTTCTTGCTTTGCATATATATTTAACTACAAAATGTGTATTAAAAAAATTATAAAAATAAATAGAGAAACAAGCATTTTATTTTAAAATTGTATTTAATTTAATAAATGGAAATATTTATAATAGTTATTTTCATTAGCTAGCTTTAAGCTTCACGATGTATCCCGCACATTGTAGGAACCTTGTGATAAGACGATTCGTACCCCGCTTTCTGCCTTTCGCCATACTTTTGCCTTGTTACCAGAGCGAAGAAAATGGATATTATTAATTCTCTCCGAGCTGGAATCGAACCCACAAACAGTCGCGTATATAGATACAGACAATGCCCCAGCGCGACGACGGTCTCAATATATTTTGTCTTTACATATAGTCATTTAACAAACGTATATTACAAGGAAAACTGGGTATATATAGTAGTTCATAGTTTTATATAGTAAGTGTAAGTTTACATTTATTTTTTTAGAGATTTTCACGAGATTAACGAAAAGAAAATATATAATATAGGCAATTAGAGAAAATCCAGTATAAATTGCTTAAAAGTTTCAATTTTAACAATGAAACTTTCACTTACATGCACATTACGTATATATTTACTGAAATTCACAAGAGCCTATACCGCAGGTTAATAGGTAGCTCATAGGTATACATTACACCCTTGGCCCATATCAGAAAGGTGTGGGGTCAATAATAGAAGGTCAAATATTTGCCCGCCTGCAGGCACGGCGTGTTTGCGTTCCGTCAAGATTTGCACGTTTATAGCCTATATACAGGCTACAGCTAATATAGTATTTGTTGTTTGTTCATTGATTATATTTGTATATTAGGTTATGTTTATATTGACGTAATTTGTGGAAAATTTATAGCTCACGTCTCTTTTTTAAATATACACATATTTAAGGAGGAGTGCTATTATAATGAATGACTACTAAAGAAAAAAATTAACATACATGATATATAAGAAGAAATTCCTTAACATTCTATTCATACATTGCAGGGGTATCCGGTCGTTTCCTTCACAGGATGAGGAGCTCGGAGCAGTCGTAGTAACATGTTAGTTTTTACGAACCAGCACACAGTCATTCTCATTTAGTTTGAAAGTTAAGATATAAAAAAAAAACAGTACATTTGATTCCGGTAAAGAGCACTATATTAAATCAATCGACTTTCCGCATTACGGGCAAAACTATTCAAATATACTATAAAAACCATCTTAAGAAAGATAAATTGTTTAAGTAAATAATGGGTGGACGTGGAGGCGGACGCTGGTGCTATTGTTCTCTTTGAGAAAACTATCGGCGACAGGGATGACAACTGACTAGTCACTGAAAACTGGTTCAGCAGTGAGTTATAGTCGTTTGAAACGATATTTTATGATTCAGCATTTATAATGCCAAGATCTAAATGAAAATGCGAGAAACAAAATACAGTATTTGCATGTTAAGCGTATTGAAAATAGAAATGTAGAACGTTAGTTTTTCCATTTCTTGTAGATGAATAAATGAATATGCCAAAGCAAGCTATTGCAATTATTGTAACACTAGACCACCATTAGCACCTAGACTAAATTTCAGGAGTCTAGGTCAAGCTTTACGCCGACCAGGAGTATTAAAATTTGAGATTAAATAAAGGAAATTAGTAGAAAACAACACAACAAGCTTTAAAGCTGTCATTCCGTTCGTTCTTCTTAAACTTTCATAAAAAAAATTAAAAGTATCAACTCTTCATCGATAAACATAAACTAATAATGGTTCAGTCAATAGCAACATAATAATAGCAACATAATCAAGAAGTTAACGTGAGATGTGATATAATAAAATCCATACGTTATCATAAGCAATTACGATAGACCTGGCATTTCGACTGTCTTAAATACTATTATTCATGTGCTTAAAATTTGATACCATTATATTGGCTAAGTAAGATATAAGCTTATTGTACCTCTATGTATAGGAGCAAGTCCATTATGATTTTTGTTCATAATGTAAATTATATTTTATTTTTATTAAACGTGATATGTTCAATTCCATGTTATATATGACAGATTCTACTCAAAAAGTTGTAAAAAGACCATATTATTATCCATAAATTAAACCCGACAAACAGATTTAACTGCATGTCATAAACTATGAAATTCGACGAGTGTTTTCGTCGTAATATTGACCTACTTACAAAAATACGAGTAGAAAATTCGTCGGTTACAGCTGAACAAATACCACAAAGTAACGCATAACTTCGGTGGGCGGAAGTCGCACGAAATTCCTGACATATTTGCGATTCATCCGTTTCACCGTGAAATTATTTACAAATACATACTAGTTTCCGAGATTCGGTTACAATTTAACTATAAGTTTCCATCTAACTTAAATACTGCTTCGAAATGGTGGAGCGAATTTTGGAGAATTACTAAATATTCTAAATATACGAGTATTTATGGTAAACTAAATATCATACATTAGTAAAACTGATTGCTATTTAGAAATAACTTTCAATTCGATTGTATTTTGTTCAATTGAATTGTATTTTGTTTATATTGTATTTTGTTCTCATGAACTTATATCCTGATTTTAAAAAGAACCCATGATCTCGGTTGATAATTTAATAAATGAAGTAAAATTTACTAGGGCATCGTGTGACATTTAACAATAGCCTTTTTTTTAAAACTTTTGCCAGCTACAACTAGCAATATTACAAATGAAGAATTTATATAAATAGGTTTAAATTTATTGTATTTGCCAAAAAAAAAACTACCAAAAGAATAGAAATCTAAATACAAAATAAGTGAGAACCGTACGCCTTAAAAGCGTAACCCTAAATATGTTGGAGAGCAGCCGAACGTAAAAGGAAGCGGCAGTAACAGTTCTTCCGGTCGGCGCTTTACGCTTCTGAATTATGGATGCCCGAGGAAATCAACTTGGTTGATATTTTTCTAGTACCCTCTTAACCTAAGAGATATCGTTATAACATCGACTACTTAAAGTGATTAATTTTCAAGTAAAAATCCTTGATGTACCTTTTTCAGTGATATCAAGGATAATTGGTAATGCCAAGAAGAAGATCAAGGATAATTGGTCGTCACAGTAAGAATAAAAAAGAGAGAGAGAGAAAAGAGTTTAAGATTTAATAATAAAAATATTGCTCTTTCGTTTTTGTGTTTAAACTAAGGCTACTTAAGGAAACTTAAGATAATCAAAATGTGTGGATCATATGGAATGATCATAGGGGAGGACAAGTATTCGAGGACACGAGACACTTCAAATGTCAAATCGATTGGATCATGCTGAAATGGACATACAAACATACACGCATATATATGTATGTAAATGCTAGAACATAGATATAGCATGACATTTCCATTATGAATATTAGTTATAATATATCATATATACTGATTAATATTAATATTAATATAATTAACAAATTAATATGGATTAAATAAATAATTACAGTTCGTTATGATAACAAATTGGATATAATTCCCAATTAGAATGTAAACGACACATACACAGAATATAAACAAAAGTACGTTATTAAAAACATAATAGTACGATCTATTGTGCAGTATATTTGTTGAAATTTAGTTAGCGGCGGTACCTAAATGTGGAAAAACGATAATTTAAATAATGTCATCATTCCCTCGAGTGGGAATCGAACCTGCAATCATCGCTTTTGTCATATAATTTATCTAAAATTTAGAGGACCGTCGTGGCGCACAGGTACAGCGTCTGAGTGTAACCGCGACGGTCTGTGGGTTCGATTTCCACTCGGGAAGAATGAATTATTTCCATTTTCTTCGCTCTAGCAACAAGGCTGGCAGGCGCGGCGTTAAGTCCCGCTACTCAACTCGCAATGTCTCGAAATGTGGAAAGCGGGAACGGAATGTCTCAACACTAGGTTCGTTCTGCATACGGTTCCGTCTGCATACTCTGCTATATGCACGGGATACAGCGTAAAGCTAAAAAATGTATAATAATAATAAACTAAAAAGCTATAAATATACCTGTTAGATAGGTCAGTACTGGGCTCTACCATCCAGTACCACTAGAGAATAGAGTGATATACTTCTCTGTTCTCACATGTGATGATAATTATAACGTACTTGAACACTCCGTCTCAAACAAGTAATTAAAGAATAACATTATAAAAAACTAAATTGAAAAGCCATACAAGTTCATTAAAGAAGTTTCCAAGAGCCTTTTATACTTGCATCCATTAGAGCGTAATTGTTTTAAAAGCGGCCAAAGGATTTCAGGTGCCGGCTTAAACGAGTAACCGGCTAGCAATCGCGGGGATCAAATCTCAACAATACTCAGCCACTTGTCAAGTCGTAATCTCACTCAAAATCCTCTCGGAACCGGTTTTAATCTCCACGGAGGAGACCTAACAGGTTTATTGTAAGCGCTCCAGAAAATAGGAGTCGTTTCTTCTCTTTAGGTCCCGCTAATAATGGTTTTGTTTCAATTACGCCGAGGTCCGCTGGTCATTGTTGACGGGAAAGAGCTCGAAACAATTGCGTCGCACTTCCCGTTTCTAGACGTTTTCGCATAAAAACTTCATTAGTGAAAATGTGTTTATAAAATTTTTTTAAAGGACACGCCGAGCAAACTTCCCTTCTGTAATGAATAAAATATTCAGAATCGGCTTCCCTATAAACTTTTACAAGCGGCTTTGCGAGTATTGGTTCTTGCAAATAAAATAGTCATTTTTATTATTTTATTGAAAAAAACCTACGAAAGAAAATCGTCAATATCTTAGATGTTCTCTAATACTTTAGTCTTTGGATAATTCATAGTAAAATATAATATTAACATTCAAAACAATAATGTATGTACAGAAATATGTATATAAATGTAATTATACAAAGTTTCCTGTTAGCAATCTCTTTAATCATAAATCCGAGTTTAAATATTCCGCTTGTTCCCAGTTGCAATCTGAGGCAAGGTCCAAAAACCGGGTACAGCCTGTTGCCGCTCATTTGCATGCCCATTGATTATTCAATTCAACTACGCAAGTGGACATAGTGGCATTGATTTCAATGCTAATATAAATTATAATACTGCCTTCATCTTACAAATGGTACGTCACAAGTGTTGGTTGTGGCATGATTGATGCAAAACGGGTTAAAACGGCTTAGGACCGTTCGGCTTTTGGATGTTGATCAATCATTGTTTTGATGAATGGAACTCATGTAAATACTTTGTATTAATTGTGAATGGTATAGTCTTAATATTCTAGTGTGATAAGACGGTATTGGGACGTAGATGGATTGACTAATTAAAGCTAACTGCGGTTTTGGGTTCGATTCCACACATCACGAAATGAACGGAAAATTTGGGAATAGATTTGTTTTTTTTTAGCTTCACGCTGTATCCCGCACATAGCAGGCAGAAGGAACCTAGTGTAAAGACACTCCGTTCCCCACTTTCCGCCTTTCGAGGCATTGCGTGTTGACTGGCGGAAATTAATGCCGCGGTTTGCCATATTGCCAGAGTGAAAAAAGGAAAATAATTCATTCTCCCGGAGCGGGAATCGAACTCACAAGCTGTCTTGTTTACAGGCAGACGCTGTGCCTCTGCGCCACGACGGCAATTATTATAATAAAATATATAAACAAGTAAAAGAATAGAATAAAAATAATTAATATATTTGTAATATATATATTTTTCTTTGAACAAAAACAATAAAATCAACTCGAACTAGTATTACACGAACAAACTTCTGGTCTCCAAAGTCTGTAAACAATAAAGACAGCGAATAATGCCACCTTAATTGAAGACGGCATCTGTAGACAGACCAATCTTAGCACTTAAAGCTTTGCAATTTCTTTCATTTCATTACTGTTCCGGACGCGGAGACGAGTGCAGGTGTCTACTATTAATTTATATTCGGACGTCGCTGGAGATTATGTTAAATAGGGTTTCTTTTAACGAATTACTGTTCAGATATTGTATTTGTGAGGATCTCTGTAAGAACACGACGGGTTCTTCAGCATATTTTTACTTCTAGAAAGTGATTAGTTTTTCTGTTCTATTTTGTATATACAAATTGAAATATATCTTTGTGATTATCGATCAGGTTGTTGTGGCACAGCGGCTGACTAGACGAGATTGGTATATTTAATTTTTTTCGCTTTTACTTTATAAATCCATACGCAATATCTTGATAATTGGATGGGATGCAGGATACGACATGTCTTGAAAATTGGATGGGAAGCAGGACACTAAGTTTCCTCTACCATGCAATATACAGGGTAAAGTGTGAAATTAAAAAAGAAACCTATAACTGGATCAAAAACAACGTTTTAAATTCACTTATAGAATATACATCTAGGATCACGTTGCGCTATAATCACTGACATTTTATCCCAAAAACGTAAATATCCACATACAAACAAATTCCAATTGATAATTATTAGTATTATATATAAACATACATACTCGTTTGTCTATACAATTTACATTTACAATACAAATGTAATATATGCAAAAACTTTCTACTACCAACAAAACTGGCAATCGTTCAGGTTCAAAAACAGTACAACTAATGTTGAACGCTGGTATTCAATTAACTGGATAGCTTAATAAATATCTATTTCCTTTATAAAACAAATTTCGTAGCTGACACGGCAAATAGTATTTTATTCCGGGTCATTACAGTTTGATTTGGTGAATCCGAAGTTTGACGCAAGATACCGAAATCCGGGGATTTAGCCGAAATAGAATGGATCTGCTGTAACGTTATATCTCCAACACATATAATAAGATGGAAGGGTTTGTCTGTATGTAGTTTATGGTATTTAAATTAAGTTATCTTTAAATGGAGATTTACAGCTTACGTTGAGTAAACTTAGTGTATGTGTGTTAAATCTCAATTTTCTGTATATATTTGTTATTCGAAAGTACAAAAGTAGATTTTTCTATGGAAATATGTATATTTGACTAACCTTACCCATCAATGTTATTACTTACTTTGTAATATGAGTATGCATTTCTTACCTGTAAAATAAAACAAAATAATTAATATAGTATTCAATTTGTTAAGTTTTTTTTAACTTATCTAAAAACATTCAATTATTCACTTTTCACTCAATACGTTTGGTCTTGTTCGAAAGACGCTTGTTGTGTAGCCATGCTATGTAAGTATGTATGTATGTATACATCTATAACTGGAATTTGAACTCTTATCGACTGGATCCCTAAGGTACATTTCCAATTCGCTTCCAGTCTAGCAAGTTATTTGTATACAATCACATAAATACAATCTATTAATATCGGTCAAGTGCGAGTAGCTCTCGCGCACTCCGCGTTAGGGAGTACCATACCTATTTCATGATTCCACTGACGAAATATATATTTTTTATTTTTAGTTTTAGAGCGACAACGGAAATACATCATTTGTGAAAATTTCAGCTTTCTACCTATGACCGTTTTTACCTTTTAGGTAAGAAACTCTAAAAAACAAGTTTTTATATTTCTTTTATACCTAAAAAAACCAGTTTTGGCACACAGTATATAACTACTACGTATAGCTTAAGATATATTGTTTAAATTACGTAGTGAACAATGGGTGTATGTATTTAGTTGGAGAGTAGCTCGGACAGTGTAGGTGAGTATTAATGCGCATTTCAAAGGGGCCTCTTAAACCTACACTTGACTAGCAAGTCCCAGACGCTGCTTTGAGCTCCTCATCCTACAACGACCCGGCACCTGCAAGGTGAATCTATGGAATTCTAAGCAGTTTCTTCTCTTCTCTGAAGAATTAAAAAATAATATATCATATCTTAATACTTTTAAACGATATCTTTATTAGTTCAATTAATTGTGACGTCTTGAACGAGTTTGTTTTGTTTACATTCTGTTAACATCGACAACAGACAAATATTGATCTGAGATGAGATCAATATTTGTCTAAAAATCAGTATGTTTTTCATTTAAATCATTTCATTAAATTGTACTTCCAAAGTATTGTTGTATATAATGAAATACGAAATAACACTGAACCACCTACCTACGAATACCAAAATTAATTTAATATCAGCACCTAATCTAATAGATGATAGATGCATTTATATCCACATCAATATTATGAAGGTAAAGGCTTAATAAAGCTAGGCTATTTAAACTGATTTTATGTTAGGCTGGGCTAAAGCTTTTTTTAGTTAGTTAAGCTAGGCTATAGTTTTTTTTTAGTTAATTAGGCTAGGCCATAGCTTTTTTAGTTAGTTAGGCTAGGCTTTAGCCGTTTTTTATTTAAACGCAGTAATCTTAGGAAGTACTGGTTGAATAGAAATAATATGTTTATGTTATCTTGTCCATTTATAAAGAAGATATTTCGATATATATATTGTATCGCGGTAATTGTTTCGTTGTAACTCATTGTAACTACTCACTGATCAGAGTTCAATCAATCAGTCTTTGCCTTCTTTTTTTTTTCTGCTTCAGTTTTTGTATTAATTACAAAAAGGAGTTTTTTTAATATTCTCTAGTATAAGTACCTACAGATGGTAACGTGTGGGTTTCTCTTATGCACTGTGGTAGAAGATACTTTCCGATGAATACATATACCACCAATATTACGAAATGTCAATTTATACATAAAAAAAAACCAAAACCCAAACAAAACAAAAAAAGACCTCACAAAAATAAAAGATGATTTAAAATTCAAATCGCAAACGGTCAGTAAATAGTAATAGTTGCTTTTCTTCCCACATTCCGACCAATCGCATTTTTTCAATCGCCACTCTAGCACGAGGGAATGGGCGGCTCATGAAAAATTTATGGGTCTAGGACGTTGGTTTCCTAAGGCACATAACAGACCGAACGACAGTGGTTTATAGCCGTCGGTCTAGCGCCAGTAAAACGCTTCCTGAGTTAGTGTAGGCCTCTGATAATGTTTATATCGCGTCGAATGCTTTCTTCTGAAAGCGATAAATTATATGTTTTGGGTTTTGAAGCACCACCTTCGGTCTGTTGATGTTTAAAATGAAATCGGAGTAATATTTGTGGTAACTAATTAGTTTAGTGAAATGAAAATGCCTATTGACGGAGAAAAAAAAGTATATTTATTTCAGTTTCAACATTTTCTTTAGCTACATGCAAAGTAATAAAACCAACCCAGTAAGTTACTAGTATAGCACTAGTACTTGTGTCAGGAGGCCCCGCTCTCCCATAAAATTTCATACATTTGTGGACATAAATATCTATACAATACACATCTCATATCTAAACTAACTTAATTTAATATAATTATGAAAGATATGGGCAATAAGAGTGTATTTATTTGTGTGTGTGTGTGTGTGTGTGTGTGTGTGTGTGTGTGTGTGTGTGTGTGTGTGTGTGATTGTGTGTGTGTGTGTGTGATTGTGTGGGTGTGTGTGATATTGTGTGTGTATATGTACGTGTGTGTGTGCGTATTAGTGTACCCTTAAGGCTTCTATGTCATCGTAGTTTAATGTTAGTTCCCGGGCAATTAATATTTTCCTGGACTGATAAGAGCTTATAGGATTAATGTTTAAGATTTTATTTATTTTATTATATCTATATCTTTATTTAATTTCGACTGATTTAGAAGCTGGTTGTTGCCAAATTTAGTTCTCATAAGAGGAATATATACTGTTAATATTTCTTCTTCTACTTGAGAAAGTAGTGATTCTATGTACTTTTAAGATACTCTGCAATATATATAGCTTTCGAACGGTTAACAATTGGGAATAATTATAAATTCTGTCAGTAGGGAATCTAAAAGGCTTAAAAAAATAACCTTTAACAAGGATCTCTGTGCTCTTTCTAAATGGAGGAATTTCATTTTTGTTGCACCATCCCATACAGGGATACAATATCCTAGTATTGATTGCGCTAAGGTGATATAAATTTGAGTTAATAGTTTTTTATTTGTCACGTGTCTTAGAATTTTAAATATCCAGATAAGCTTGCGAATTCTAGAACTGGTAACATCAGTATGTGGGTGCCAAGATAGTCCTTGATCCAACATATTACCAAGATATTTGGTAGTAGATACTCTACTCAGAATCCGTGGAGCACAATCACAAATATTAGAGCTATCATACAGACAGATATTAAAATTATTATCAGGCTGAGTTCTGTTGTTAATGGCTGATCCAAAGATCGCACTTTGGCTTACATGGAAGCAGAAAAAAAATTCCAAATTTCCAAATTCCGAATTCCAAATTCGAACCACAATTTATGAAGTACATTAAAGTACACCATAGTGCAATACGACTCGCGGCATCGATATATCGATGTTTAACAAAATATCGTTCAAAAATTTCACGTAAAACCATTTTTCGCACACATTTTAGTCCGTTATCGATAAAATTAAACGAAAATAAAAGAAATAAGCTCCTTTCACCAATACGCAAACTGGGGACCAAGAACTTTAATCATACGTCAGCTTTTATGGCAAGAGAGTGAAGCGAAAATGAAAAATAGAATTCCCTTTTGAAAATAATGGACTGGGCAGCGAGTCTCTCGCACAGTCGTTAGCGAAACTCGAAACTTGGATCGAACGTTTGTACGGAATTTATAAATGATTAATGTACTTAATGTTTATGAAAGCTACGCTCTGTGTTACTTAGCGGCGGTTTATCGACGTGACACTGGTAGCTTTACAATATTAAGAATGAATTTAAAGAAATGCGGCACACTTTTGGGTTTTTGCTTACTTAAAATGATTTGAAACAGTAACGTACATAGAAACTAATGATTACAATTTTATTGCCGAACAAATAAAGTAGAACTTTTTACAAAGTAATTTTTTTTAATTTCTTAAGTGTAAAATAATCTAAAATAACCTATGTGTTTAATAGTTGTAGTTTATACTTTAAACAATATTTTTTCATTAAATTTAACATTTAAAGTTAGTCTATTTGAACTTTCTCATTCTTAAAATAAAATATTGACAGAGCCTTTACATTTTTGGTATATTTGAAACATAATCTATAGCCTTCTTCGATAAAAAGACTAACAAATACAAAAACAAAATCAGTTTGAATGAGTAGTTCCTGAGATTAGAGCGTCCAACCAAACGAACACTTCAGTTTTATAACATTAGAATAGATGATAAACATGAAACGAGCTACTATGAAACACATACATGCATACATACATAATCCATTCATTAAGTCAAGGATTACATAGCTCCGATGAATCTTATCAAAGTGTGTGACGTTATCAATATCATCGTCATATATAATGAAATTTACAATCTAAGTTGGTGTTAAGAAGGATGTATTATAGTAAGATATTGGAATGACAGTTTTTATAATTAAAATTAATCGTTTGATGGAGTAGTAATGGAGAAATTCGATGAGGTTCTTTAATTTTTAAAAATATATTTTTTTTAAGTAGAATTTATAAACGTCGAAGGCAAAATATACAATACAGTAAATTACATTCAAACTTTACAATACAGTGTGATTTGTAGTTAAAAAAAAAAACAAAACAAAGAGTAAAATTAATCTCTTTTTGTAACTTGCTTTTTCTGCATATAGTACCTAAGGTAGGCAGAGAGACTTTAGTGCTGAGACGTATTGCGGCGGAACACAACGGAATCGAAAATAATTAATTGTCTGTGGGGACCGAACCTATAATCCATGGTTCACAGAATACAAATATAATATTAGAATTAAAAAAAATATTTTTTATATCATAATAGTACTTAATATGCAAAGAGTTAAGTTTATGCAAAGAGACATTAGATTATAGATTATACACAAAAAAATTACAAAAGCTATATCAAAAAATCTATCAAAATTTAGAATACAAAACATCCTATTGTACCAATGCAATGCCAATTAAATTTACAAAGTATAAGCAGGTACCGCTGTCGGTGACAGCTAATAGACTATTCAATGATAGAAATATTCATTGTGACACGCGGCCAATCTAAAATTGGTGTTCACTAAAACAAAACACACAGGGGCAAAGTTCACGATAATTTGGACAAAACGCTACACAGTATTGTTAATTATGGTACTAATTAAACTGAAATATATTTTCAGCAACTACAATATAATTTGTAAGTGTCTATTTAGAGATGGGACTAAAATATAATAATTTTAGTATGATAGGTACAAAGTTATGTTCTCGAGGCGTAGTTAAGCAGTTTATATTTACGTAATAGTAGGTTCAAATCCCGCAAAGAATGTTTATTTCAATGTATACTTGTATGGTAAAACGCGACAATCTCAGGAACTACTGGCTCATAATTTATTTGTAATGGATGGTCTATAAAAATAAGTATAAAAATAATATAAGCGACGGGTAAAGCCATCTTACATGTTTGAGCGTTACTTAGAATATTTAGTTTTTAATAATTGGTCAATGTTGAAAAACTAATAGATGTATCCCTAAGTTTGCTTTGAAGTGCAGATAAAAAAATAAAATTGTGTATTTTTATTTTGCTATTGAAACAGAGCAGAACTAATAATTCGAGTTTAAAATAAGAAAAAAATATATAAAAGCGGTAAAAGGTAAATTAAAAACTCATTGGTAGTAAACACCGCGCTCTATTTACTATTCAAGTTGTAAATAAAAAAAAAAAAACCAATTAGAAACTAAGGCGCAGAAGTTGCTGGAAAGGAATGAAAATAAAATAAAAATAATAGCGGACCGGACCGATAGTGGTCATTAAAATATTGTGGAATTTCAAAGGCAGCGTTGGAGCCGATAGACGTATCGCTGAAGCCTTGGCCGAAAAGTGTTAAGGTTCACAAACTGTAATGTCAACCCAGGTTTTACATTTGAAAAGCTATTCAGAAACATTTTTAAGGTTAGTGTAGAAAGCCAAATAATTTTTTTTATAGCATCGTAGGTAGAGAGAAAGATATTAGATAAAAGATATTATGTTTTTTTTATTAGTCTTGAATGGCGGAACTCAACGTCGTATTATCTGAGAGAAGATATGAATATTTTAATTACTGCGGAGATCAACCCACAGACACTGTTGTAATGTACCAATGAAGCTTTAATTTTTATTTTTATGAATATATTGTCAAGTAAATGAAATAATATTACAAAATTTTAGCTACGTCTGCTGAAATACTCGACTTGTTAACTTTTTCTGTTTGCCTTATTTATATTTCTGTCTACGACTATTTCAATCTTCAATTGTTTTTAATAATGTGAGACTTTATTTTTTTTAAAGATTCACGCTATATCCCGCATATTCCCAACGCTGCGTAGGCTGTGGAAAGCTGCTGAGTGGAGGAACTCAATGATGTGATTTGTCTTGTTGTCAGAGCGAGGAAAATGAAAGTTCTTCATTCTCCCCGAGTGGGATTCGAATCCACAACAACGTCGCGTTCACAGTCAGACGTTGTGCCGCTGAGCCCAACTTTTTAATATATATTTTTTTATATGTATCTTGTACATGATACAATATTTCTGTAGAATTTTGTATAAAGCCAAAGAAATTCGGCAATATTTATTCTCATCGAGTGATCTTTACATACTCGTAATTGAAAAGAACTTTTTTATCCGCCATTATTAACACAAATTAAAAAGTGCGTAACCATCAACAACAATCATAAATAACAGACTGATAAAAATCATAAATAACAATACAATACCTATCTAGCCTCTTTCCATTTATTTTAATCACGACGAGAAAAAAAAATGAATGCTCGACCTATATTATATACGATACGGTTAGACTCCAACACATTCTCTCTAACTAATGCGTGAAATAAAAAAAAATGAGGAGAAAAAAAAACGTAAATTTTTTTCGTAATTATGTTTAAAAGTATTCCTACGTATGACCTATTTTGATGTATTGTTGTATGTGAATTAGGGCGTTGCTTTGTACCGACTGCAATGGCGACGTGTAACTATTACTTGTGAAATAAAATATTATGTGGCTTTATATAATTACCTAATTAGTAAGTAAAATTTTATAAAATATTTATTTTTTTACATTTAATTTTAATATATTTTGTGCTACACGTGTAAAGGGTAAGTGTAGGCTTGTAAAATATATTAATGACAACGGAATCACTGACTGTAAGCGCGAGGGTTGCGGGTTCGATCTTTACTTGGAGTAATGAATTGATTAACTTTCCCACCTCAGGTAAGACCAAAGTGCAGCCAACGATGAATTCCACCACTCAATATGTAATCTTATGAAGTATTTTAACAATTGGACTGATTTAAAAAAACGGAGTGTTTTGATTGAGATTGTTGAGGTTTTTTGGGTTCTCTCTGGGTATTTCTTAGCGTACACCTTCTTAAAAGGAGGGCAACTCACCCCTGAAACCTCGGGCATTGTGGGGGTCTAATAGGATCTATATAGCATTACAACTGGTAGGTAGGTATACTTCCTCTATTCAGACAAAAACCTTGTCTAGGTCTAGTTATTAAATCAACAGTGAAATTACTGAGTTTGTGACACGTTACAAGCATAACTTAGTGTCTTTAGTAACTTAATATTGACATAAACATCTAAAACATTCATTTTTTTATGGCTATCATATTCTTTACAGGTAATTTAAGTACCTACAATAATTCATTGAATACCTTTGAATGGACACGAACGTATCAGAAATCATCATTATACAAGAAAAACTCGTCTTCTTATAACCTGCTAACAACAATAAAAGCTCCATTCAAAAGAATATGTTTACACAAAGAAAGTAACGGATATGTGGGAAATTATTTGGATTATTTAACATTAGTGTCATTTTTACTATAGCACAAGTGTTTACGATCTTTTACGCTACTTGTGTTTATTTTGAATGGATAGTTTTATGAATGTACATAAATTTGTATATAGAAGTCATTATATTATATTAGAGTCTGTTAGTCTGTCAGTCTGTTGACTATTAGAGCAGGACCAAGTACAGCGTTGAGTTTCGCTACTTGACGTGTACAGTCTCGTCAGTCAGTCTTTCGTAAAAATTGGAGAATAGACTGTCTAGTTTCTAGTCTATAGGTTTTTATCTAATATAGCTAAGCCTATGACTAAGTTGGGTAGCCAGCAGTCATTAATGAGTAGTAGGTTCAAGTAGAATAAAATGTAATAAAATATATGCCGTTGTTACAAGTTAATGAAATACGAAAATTTAAAATATTGTTCGAAAAAATCAATGCCACGTTTTATCTAGCCAGAGCAGTAACAGAAAATGATTCGTTTCTCCGAATGGGGATCGAACCCATAAGCATCGCTTAGAGTCACTATTCCAATGCGATGCGAAAAATTATAGTGATAATTCATTATAAATAGATTTTTTCCTATAATTACTACATAAATATAATACCAGTACGTAAAATTTTACAAACTTTCAAAGCAAATGTTCAAATTAAACTTAATCTATTTATAAAATAATAAACGAATTTCGTGAATAAAAATTGATAACCGATTTATATGTACAGACGGGAGGGTTGTCTAATGTAATCGCCGTAACGGCATTGTATGGACGGTTTTTGTGGCGATAATCGAATAATAAATGCGCCCTTCAAGCTTCAGCTAGCGGGTCCTATTACTACTGCTATAGATAAAGTTTGTATATGAAAATTGAATATACTCTTGTATATTGAAATTGTAAATTACATGCTATGTATTGTAGAGTTGATATTTTAGTGAAGGCACTTAGGCACAGTGGGACATCGCGATGTATGCGATTGTAGGTTCGATGTCTTCTCGAGAAAGAAAGATGAATGCTGTGGAGATGCAATATCTTCAGTGGGAATGAAGAAGAACGTGCCCAGGTGGTTTGGACAAGTTGAGAAAATGAGTGGTGAAAGAATGGTAAAAAATATAGGTTAATAAAGCGAGAGTCAGTCAGAATATAGTTTCAAGGATACTGGAGGAAGTCACATAAAGAGCAGGCGAATTTCAGACGATTGGAGGCAAGCAACTGAAGAACGTAGTGTGACATTATATTCTCTTTGCCTATACTTCCAGTATAAGTGTGCCCTGATAAAAATATTTAGCTTACAGAATAGTTTCTTTTTTTTTTACTTAAATATATCGGTTCTAGATATGCCTATGTCATTATATTTATTTTTTCGGTTTTGTGGCTTCAGCTAGACAAATATAAAATAAAGTTTGAAAGTATGATTCAGTTTTAAAAACATCTCAATGATCAGGATGTTATCAATACAGAATCAGTTTGTTCAATTGAAATATGTGATTTCATTTTTTAATTTAAATTAAATTAAAACTAAAACACACTGTAGAAGGTAGTACTACAATTATTATATATATATATATATATATATATATATATATATATATATATATATATATATATATATATATATATATATATATATATATATATATATATATATATATATATATATATATATATATATATATATATATATATATATATATATATATATATATATATACATACTTTTTAATTCTTCAAACAAAGGATTAATTTGGTTTACGTTTGAAAACTAAAATTGTAAAAAATCAATCTGAATAACATAAGGACGAAATAACCAATGAATAAAATAACTATAGATGTCCAATTACATAGATATTTAATTTGTCTGAAAAACAATATAGCTTTGGCATTGGCGAAATGAAATTCCTTTAGTTTTTTTTTCATCGTTTAACTAAATTGTCCTATCGGCGTTTACGGCTTTATTTTTATATGGCTATTTGGAGATTATCGGATGAGATCGGTTATTTATGTTTCAGATCCTCGTAAATAGAGGGTTTCGAGCGCCAAAGGGACTTTGTAATGATAATGAATAGATACACTCACATAGATGTGATCGATTTTTGTACACCATACAAGTACAATATGGAAAATGTTGTTTTATTCTTTCTTACTTTGAAGGGGTCTATTATGTATCGGTTTAAATATATATATATATATATATATATATATATATATATATATATATATATATATATATATATATATATATATATATATATATATATATATATATATATATATATATATATATATATATATATCTCAGAGGGTGTCTAGCCAATTATCTGTCCGATATTTGGTTTCCGGCATACGGGTACGCGACCCCAGGACCTCGAGCCACCACTTTCATAACCCGATCCAATCCATGTAAGTGGTGTCCCTCCCCTATATTCCAAGTCTTTCTGCCTCTTATTCCCTTTCCTTTCCTGGTTTCTCCCAGTAATGGGTTTGGAGGTCAGATGGCAATCGCTCCACAAAAAAACCACTTCGCCACTCATATGGACCGATTGGTCTTAGTCGGAAGGCAGACCCTGGCAAAAAAAAGCCGGGACTAATGCCAGGAAGAAGAAGAAGATATATATATATGTATATATGTATATATATATATATATATATATATATATATATATATATATATATATATATATATATATATATATATATATATATATATATATCTATATCTGAAAGTAATATATATATAAGACAAACGGCAGTATTGACTGTCACCAACCGAAATACACTATCTAAAATGAGGAGAGAGTTTAGAACGGAATATTAAAAAAACAAAAATGTAAATCTTTTGGAACTACATGTACTATACAATATATACAATATATACTATAAAATATAATTTTATTTTATATTCCCAACTATTTAGCTTGAGCAATACATCCATTAATAGCTATATTTGTGATGCACTCAGCGATATACAAACTCAACGTGTAATGGAAAGCTTCTTTAAGCATACTCCTTTTTTGTAATGTAACTTATATTTGCCGATATTGTATAGCGTATGAACCTAGCGTATTATTGAAAGTTACTTAGAGCTATTTATTATGCTTTTAAGTTGTTTACATTTTCAAAACAATTTAGCAATAATTAGTCTTCAAGTTATTTTTATCTACAGTATTTTAAGAGACGTTTATGTCTGTAGAAGGGTAGGCAGAGAGTTTTATGCTAAGACTCTTTATATTCTCTGTTTTCTGCCCAGATTCGAGACTGTGGGTTGAGTGGTGGAACTCAACGCCGGAAGCTAGCTAACAGGGTAATTAGTTTACAATCAGACTCTGTCCCAATTTTTGTACTTGTATATACTGGTAGTTGTATATAGCGGTCGGTGTCACAGGCGGTACATTTATTTTATGTATATATGTAGGTAATAACGCGTGGTGTGACAGGCGGCCGGTCGCGATGAAATGCTGAGTTGATGAAGATCGGGTTAACGGCTACGGTGGGAAAGGAATGTTTCCCTTTGGTTCACTTGCGGTTCTAACATCGATTCCACAAGTCATAGGTTCAGTATTAGTATTACAATAGTATTAGTTATAATTCATCTAATTCTAATTAAATATAAATCATATTTTTTAATTAAGTAACAAGACAAAGCATGGCGTTGAGTTCCTAAAGTAGTTCGTAAAGCTATGTTTTTTAAATATTTAAAATACCACAATGGTCTTAAAATATTGCAGATGCACTATTAACTAAATCTTTGTTTAAGAAATGTTAATATTTATTAAAACACAAGTATACGTATGTATATCTTTTGATGGACAAGAGGAGACTATGGAATTTGTTTAAAGTTGTCTGACTGCATATAATGCGTGTGTATTCAAATCTTAACTGTTGAAATAAATATATACATATATATATATATATATATATATATATATATATATATATATATATATATATATATATATATATATATATATATATATATATATATATATATATATATATATATATATATAGTATTTAGTTTAATCCTTTTAATTTTCATAAAGCATATATATTTTTTTATTCCACATTACGTACGGGTCTTATGCAATGGAATGCGATACCATTCTGTGATGCAAACAACAAAAAAAATGACAAAAACGTAAATAAAGCGTAATACGAATGAATCTTGTGTATTTGATTTCTAAAGGCATCAACGTATTATCCGACACCCCTCTATACTATAGCAAAAGTAAAATAACAATAGTGGTAACTCCACACGTGGTTGTATCGATCAATATTCTCTGGAGATGTGTGAAATTGATGCTATTATAGTGACAGTCGTCATGCTGAACAAGATAGTGTGACAGAGCCTTTGTTCACTAACAAATAATACCTAGAAATAACAATCTGTATTTAGTCAAGTTTTCGAAATATTAATTAAGGTTTTTTTTAAAAGGAAATTAAGTTTTGCTATAATTGATAAATTAATTAAAATAAAATATTGCTTATACACCAAGAGGACAATCGACAGAATTGTATACTGAACAAGTAATGAATTCATATTTATGTAAATATTAAATATAGATCTATCAATGTATTGTAGATTTACTTAGAAGCTCATCGATCGAAGCGAATCGAGATTATTAATTCTATAAAAAGGAAGTACCGTGCAAATATACTATTTACATATAAATATATGTTAAAAATGACTAAACACATAACAATTTGACCAGTGTCGCTGGAACGCGGTTGACACTAACAATACAGTTCGTGTATTGATCAATATTAGTGGGACGTCATCCCGGGGGAGTCGTGTGAAATCGATGCTTTTATCACGCGATTGTCCACGTGGCGGCGTTGCCAAATATAAATAAATCTATCCTTGTATATATGCTGATGTATATATGTTTTTAATTATATATCAAACTCATATATATACTAGGACTAGGTATTGTCCTGTCCTGTATTTTGTGTGTGAGCAACTTACCGATTTTACGTTATACGATACGATTACGTTTTACGTTATACGATAAGGATATCACATGTTATAGATGGCTGGCTTGGTAGGACTGTTAAGGTAGAATTAACCAAAAACAATGTTTCTTATAGCTATATAATTTCTGGGTTATTTGGGTTTATTTTTCAAAATACGGGAGATATATATAAAAATTGTATTGATAAATTTTATACAGCGTTTCGTTATTCGTTTCGTACGTTACTCGTTTATGATGGTAATTTGAAATGCCTCGAGTACCATGGGGTTGGAATATACGGATCATATGAAATACTCTGTACTCGTTTTTTACCTTTATAAGAAATTATTTGTAATGAAAAGGTGATAGTTTGTATATATATATATATATATATATATATATATATATATATATATATATATATATATATATATATATATATATATATATATATATATATATATATATATATATATATATATATATAAATATATGATTTTAAGGAAATTACATACAGTATTAAGTTTCCGAAATTATTTCAGTTACAACATATAAAAATACGCAAAGAAGGAAAATCGTCTATACTAATCGCCTAGCTGCTTTATGCAGGAGATGCGAGAAGCTGAAATAATCTATCAATGAATAGATATTCATTTGAATTCAATGAATTCAATGTTTCAATCATTGAATTCAATGTTGAATTAAGTAAGCAAAGAAAATATAAATTATATTTTAATATAAATTAATAATTAATTAAATAAAATTGTATTTATACTAAATGTTAATAGTAAATATACGTAATATGCCACTGAGGCGTAACCTACAATATTAGCAAATATAAAATATATCATTATCAAAACACGGTAATACTAGCTCGTATTTAAATGTTCAAATATAGCCTATTTCTGAAACAAGCCTAGAATCTTGTTAAGTGAAAGGTCAGATTCCAAGCCCTTTAGAACACGGTCGACAGTTCCATAATTGCTTATAATCTGTAGTACTTCCTGTAAATTTGCATTTACAATGAAAACGGCTTCGCGAGTGTGATAGTTGTATAATACAATATGATCTTTAGCAGTGGGTTCGATTCTTTTGGTATGTAACATTATGTTACACTTAATTAACACAAAAAAAATATATCTATACCTACTTTTAATAAAATATTAGTTGAAACTTTATCGATTCCAATAAAAGTATTTTTTAATATAATGTCATAAAATAAATGATTAATTTCATCGTTAACTTAAAATTAGTTAAATGATAAGAGATTTTATAATTTTATTTAGATATTGATTTATTTTATTCTAGAAATAAGTATAAAAATTAGAACATAGCGGCACTCGAATCCGCATCTCTAGAATATCGCCCGAGCGCTCCAGCCACTAAGGCAAATGTGTTTATCGAGTTACGTGGAAATTTTAAAAAATGCTCGCTGTCCAAAAATGTTTACTACGAATCATCATTTGTGAAGAAATAATGCTTATTATTATATAACATTCTTGGTGGTCTTATCCCTACAAGAGATCCCTACAACGTATGTTAGTGCCTACACTCTACATACATATAGTATTCAATATTTAAACATATCTGCCAACAACAAAATTGGTACACACAATTTATTTATAAAACGTACGAAAAGTACAACATAGCTTATTAAATATATATGCGGACCTGTACAACTTACACAATCTAATACAAAATGCATTCAAACGATTCTCATACAATGCGCCCCAACCACACACAGCCGTGGACATAACAATTCGTTTGTACATGTAAGAAATTGACGTAGATTGTATGAAAGCTATTGATATAGAACATTATATTGTGGTCAAAGTGGTGTGTAAAGTATACTTTAAATGTTAGGAAGTAATCATTTGGTACATCAGTATTACATGCACTTGAATGTTGTAAAATAAATATGTAGTTGTTACTTTTCTGATATATATATATATATATATATATATATATATATATATATATATATATATATATATATATATATATATATATATATATATATATATATATATATATATACATATAGTATATATATATATATATATATATATATATATATATATATATATATATATATATATATATATATATATATATATATATATATACGTATGTATGTCACTTGACCTATTTTTTGTCTGTTCGGTGGATTCGAGAATGGCGTGGCTTGACGTTTCCGAACTAATCATGATAGCAATTAGCTGTCGAAACAAATAGTTCTCTAATACAATATTTGTTGAAAATATTTGTATAATTAATATATAATATTGGAGTAAATCCAAGTATAATGAAGATGAACAATATTTTGTTCAGCAGTTCGATTCTTTTCGAACTTTAATTACAAATAACATAAGCGAAGATGGAAGCTTGTCACTAGTATGTAACATACATATATAATTTTAGTATTTCTATAATGAAGGTATCGTGATGCAGTGTGCATATGTTTGGAAACAATAGTCATCATCGCTAGGAGACGCGTAAATAAGCTCTAACTATCCCTATTTAAAGGACAAAAGCTCTTTGATTGCAAATAAATTTACCGCGTGCAGTTGTGTTTAAGGACCACAAAAACGCATTTATATTTAACTAGTCATTCAAATAAGGGTTATAGGATAGAGGGTACGGCCCTTTAGCAAAGCAACGTCATACCCTACGCGATTTAACACGAATAAGTAATGGTAAATTACGTACTGTCGTATTTTAATTAAATTTTAAGAAAAATGTATTGAATTTAGTTAATTGATTAATAATAGAGTACTAATTAACTAATCTAACTAGTACGAGTATAGAGTACTTTTTAACTACAAACTAGGTAAACTGGAATAGCGTTTGATATGGACGATGATTACGGGTTCGATTCCTACCTGGGGAAATGGATTATTTTCGTTACTTCGCTCTACAAGAAAAAAAAGCGTTGAATTCCGCCAGTTCGATGAGAGTAAAAGCAGGAGTGTCGTAACACTAGGTACTCTCTGCCCACCTTGCTGCTACTACCTGCTTTGAACATATGAACCGAAACCATAAAAATATATTTTTTTCATTATCTATATTTATGATATAGGTATGTCTGCGATATACTCATATCTGCGATACTATGATAGGATATACTGTTAACATATCTCCATTTGCCATTTCCCACAGAAAAAAAGATATTTTATTTAAATATTTAACAATTTAATTACAGCAAGTAGTATCTTGTTGAAACCTAAGACGTGAATACCTTCTTACTAGCACTTCATCTAAAAGCGATTACGTCAAAATTAGTGTAAACTAAAAACTGGCTGCCGTGGTTAAGCAATAGCTTAGTACGGGATTACCGCGCTTATCAGTAGTGGCCGCTTGCTTTTAAATACCGTTAGTTTTAATTAAACTTCACTTAAACTAGGTCGTGTTTAATGGATTTCTCTTATTTATTGAAATTCTTTTTTTTTTCTCTCCATATATGGTAGTCAGAGAGACTTAAGTGTTATAACGTTCTTATATGTTTTCCTTTTTGCTAGAATTGGAATTTAAATAGTGATAGCTGTCATTGTAAACACGACAATTGTGTCCCCAGTCCCCAATCAGGGGATTTATATAAAAAATCGTTTTCTATGTATGGTGAGGCACACACACAGCTTTGTGTACAAGCATTCAAGCGCTGTCTCAATTAGATTGATACCGCACAAAGCGGTTGTGAACCGTTTGTATCTATTAGATCAGCTAGAAACTTTTTAAAGCTTCCTAGGTAGTGTAAGTTTAAAGTAGTAAAGTAGGATTAAAGTTGGTCCCTATTATAGTACCAAAAACAAACACGAATTAATATAAATTTAATATTATAGAGGCACGTATTATTTCTATAGGCATATTTGCTAATTTTTTAAACACTACATAAAGGAACATCAAAAGAAATAAAAAGTGAAACGTAATAAACGTAATGTGCGTAGGTTTCGGACCCGCGCTTGACAGGCGATTGATTCCCAAGTAGCGAGAGCGACTCATGTTTATTAGCTTGCTTCATTTGAAGTAAAGGGAATTAGAGATTACTTACAAAAATAAAAAAAAATTACCAAAACCAACTATTTAATGGTTTCTAGGACTCGAAATAAATACAAATAATATTGAAAGTTTCATTTATTTAAACGACGACATATTTTCATTTTTCCAATTTGACAACAATCGTCACAGCAATATATCACGAGCTAATCTCTGTATACATGTATACTTATTTCACAACAAGTAAGGGGTAGGGTAAGAAAAAGGGGGAAAAAAATTGTAATTGCACTAAAAAGGCAAGTGTCCGATCGCAATACGACCAACATTACAGAAGGCAGCTGCGTTCCCTAAATTACGACTCGCTTACCCGTAACGAAGGGCTAAGGCTGAGGACCCAATGTATAAGTTCAGTCTTGCCAATACTACAGCAATAATGTAATAGTAGGGTGTGATTACGTAAAAGTTTTCGATTTTTAGATGATTTGGATTAATATCGATATCTATTGTTGATATGGTTATCGATTTAACAAGAATAGTATTAATTAAATTTATTAAGTATATTGTATAATTGTTTTAAATGTTGTTTTTATTTGTCTAAATTTAAAACGAAATGAGGTTTTACTATATGATGTAAGTTTAAACGGCACTCTATTAGAAAATGATTTATTAATTATAAAAAGTCTTATTATTGAAATAAAATTTATGCGTGATTTCTTAGAATTAAATTTTCAGCTCTTATCATTAACAGGTTCAAACGACTTGCTGTTTTAACAAAATTAACCAGACTTGTATTAAGAAAACGTTTAAAAACTCTAACGTTGCGGGATCTGAACCCGTTCCTCTTGGACCCCGTTCAAACGTTATAGCTAATTAAGTCATATGTTCTAAAAAAAAGAATAATTTATATTTACTATACATCATACTATATATTTCTAAATATTTATTTTCCTTAATGTGGATTAAAACTATAAAAAGTGTTAAAACGACTAGATGAAGCTAATCATATACATACATATATACACTAGCCTTTATTTCGACAGATAAAAAGATACCAAATTGACAGTTTAATCTCGTACACGGTAGAGTATTGCGGGGGATGCAATGTGCAATGTAGAAAGAAAATTTCACTCCATTGGATGCATTTGTCCTTGATGAATGGTACGTAGCTAGATAGATGCTACATAGTAATTGGAATTCAGCCAGAATCATGGATTTATCACATTATGTATTGTAATCTATATATATTTACGTTGATTGTACGAGAGGAGGAGGAGAGTGATAGTCGGTTCGGAGATATATATATATATATATATATATATATATATATATATATATATATATATATATATATATATATATATATATATATATATATAGTGGTGGTTTTAATATTTTTAGAGGATGGCGACGATGACGATGGCTGGCTGAAATTATAGGTACTTTATATAGGCTTCAGGCCTAAAACATCAACGCTTCAAGCCCATAGTAGAAATCCTACACAATTTGCAATGTAAACGACCTAAAAAGTAAATTTTCATCTTTTATTTTGAGCAATTAGTTTCTGTTATTATAAAAGATTGTACTGACATCGACCTCATAGCCCATGGCGAAAGTTAACCTACATAGCGTTCCATACCATTGTACTCAAATAAATTGATCGTAAATTTTATCGCATCGCAATTGTATGAATAACAATCTGTTATGAATGCAGGCTATAAGAGCAACTATAGAACGACTGTTAACATTTTAATCGGCTTAAGTAGTTTTGTTTACATTTATATACCTTTCATTGATATAATGAACAAAGGTATATCTTGGATCAGAATTATTGTAAGCATATATTTTATTACCATTACATTGGTTTTTCTCTCCAGGATTTTTGTCTTCAGCTCCTGGATTTTTCCTGTACGTAGCAACATAAAGGGGGATAGGAGGGGAGATATAAAGGGGACCTACAATAAAAGACTCCATTCTCCACTTTTTCGTTTTGAGCGATGGAACTCAACGTCAAGCAATGTATTGCTAAATCGGAAGGAGAAAAAATAATAAGTTATTCCCCTGAGTAATAATCGAACCCATAGCTACCGTTGTGCTCAGTCATGCGCTGTCGCTCTCCGCCACGAGAGCCTCAAAAGTATATTATATGAGAAATTCATATTTTTAATATAAAATAGTAAAAAGAAATAAATGAAAAGGGAACAGATTTTAATTAAGCTATTGAGAAATTGTAGGACAAGTTATTAATTCAATTTCAATTTCAATGTACAAAAATAAAATGGGAAAGCGCTGAAACAACTAAGAAAATACCGTCAACCGCCATATTTAAGTACTATTTTCTATTTAATATATATATATATATATATATATATATATATATATATATATATATATATATATATATATATATATATATATATATATATATAAATCAAGCGTTAAAAAAAGCCTTAGTTTCTTCATGAGCTCGAAAAGTTTAATTAAAGTCTAACTTATTTATATACAGCAATTACAAAAGCTGATTTATTACAATTATCCATAGAAAACAAAAAAATTTCCATAGCAATTTTAATTGACAATGCAATATAACAGCTCAATGAAGCTTGTGGAAATATTATTCATAGTATAACATCAGTTGTATTTAGGGCGGATCGGCCGATGAATGGATTGATTATGACGGCATTATGCGAGCCCAATCTAACGCACAGTGCTCACATCTGCTTTACGTTTGTTAGCAGCTATTGACCTAATAAAAATATGGTTTACTAATAACTTTCCTACGATATTGTTGGTACGTTATAAAGATGATTAACTTTGAAATAAAGAATGATAGAAATAAATTTAATTGAGTGATATTGATGCGGAAATTCAATATAGTTTGTGTATTGGTTTTATTATATATATATTTATATTACAGCATATACTATAACATATTTAGTGAACACAGCGGCAGTTTCCGCCTATGAACACGTATATGTCTTGAAGATTGGGCAAAAAGTAGGGAATAGACTAGGCACTAGGCTAACTCTACCAAAAGGGAAAACATCTTCAAAAAATTTTTATAAACATTTAATTTAGTTTTCACTATATACTCTATACGCTCACTATAAGCTCTTACTAGCTCGTATGTAGGTATTTTTGTAATTTTACTAAGAACAATATTTAAATTGAAGTATCGTACAAACTAAAAGTCAAATAAAAGTAAAATCAGTGCCCTGATATATATATATATATATATATATATATATATATATATATATATATATATATATATATATATATATATATATATATATATATATATATATATATATATATATATATATATATATATATATATATATATATATATATATATATATATATATATATATATATATATATATATATATATATATATATATATATAATATATATATATATATATATATATATATATATATATATATATATATATATATATATGTAAATATAGTACGTAGCGCCATGTTTCAGGGTAATACTACATTTAGTATGGCTCTAGTTACTAAAACGTTGTAAAGGGATTTCCTATTGTAATATAGATGCATTGCATGTTCATATTATTTCACAGTTCAACTGTTGAATTTCACTTTAATGGTGTGTTACATATAATATATGGCAGATCTAAAAATATTTTTTACCGTGTCATAGAGAAAGATCTTCATGTTATATAAATAGTTCTGTCAGCGTGATTTAAACTTGCAACTTTTACCATCTTTACGCGCTTACCGTGAAGCTTCTTGATTTTTTGTGAGATATTCCAAAGGGAATCGAAGAAAAAGTTATATCATTCCCTATTCTTCGCCTGATTATGGTAACATCTAAGTGTATTTTTTTTTCAGGTCATCTAAGTGTATTTTCTTTATCATAAAGGAACAAAGCAGGGTAGGCAGAGAGGACATAGTGTATAGACACTACGCTTCTAGCCCAAATTTGAATCATTATTTGTTGAGTTAAATTCATCAATGTGCTTTGTCTAACCAGAAGGGGATTATTGGGAATTGTTTACACACACACACACAAATTGGTCTATTTCCAAACAGGTTTCTGGGCCAATGAGGCTTCAGCTAGCAAAACACATACGGATTCATTACTTCATTTTTACTTTTACTATATGTCCAAAGCCTAAGCTGACATTTTGGATTCATTCAATTAGCTATACCGTTTGATACACCGCAGAGTGCCAGGTTGTTTACAGTGTAATGTTTACTCTATAGGGCTGCGTGTATGCACGTGTTGATTTTACAATAACAACGCGATCAAAGACCTTGCCTGATGCGTTATCTAAACTAAACGCACGATTAAATTGATGTTTGCCATAATATTATTTGTGGCAGAATATACTTGAGTGTATTAGAGCGTGGGAACTTCGATTGTGACGTGTAACGCGTCTGTATCGATTTCAAAGCCTGGCTTCTTTGTATCACTCAGGTGGTCCTTTTAATGGTAAAGCTACACTAGTTTATAATTTACTTCATAAAAATCATAATTTAGAATATATTACATTCATACTTTTATACGAAAAATGACTAAACTATGTATATAATATATTAAGAATAAATGAACAGATTGTACAGAACAAAAAAATAAACTAAAACGCAACACACATAAGTGCATGCGGGCGAGTGCAAAAATAAAATCAATTATAGCAGAATGTTTCTCTATTTCACCCGTGAAATTCACAGATGAGAAAATCCTTTACAAACTCAATGCTAGCTCCAAATAAAAGAGGGTGAGTTTAAAAGAATGTACTCAAACGAGCCCCGCCTCCCCGTCTTAGGTTTCTCGTTGAACGGCTAAATAAATACGGGACTTCGATCAAATATGGGCCGTGATGTTGCTGTGTATAAAAGTTGTTGAGCAAAATGTTCTGAAGATACAGTTCAGTATATACTTACTTGTTTATGCCACTTTTACTGTAACTAGGTTGGATTTTATGCAAAGTTAAAAATATGTATGAATGTATATACATATGTACATTTGATTAAAAAATCTATTAGTGCGTAACTAAGCGCTAAATTCGAATATTTTTTTACTATAATAATTTCAATTGCACTATAATAATTTCTATAATAATTTCTACAATTGCACTATAATAATTTCTACAGCAGACTTTCTACGTATATATAAATTATTTAGTCAAAAATACCAGTAGTCAATCACGCATCGTGCACGTAATAACGGCGGATCGCACCCCAGGGTCGAAAATAAAAGAGGATGCAGCCGACCCCTTGCATTGGATCCCCCAGAGTATATGTAGTTTGCACAAAATATATTAAACCGACTCTCCGAAAAAAAAATTGAATGCTTTATATAGTATACATTTTGTGTTATATTGAATCAGAAAAGAACTTCTGTGCTCATACAATGGAAGGAATGACAATTTTTCTTAGAACATAGCATGATTTAAATATCACATATAAATTACATATAAATTATTAATTTGTTTAGCCTATATATACAGTGCATTTTATCTTTCGTACAAAAGCTAATATTGTCACTTAAAATGAAAAAAAAAAATAAGTTAGTGTATAAAATTTAAATTACATAAAAAGTTAATACCCTAATTAAAATAAGTACTATATAGATTGATGATATCAGAATAATCATATCGAAGTCAAACGTCCAATTAAACGTAATTTTTTTGTATATTTTGTACTGTTAATATTAGTTAAATACCAATCTTAAAAGAATATTAATTAAAAAAAATCGCTTAACAGTTTTTGCATATTAAACATTGTAAAGATAAGGTTTTTGCATACATTCGAGACAGTTAAAAGATGACACGTGAAGCAAGGGGGAGTGCTGGCTTTAATATTTAAATTTGCAATATTAGACGTGTAAAGGAAACTGACGCTATAGTTGCGTTAACTTTGCACAGGAATAACACGGAAGACACTTGTGGAGCGTACTCATGTCGAGTTTGGTGTAGTGTAGTTTTTAAAACTTCTTTTGTAATTTGAAATATGACTATCTATAAACGGCTAAGATGCGGCGACAAATCAAAAGGTATTTCGTTGATGTGATAATATAGTTTGACTGTTAACGCGACGGGTTGTGGGTTTGATTCCCACTTGGTGTAATAAATTATTTTTATTACCCCGCTCTGGTAACAAGACAAAGTGCGCCGTTGAGTTATGCCACTTATCAAGCAATGTTTCGTTCGCGCAGTGTTAAACGGACTGTTTTGACACTAACTTCTCTCTGATTCATAGAGAGACACCTTGAACGTTTTAATCAATATATATATATATATATATATATATATATATATATATATATATATATATATATATATATATATATATATATATATATATATCTTAAAGTAATACTTTTTATTTATCAAGCTTGTAGCACAATAAACAACAAAAAGTTCTAACAGACAATCTTAAATCGCATTTTAAGTAATATAGGAGGAAGCTGTAAGGCATGCGGCATGCTCTATCAAACATAAAGAAGGGTCGTCTCTGGTGTGAAGGGGCAATACTTTGACAGATGCGTGTTCCCCGGAGTCCTACAAAGTGGAGATGCACGGCGGAACGGTCAAAAACATTCAACGTAAATAACAAGTAGGTATTATATTATACAGTGTTTCTATTTGGGGAGTTATTCTTAGAACGCAATTACGTAAATGTTTCATTTGCCGAAGAGAATTTGTATTGTATTACCTTTATTATTCCTATGCGTAAGAAGAAGATTGCGCCATTCAAATATTTATGTGTGGCGTAATTTTTTCAGCGTTTTTTTTAATATATAAATAAGGAAAGTAATAAAAAATATATTTTTAGGGTTCCGTAACTCAAAAGAAAAAAGCGGAGGTCTTATAGGATCACTTTGTTTCTATCCATTTATCTGTTCGTCTGTCAAGATCATTTTTCTCAAGAACGTGTGGAGATAGCATGGTAAAATAAAAAATTAGATATTCAAGTTTAAGATACTTATTTATGCATTCCATTGATATAAAATTATGACATTTCTTAAGAAATGAAAACTAACAGTACTTGTACAGTGGACACCACAGGAATAACCTACAATAAAGAAATTTGTACAGAACCCTCGGTGAGCGTATATGACTCCCACTTAAGCGATATTTAATATATTCAGAAGGCTAAGGCTAGAATATATCAGCTAGGTATTTCGACACAGGTAGGTTAGTATGTGCCTATGACTAAACACTGCTAAATTCTTTGCTAACGATTCTTTCAATTGGTTAAACAATAGTTTTTTTTTATAATTCCGAGCAAGAATACTGACACAACAACTACTACTTGTTTTTCTAATCTTTCCCACTGAATATTCAATTCTATCCATTAGGTGTTCTGTAACATCGCCTTAAACACCTAAGCTTCACTTAAACTGTGATCCGTTTGACGTTAGTTACTACAATTGTGGCAAGGGGACATTCAGAGGAACGTAGGGCCTCTAATGAGGGGATGAGGACGTTTTTATGGACTATTTGAGACTTGCCGATCGATGGCTCACGTCCGTCCATGATATAAACAAACCCTACAATTGATAAATCTATCGTAACAGGATATTTAATTGTGTTCGAATTAATTTACATATGTACTGTGTGACGTGTAAAGGTTAAGGTAGTTATATGATTTGTCAATTTCGAAATAAATGACATATTAATATATGTTGGTTATAAAATGACAAAGACGTTATTAATATGACGTATGTGTTTCTATAGAACTTATTATGTTATGTAAATTATTAATAATGTATTTAATTATAAATACGGTACCCTAAAAACAATAAAAAAAAACAAAACTTGCCTGTAGTGTGCATTTCTTGAATACTAAATGACCTGTTTCTAGATGGCATGGATTTTAAATCAACAAGATACAGAAGCGGAATGAGCGGTTCGACAAATAGTAATTACTATTTTATCCCAGTTAAAAGCTGCAAAGGAGTCTTTATTTATACTATAAAAGTTAACAATGCTACGAGTACACTGAAAGTAGTATATAGGGGGATTGTAGGGGGGCGTGTGGTGTCCAGAGGATTACAATTTCCAGTATACTTTTTATATATTTTTACTTAATATAATATATATATATATATATATATATAATATATATATATATATATATATATATATATATATATATATATATATATATATATATATATATATATATATATATATATATGTCTTGTTTTCTAATTATATTATTAGCTTTACATATAAATAACTATAATGTTTGTCCAATCACTTTACTGTGACACTGGAAGGTAGCCGGTGCTTATAGCACAGGGTAAACCTAATTTAAGGACCGGCAGTAATATTTTTGTGACTGTCTAGCTCATGTATTTAAATGAATAATAGTTTTGTAACCGCATGGCTTATGAATAAATAAATAAATAAATATATTTTTTTAATGAAGCATATCTTTTCTAAGCTCTTAGTTGTCAAGATTAATGATAGAGTCTTCAAGCCTTCGAACTAGGCCTTAGGTAACATTAACTTATTTCATGTGTCAAAATTTCATATCAGATTCGAACCCACTCCTCGTACCACTGCAACGCGAGTATAAAATAAACTCAAATGTAGTTAACATTGTTATGAAAAACAACCGAAACTTCGTTTACACAGTCTATAGAGGATTAATAATAGCTTAAATAAATTATTATTTTTACATCGCTAAAAGGTTTTATACAATGAATTTTTTGTGCACCAAAAAGGATAATTTTAACCAGTTTTTTAAATCCTGTCATGGTTGATGAGTTCTTCGCTATACTCCATACATATATATATATATATATATATATATATATATATATATATATATATATATATATATGTATATATATATACATATATATGTATCAATACGTGCCAGTTACGAATTTAACTTGGCAAAGACACTTTGTTGAAGTGATTTAGTCAATGTAATGAGAAACCCAGCAAGTGTCGACTGCACCCGCTGTCTGTGCGCATTTGCTGCTAATTTAGAATTTTACTGGATTAACTTTTGTTTTTACTAATACTGTGACAACAAAAATATTTACAATATAATTTCTACTACAAAAGGAGAAGTTGATTACGAATGGTGTTTGCATGTCAATTGACAATGTGACTGTTTAGAATTAAATTGAGAATTAAATTAATATTGAGAGAGCTCTCTCTCTCTCTCTCTCTCTCTCTCTCTCTAAATAAATAATAAAAGTGAGAATACGTAAATAAAACATACGTTTAATTTTTAAAGCTTAGCTTTATAAATAATTGTATGATTAGTATTTATCACGAGAAAACGGTCCCGATAACTTATAACAAACACAAATTTTATTCTAAATTAGCCTTTTAAACCATTCCACAGTGTAGAGGCCACACAGAGGCTTGATCACTTTAATTATAAGTGTCACGTAAATTACTCAGACAGATTACTTTTACTACTACGGTTATCTGTACGGTCGCCCGCCATTCATCAAGCGATAACGTGTGCGTTTTGTACAACGCTATGTTTACCAAAAATTAGATACGACTGTATAGCGTTTTGTTCATAGGGCAAACATTTAAGTACTAAGTTACGATTTAATGTTTTGAATTTATATTTCTGTTTTTTAAGTAATATTATTGTTATTGTAATACAGTGTTTTTAACTTCGTTTTAGTGCTCTCATATTTTGGTTATGGGTTCACAGCTCTGATAATCATTTGTAAATGTTATTTCAAAGGAGCGACTGTTCAGTTTGTCGCCAGCTCTTCTCAGCAGAGCCCGCCATCCGAGCCGGTGGTAGTTTCCTGTAGGGCTGACACTACTTACACTTCAAAGTAAATTGACGATTCAGAAGTGATTATAATGGCCTAATTAAATAAAGAACATTTTGATTTCGATTTTTGACTTCAATAAGACCAGTTCAGAATATAACTGTATTTTAAACTATATGTATTAACTATAATATGACTTTTTTCTAACTAGACCCCGTTTCTCAAATATATCAAGATTGCCTATCTTTACGGAACTTTGAATACCAAATATTGAGTGTTGAATGACGGAACTCTATCCCGCGGTTCAGCAGAGTGGGGCACAAAAATAAATTACCCTCCCCGAGTTGGGATCGAACTAACAACCGTCGGGTTCATAGTCAGGCAGGCAGTCCTACTATGCGTCGATGGCCTCTTATTACTTCTGTGTAATCAATATTTTTTTCTTTCGTTTGTGCTTGTCTTATTTGTGATTGAAAATGAGTTTTGTGCTTTACCTGCATACGCTATATAGTAAAAAGATACACAATTATCTGTATTCATTAAAAACAAATAGAAAAACTTAGCTAAAGCTTCTTTAATGAGGACATTTTAATACAACTCTTACAATCACACACCTAAAAAATAACTTTAGTACTTGAAAAATAATTAAAAGGGGACTTACACCTTTTTCATTTAAGTACAAGAATATGCCTCGTTACGCACCCTATTAGAAGATGCTTGAAGCACTGAAATAATATGAATATGTTATAAGCAATGTTGTTTTTTCGCAAAGCAGAGCCTAACGCTTTGCTAGATGTCTAATGATTCTCTTTAGCTGACGAGGATGAAATTTAAAGTGTGTGTAAACAAGGGGCGGGGTAGGGATCGAGTGCAGACAAACGTTGAGTTAAGAAAGTCTTTCAGTTATTTGTATGCGTTCGGTGTTGTTGAGATATATTGAAATATGCTGTGTTAAAGGATTTTTTTGGAATGACTAGGTTTGCTTAAAATACTATCAGAGTAAATGTTTGAAAAATTTGAGTATGACTTAGCATGTTTTAGATGCTGTAGATTATTTATACCAAGCAGGTTAAAGGAGATATATTTTCATAAAGTTGTGTTATGTTTAACTTTTGAATTATATTCAACAAGTAGGTATACAAATCTTGCATCATGCTACCATTCCATTGTAACTTTGTTAAACATTATAATAAATTTTAAACAAGGACAATAGAAAGGTTTAATCGTGTCAAGGACCAAAACTTCTGTAACAGTAACAGAGTTGGGAAGGGAAATCCTGAAGAAGACTGTCCAAAAAAACCCGGGGAAAAACTGAGAATTTACACTCGACGTTCGGTTTCCGTAGGTCGAGGGTCCGGCGTAAATATTATTCCGAACTTCCTTCCATTCCCTTTGTTTCAGAGTTTATTATTCAACCTACCTCGGCGCGTGACCAAGACGAGAATTAATAAAAGAAATCACCGAAAAGGCCTCGCATTTCCAACGAACTGTATAAACTCGAATGAGCCTAAGCAGTGTTTCCAAAACTTTGATATAAAGAAACAAAGCAACCTATTTTATTTTACGTCCCACTTTAGATTGCTCGGGTATAGCGTAGTCCTTTGTAATTGATAAATTTCAGTAGATACAAAAACTTTTCGCGTTACAACGAATGGAATTGCGTCGAATAATTAGCTGTAGATTTCGAGTTTCGGCGTTCCGATAGGTTTTCCGAGTGCCATAAAGACCGGATTTTATCCTAAGGAATGTCGGCCTCCTTTATGAGAGCGTCCCTTTTACTCTAACGTGGAAGATTCGTAATTTGCTTTGAGCGATTGTTTGGGACGGGCCACGGACAGATGTCACTATATTGACAATTCTGCTTTATGAGTTAGCCCTCGCAGACATTCTGAGGAGTCGTAAAACGAAAATCTTTTCTAATACTCTAATATTAAAATATGCGCGAATTCGGTACGTTTTTATTTGCAATTTTATTTGCGGGGTAATGTGTAGGAATAATATCGACTGGAGCTGTCAAGAGATATTGCGTCATCGCGGTTTAAGATTGCGCGATTATACGTTCGGGAAATGTAATTACACATGGGTGGAAGCCTTTGTGCTATACAAAAATTAAGCTTATTATGAAAAAAATATACATTTTAAATTATTATTATTAAATATATTAATAAAATCAAAATAATGCTCACTATTAATATATTATTTTCAATAATTGGATTTTAATTACCTCACTTATAACAATATATAAAAATACCTCATTTATAACAATACTAATCAAATATTTAAAAAGCAATCCTCATTCTTAAACTCACCATTGACAAAGACGGTTCGACATCAGTTCTCTGTAACAAAAACAAAATAATAAATTAAATATTGTATCAAATTGGCACCGCAGGTAAGTATGAATATTTAATAGTAGAAGAGCTTTTAATATTCATGTAGCATGGCTTTTCTCAGACCACTGTTTTTAAATTCATATTACATTTAACAAGTGTTAAATGGCAGCTTTTAGGCTGCTTTTAGTTTAAAATGACACTAATCTATTAGTATATAGTACTTGATGACGTTTACAATACATGAGTATCATTTCTAATTTTATATTACATCTATATAATATATATATATATATATATATATATATATATATATATATATATATATATATATTTTGTTTATAGTTTTACGATATTAACGAAAGCATATGAGGTTAATATACCAGATGACATTACAATATAATGTGGTTAATCTACACAAAGTGATTCAAATAACGCATTTACAAATCAAAGGATATTTGTTAATATCGAGTTCACTTTGTAAGCTCGATAGCAGCAAACTAAATCCGGAGCTTTGTTGTTGACGTGAATATGTCTGGCCGTTTATTACAAGTGTAGTTTTGGATATATTGAAAAAATATCGATTGATATTTATGGTTATTTTAATATCATATTTCTTAGTAAAATTATAATTTTACATGATAGTGGGTTCAATTCCAATATAAGACAGTGTTAGTGTTCAAAATAATTTCTTCTCTTCTATCTGGCGAACCAAAATGCCTTCTCCACCAACAACTCCAAAAACCTCTTCTTCCTCCCAGCCAGCTATGGAAGGAGTATTTAGGAGCTACCTGTAGTTTCTTATTGCTATTGTCTATCTTGGAAGTAATTTTGATCCTTGTATAGCTACGTAAGATGGCAAGATCCAAGACAAATCCCATATAAAATGCAGCTCTAAATTTCCCAGACCTGTCGTATTCTATGTTGCCAAAATGTTCACATACTATGGGTATGCATTGATGCAATATTTTAGTTTGAAAAAATTTCAAATAACCATATAAAACAAAAAACACCTCCAACGTTTATGGTGTCCATAAGAAACATAACTAAAACAATATATACAATTTTAAATGTCGTTCAAATTATTATTCTTATTTCTCAAATTAAAGAACACTCGAAAGCAGTTTCTTTGTTAACTCATAGTTATTCATATTAGAGCATTCTATTTGCCCTTTAGCATTTTAGTACAATATATGACAAGACCGTATACGACAGTAGCTTCAGGGCAAAGTGGAATATGACAAGATCTTTGTCTAAGGATATGATTTAAAATGTGTGTAAATTTCATATTTTGTAATTATCCCTGAAGCAAAAATTAAAAATACGTTTTGATGACAAGATTATACTGGTTTGTCTTGATAATTAATAAATGAATTTTGCAATAAATTTACTATATAGTATAGGCAGCAGTATAGATATAGTATAATATAGGCAGTAGCAAAAGAAAACGAAGTGTGAAGACACTCTTTTTATATTTTATTTTCGAATTTATATCCATTGAAAAGTAGATTTTGCCTAAATATAAAACATACCTTTATATATAGAGATAAATTATTTTGTTACAACCACTGTTGTATTTCTTGGCAGTTTTTCTACGCTAAGCCGTTGTTGCCTCGAAAATAATCTACTTAATATTCAAATGACAAGAGAGAATACAAAATAAGTATACAAAAATAATAAAAAAGAACATTCATATTTTATACTTATAAAACTATTATAATTCAAATATTAAATGCTAAAAGTATACATATCGTCGTTATTTAAGGTTAATGAGGACATAATAAACAAATAAAATTCTGTATAATTTATGAGAAACTTCACTCTACGCCTGAATTTAATTTTTTGCGTGTGTTAAGTGGCGCAAGTCAACGCAACCATATCCAGAGCTTTGGAGCAGAGGAATCAGTCACTCCTTTGAGAGGTATTAAACCCCCGCTAAATTTTCAAAAACCAAATTTAAAAAAATTTAAATTTCATATACTATATCCATATATACTATATCCATATTTTTCACTATTTTAATTTAATTGAACAGTAGGGTGGACGAGACAATGCAGTTCTCTGAGATCATCCATCTGTAGAGTATTGTTTTAAGCTGTTACTCTAGCTAGGAAAGCTATGCCATTGTCTTTAGCGCTAAAGTGATGACTTTTTATTTTATACATTTGATACGTGACCATACTAGACATAACAACGTAAAATATTTGCTATAAGCTTTATATTATGAAAGCTATGGTATGGTGAGATATACAATTTGCGGCGTTAAGTTACGCCACTACGCACGCCACATCTCGATTTCATTGGAAAAGTGAAGAAGATAGTGTATCAAAGTTAGAAGTAATTTTTTTCTGTTTTCAAGATTTTATCAATTTGGATATTTGATTATTTTCACGTGACTTGGGAGCATATAGTCTTGACAGACAGACTGAAAGACGGACAACAAAGTAATTCTATAAGGTTTCCTTTTTTTTAAAGTACGGAACTCTAATAAAAATTATGTGTCAAAATCACATAACGTTCTTATTATGAAAATAAGAACGTTATTTGATTTTGACTTTAAAAGGGCTGACGCCATTTATTATTGTATATTCGTATTTCAATTTCATTAAGCTTATTGTTTCGAGTGTTATTTTCGTTGAAATAAATGTATTACTTATTTAAAACTGAAATAGTTTTTATTTATTCTCGCAATTTATAAAAATTTTAAAACCGCAAAAACAGCATGGAGCTATAATAGTAGCAAAAATACGTCATATAAATAATATAAGTCAATTTAAACGCATACAACTTTATATACCCTACCTACCTATACATACATACACATACGTTCGTTCTTAACATAAATTTCATTTATGAGTTTCGTTAAAAATATCACGCGGCGGTACCAGGCGACCATAACTCACGTGGAGTTCGGACGTGTCCGCACCTTTTTGTTCGGAACGTACACGCCACTGGTTCAGGCTTTTAATAGTGTATGAGTTAGATTTAGAGTTCTTTTATATATGGTTTTTGTATATAATTTTATAGTATTTTAGTTTCACGCTGTAACCTGCATAGTAAGCGGATGCGGGAAACCTACCGTTCATACACTCCGTTAACCAATTTTCGAGATATTGCGTGTTTAGTGGGGTAGGAATATACATAATTTATGTCCCCGGATTGGAGTCGAACCCACAATCGTCGCTTTTATCATAGAGATCTCTAGATCTCTATACCCTATCATACTATAAAACAATTCCATTTACATTTGTTATTAAAGAGTTCATTACTATCGCCTTTCATCGCGTTCGCTATTTTAAATTTCATAAAAGATTCTACTGATATAAAACTTCATAGTGGTCTTAAATATTTTATTTTGTTTAGTCTATACCTATATTATATGTAGGTACCATTTTTCACAGGCTTGTCAACTATAAAATTACATTTTTACTAAATATACTCCTATGTAGTAAAAGTTTCAGCCTAATAAATTGAAAGTAATAAGTTCAATGGCAGCAGTATTTGATTACCATAAATTTAAGATTAAATTAAATAAAGTCTACAAGAGTTTTAGAGATGTGTAATGTAATTATAAAAAATCGTCCAAGCGCGAGTCAATCTCGCACCGAGGGTTCTGTACCAATATCGTAATTTTATGTCAACTAAAAAGTACAATAAAAAAAATTGATAATCTTAAATTTGTAGGTATATGCACGAATCTTTATATATATGTAATTTTAGACATATAAATTATCATTTTAAAAAAAATCTTGCATTATCTTATTATCATACTTTTTTCTTATATATTTTTACTTAGCCCACACCTTTTGTTAAATTTCATAACTGAAAGTCAACGGGAATTACCCTATAGGTTTTGATTATGCTGCGAATTTCATATAAAACGTGGTGAAAATGAAGCATAAACGCTCGTATCTTTTGATTGCGTTGAATTACATTTTTCTACAAGGGTCTACGCACCTCGATATTTTATAACAGCAACTTGATACCTCTACGAGATCTTGAGGGAAATTAACTTGACAGACAGACGAACAATAAAGTGATTCTATAAGGATATATTTCCTTTGGAGATACAGAATTCTAAAAATGAAACTCTTTGTCATTGTCGTAATTATTTTCAGCACACATCTCAGTATTGCCATTACCCTTTCCTTCTTTCCCTATTAATTCACGTAAAACATTTACATATAGAAAAAAATATATATATGTTTTATGTATATATTTGTATATATTTGACATATATCATAGTAATAGGTCCCTTTGGTCACCTTGAAATCAATACGAACAGTCATGTACCAGAAGTTCTTAGAATTTCAACTCTAATTAAGCAAGCTCTGATATGCTTTGTATAATGCTAGAATATCCTGGGTGAGACTCACAAAGGAAGGCTCAGCATCACTTGCGAATAATTACAAATACTGAATGAGTCTTTTTGTTATAAATATTATGAATTTTGTTTTAGCTTATGTTGTATTATTTTAGAAGTTAGTATTGTTGTTGTTGTTTGCTATTTTTTTTTTTTAATTTCAACTACCTATACAGTTCTTGAGGTAAAAAATATGATGTATTTCAGGATATTCTTTATGTACTGCACAGACGAAGCCAGGCCACATGACAAATATAAAAAAAAGATAATTTATAATTTTTTTTCTCATATAGCAGGGTAGCAGGGTAATTTTCAAGACATTGTGTGTCAAATGGCGGAAGTCAACAACTTCTTCTTCGTCAAAATCTTGTTAACAGAGCCAAATAATTTAAGTCGCTCATTTTCCCCAGTGAGAATCAAACGCACAACTGTCGCTTTTACTGTCGTAGGTATATTTTATGATGAACATATATTATTAAATCGATTCTACAAAGTAAAATCATCGAATTGAAAGTTTAACATGTTTATCCATATGAGAAACATTACGTAATAAAATTACGTAGCTTCACTCAACCATCCAACCGTATATGAGACAAGCGGCCAAATATCAACCAAATGAGCTATTAATATAGCAGTTAAGCTAATCACTTCACTGGTGCGCGTATTCGTATGAATACGTTTTGCTTCACACGCTACACGCCAGTCAAGGGCAGACATGAGAAATGATCTGAACGCAGAATATGGACCAAAGGCGGTATACAATATGTAATTTATTTGTAACTTAAAAGATGATGCGATTTAGCTGTTTTCTAGAGTAATCTTAAGTTAATGTTGTAAAAAAAACTCACACATTACCTCAAATAATCATAGTGACCAATGACCATGTAGCGATGGCTATGGATTTGATTCCGGGTTGAGGGAAATATAAAAAACGCGGATATTAATATTTATAAAAGAGATGGTGGAGTATCGAGGGATGTATGTGGCTTACTTGTTTTATCCACATAAAAACTAAAAGGGTGTTAAATATTATAGGTGTTAGTTAAATATATATTGTTCTGTTATTTAGTTTAGACCGTCTATAATCATAGAAATAGACGAATAAATTTCAAATTCTCTAGCTAAGACAGAGCTTAAGACAAAGTAAAGGAGTCGGGTAAGCCATAATCTATTAAGCAATAATAGTAGAAGCAAGGTATTCTAACTCACTACTAATTGGTTCGAACAAAGGCTCCCAGACAAAGCTGGATGCTGTCTAATGGAGCCGAAGACATCTTTACGAAACGGTTTATAGTTAAAGCTGAGGCATTTTCCTCTCTCAAGATACAGCCAAAGGATAAAGGATAATAGTGCTAGATAAAATCTGTAATGGATATCATTTTATTTCACTTAACTATTCCATTTAAGGCGAAAGACCGTTTCACGCTGAGCTTGTAATCATTTTATTAAGAAATTTAAAGCTCCATTTGTATTTAAAGTTGTTTTAAATGTATATAAATATTGTATTAATATATTTTTAACTTCAATACTTGTTATTCAATTTCATCCAAAACGTTTTGAACAGCATTTCATTCGATTCAATATACACCGTGTAGTTTTAGCATATCAATAGTTCGGACATTAGGGCGCCGGCCACCGCGGGTTTGCGAAAGCTACGTACTCGTATAAATAGAAGCACTAGCACGGCTGACGGTGAAATATTACGTTTGCCAAGAACCGTGGATAGCGTACAAGAATTTGTAATGGTGTTACAATATAAATATATACTATATTTGTTGATGTCTTTCTGGTAAAGTTAGAATATTCCAGTACATTGTTCGAATCTCAATCGCAAATTATGTGAATATAAATTTCATCCTAGCTGTAATCTATATATCTATATATACTATTGTAATAATAATAGCTTAGCTTCACGCTGTATCCCGCACATGGCCGAGTAGGCAGAGGGAACCGTAGGAACCGTGGGAATCTAGTGTTAAGACACTCCGTTCCCCACTTTCCGTTTTTTTGAGGCATTGCGTGTTGAGCGGCGGAACTCAACTCCGCACTTCCACCTCCACACTCGAACCCACAAACCGTCGCGTTTACACGCAGACGATACTATATCATACTATAATAAAATAAAATAATAAAGTAAACTAGTAACATTTCAGATTCACTGGACAGAGTTAAATGTGAATTTGTAGCCTGAAAAATTAGAAAATATCTTCTTAACAAAAGCTTTTCAGCGTGATCAGTATTTGCCGACAACATATAAAAATCCAAGAAATATATAATAACTGATGTGGAGCACTGAAAGATCAGTTAAAATATAAAGGCAACGAAGTTTTGATGACCACTTTCTGGTGACATATAAAAATCTAATATATGGAACATGTTATTAGGAAGTCTAAGAGAGTTTCTCTAAGAATAAACAATATGTGAATGGCGTCTAAGCAATAGATTTGCACGATGGAGCAAAGGTCCAGAATATCTTATGTGGAATTTTAATGAATCAACTTAAATATTAATATTGAATGGCTCGTAAGGTTATAGAGAAGCAGATTTTCACATCCTAATCGAGGCCAAAATAAAAATTAGATTTATCTATATAGGATATGGAAATGGAGTCTTAAAAAATGCTTTTCAATATGTATGTAATAACAGAACGCTGTAGCTCCACATGGTGGAAGCTATTATAATTTAAGCTCAAGTATATAGTAAGTATACTTAAAGTTAGCACAGGTCATAAAATAAGTCATGTCTCAGAAGGAGGCTGCTGAGCGAGATCGGGAAAGGACCAATCCTTCTCCTCACAGCTTAACTTAGCTTCGTGGACCATTGATGACTATACTGGGGAATCTGCTGGCATAAAGGAGTCATCGTTTGTGAGAGTAAGAAGGGACGATTTTCCAAAGTGAGCTTCTTGAAGGAGCAGGTCATCTGGGGAGGGCTACGGATGCGGATCAACCGATTTTCTTGGGTCCTTCCGTCGTGTCGATGACGGCAACTCTGCAGGGGTTGGAAATCCCACATAACCTGGTCTCCCCTAGGACTGGGTATCTTTTATAGAATTCCCCTGCGTCACCAAAAAAAAAAACAAAAAGAAAACAAAAAAAAGGTCATAAAATAAAGGCTATTTTAACGACATGTTTAGACAACATAAGGCGTTAGGTTAAGACATCGTAGGGGCGGCCATTGAATTGGACGGAAAGAGGAGAGAACGGAGTGAAATTTCACTAATTTTCTCTATCCGCTCTTAAAATGATAGAGATATCAATACGAATAAATGTTGATATATTTATTCGTACTAAATATAATATTGTATTTAGTAGCTAGTTTACAAACGATAAAATCTAAAACAATATTAGCTTACTTTTATAACATAATGTTGTTACAAACGTTTATGTTGTTTGTTTTAAAAATTTTAAATAGAAATGTTGATTGCAAGTTTTAAACTCACTGGTATACGGATATTATTAGATTAAGGAAATGAAATCTTAGACAGTGGAATGGTACGAAGAAAGTTTTCCTTGGTTTAGGAAAAATAGAAGGATTTTTGCTACTTATAACACTTAAATGATGAAATATTTGGATAGTGGTCATGGCTGAGAACTACCAAGACATTATATATATATATATATATATATATATATATATATATATATATATATATATATATATATATATATATATATATATATATATATCCACGTTAAGTTCTACCTAAAGGATTATGGACATAGAAAACTCTTCTTTTCTTTGTATAATATGACACAACATTTCCTGGGCTCAAGACGAAAATAAAGTAAATAAATTGAATATAAATTAATTACAATTAATATAATATTACTATGAAAAAAATTGCAAACCAGATTAATGTCTTAATTTTGTTTTTACAACTTGCCAAGTAAAAATTTAAAAGGTTTTGTTTAAAATATTTTCACCAAGATAATGAGTGAAGATAGCTTTGACTGTAAAGAACGGCAAGTTACCTATTCCATTCTTTTAGAACTTGGCTTAGTGCACAAAATAAACATGAAAGCATAATACAGTCGCTTTTGGAATTTTTAATTTACACGCCGACACGACGCTCCAATATCCGGCGAGGCCATCGTTGGGAGCGGATTCGTTAAAATAATATAAGATTGAATTAAAACAATTAATAGCTTCTCAAATACGTACAGTGGATATAAGATTATATGATTTAAGTTTTAGTGAATCGCTTGTAAGCTATATTGTGACATACCGCTACTTTGTTTTGGTGAAACAAATGAAAGATGTGACGAATGATCAAAACGAAATAAAGCTAGAAGTTTGTATTTTTATTTTTTCTTTGGATTTCACACTGTATAGTACTTATAGGAGAGTAGAATAGAGTAGGGAGAGATAACCTAGCACCCTCTGATATCCACTCTCCGCTTAAATTCGAGACTACGTGTTGGGTGGCGGAACTAAACGCCTTCATATTAATAGAGCAGGGAAACATGTATAATTCATTTCGTAAGTGGATATCGAGCCGACAATCAGAACGCTTATATTGACACGATATCCCACTTCGTCACAGTGGATTTGAGCTCTATCATTGTACTATATTTTATTTGATTATGCAAGATGCATATTTTGTCAAAATATTTCTTAATGGCGGTATTATGAATGTATGTCATACACACAGCAGGTTAAAGGAACCTAGTGTTCCGACACTCCGTGTTGCACTGTCCGCCATACGAGGCATTGGTGGTTGAGTGGCGGAGCTCAACGCCGTGCTCTAACTTACTGCAAGAAAACTGCAGACAAACGCAGACAGACGCTGTGCCTCTGTGTTATGACGGCCCTCACGACTAAATCATTTTAATATTTAAATTATTTTATCCGTTTTTCTTAGATGCTTAAGAATTCATCTTGTTTAATATGAAAGTTGGAAATGGACATGACACGATATTTCTGTAAAAAAATACAAGATAACAAGTGATAAACGTAAGTCATATAAAATATTCAGAAAATACACAATTGTGAATTCTCTTAGAAATGAATTTCTACTGTAACTATATCAAATATTAACATAATATATAAGATATAAGAAAATATCGACATTACATACAAAGTTTGCGGTAGAAATATCATCGTATTCTCTAATTACATATAAAAAGAATTGTTTTTGTGGGCTGAATACCTCGCCCATATTGATTTTCATAGCCTCCTTTTAAATATATATGTAAAAAGTATGTTTTAGCTTCCCGATCTATTAAGCATGTAAGGAGTTTAATATTGAAATCACTCTGTATATATATACATATATATATATATATATATATATATATATATATATATATATATATATATATATATATATATATATATATATATATATATATATATATATATATATATATATATACTGTACCTATCTATATTTCATTTGTACGAATAATATACATTTATTGAACTTGTTGCTCAAACATCAACGCAACCCCCATTAACTCCAGCACCAGACTCCTCGGACATAATTAGAAGCATTTCTATATAAGTTTATTAACATTTCACATTTTCACAGACAAAGCGTAATTTGCATGTGCCTTGCATATTCCTTTTATAGCTTTTTACATTTTCCATCTCTTTTAGAACGAGCCTCCCTTTGTTCCTTTTGGATCATTCAGTCATAGTATTATCTGAACCCTATCCTCGGGTATTATAGCTTATATCATTCACAATTTAATACGGCGGGTGGGTCGCGGTCGTTTCAAAATTTTATGCATAACCCATTCCGTACGTTCCGTATTCCCAACTGTCTAATGCAGAGGCCGCAGCCACGTCAAAATATCGTTATACATGCAGCTAGCGTCGTCGTGAAACGGTTTTGACAGCTGGTATGGCATAATAGCGAGATGTTCGATGACAATATGCAGATCGAGTCTCGCTTATGTTATTTAGACGTCTAAGATGAAAGCTCCCCGTTAAACGCAATAGAGCTTTTTCAATGAGCTTTTTAGTAGCTTTTTTTGTTGTTTTTTAACTGTTTTTGACTTTCAAAAGCTTGTTTTTGATTTGTTTAATGTAAGTACAGTTTATTGAGCGTACGGATAGTATTCAAAGGGTTAACCTTTTATCTATTATGAAATTGTATTTCAATGTTTCGTCTGTTTTTAATTTACAATGAATTCTAAAAGTTTACGTTTTATGAATGCTTACTACCTTATTGAAGGGAATTTTCAATAGGTGTTTTTTAAAATGTTGCCATTATATTACATATGAAAAAGAAAGTTTAAATTTATAAAACACAAATAGCTGCAACAATATTGATTTACTATGACTATAGTGTAAGTGTTAAGTAACTATTAAGCAATTAAGTTACTAATTTAAGTAAAAAACTACACCAAAATTCAACTTTTATATACACAAATCGCTAATTGAAACAGTCACGGTATGCACTTCACGTGTTCAAACCCCTGCATTACTGCAGCTATGTTAATAGTAAGGTGGGGTTGGTAGCATTGCGTTAAAATTTTATATTTAAAGGTAAATAATTGTAAAATGTTATACAACAAAATGTATGCTATTCGCTTGTATCTTGTGTTAAATTATTATTACAAATTAAGAATTCAATCTACTTAGACTTAAAACTGCAGTGTACTTGAAAATATTGATGTGGAAACGTATATCTTCTAATAATATACAATAACTTTTTTTCAGCCTTGCTCCGTCAAATGCTGAATGAAGGCCTCCCTCCTGTCGTAAGCAGCTTAAATCTAACCGCAGTTGGTGCTTGCAAAGGTTAATAAATATATACATACATACTAGTTGTAAAGTTCACATATATGTATAGCAAGTTAATATTATTTCACATAAAAAATGTGAAAACTATTAATAAATAATATTATAATTTATTTTATTTTAAGCACACCATAAAAATCACATAAAGAACTAACTCCCATTGGAGCTTCCAGTTTTACTCCCATATAAAAATAACAATTGATAACACTATCTCTAGCCTATACTCTCTCTATTCGTGCTCTACCTACAGTTCATTACATAATCACACCTGTGTCTGGTCTCGCTCAGATAGCACTCGGGACGCTGGCTTCTGTTTATTTTATTAACACGGCTAATATATACTTTCAGTTTAAGTTATCTAAGTTATTATTATTTTAGCGAGTTAATTGTTTGTTCTTAATTTGTTTTATTTTTTTAAGAAAGAAGAAAAAGTAGAGTTAAAATATTGACTGTTTTCTAAAAACAGCAGAGAGATATGTCGAACGGAGTAATTTGACACTACCATATACTGGATACGTGAAGCTAAAAAATATAAAGAATCGGAGATTAGCCATAGTTATCGTCCTTATTATCTAACGCTTAAATTCTAAATAATCAATATACTCGTATTATCTATGTACCTATAGATTCTTTAAGCTGGAATATACAAAAAAAAAACTTACCTTAGCATACGTTTTATTCATATTAATAGTAAAAACTGTTCCTACTATAAATAAAATTAAACGAAAAAAACACGAGAAACACAATATTAAAAAGAATAAAATATTCCATGAATTCGATATCGATATTAAAATGCAAATAATAAGCTAAAATATTCACGCCATTACAACAAAACCCGATGCAAACGAGAAATGCGCGTCGATATCGATAACTCACGACGAACGTCACTGTAAATCAGCTGAGATAGTGATGCCCACGTGCTAACGAGATAATCGATATATTCTAATGTATTTTTGTTTATTTATCCTTGACAGCTATAATTTTTGATATATTATAGCTATTTACAATATTATGGAGATTAACAAAGAGTGGTTTATATATTATTATATGGAATTAATGATTTTTTTAGCAACTTTTTTACTTTCACTTATTTTGAGGGTATCGTGGCGCAGCGACAGAACGTCTTACTGTAAACACGACGGCTGTGGGTTCAATTCCGGTAAAAAGACAAATTTCGGAGTTCCGTCATTCAACACGAATTGTCTGGAGAAATTGGACGAAAAATGGGGAACGAAGTGACTTTTCACTATGTTTCTTATACCTGAGTATGCAGGAAACGAAACTATTGTGAAACCATTTATATTTTCATATTTTTTATTTTGTAAGGACAGCACAGAAAGGTTATTTATTGTTCAGATACTGCATAATCCTTTTCCATTTTCCGTAAATATGATATTAATATTTCTTTATGCTATACATATATGCTATGCTATACAGATATTAATATTTCTTTCAGTTGAGTTGAATCTTGTACCGTCAAGCATTTTCTAGCTTTGCCATAACAGTGTATTTAGATATAAAATATTATTTCTATAAATATAATTTTTATAAATATATATATTTTCTATAACGTTTAATAAAACGTTATAGAAAATATATATATATATATATATATATATATATATATATATATATATATATATATATATATATATATATATATATATATATATATATATATATATATATATATATCTATAAATGTTATAGAAAATATATATATTTATAAGAAATTAGAACCCGTAAGTATTTTCCTTTTTTACACAAAATAAAACAATACAGTACAAAAGCAAGATAAACTATAATGAATAGATGTAGTATCCGGATATGAGCGGAAAGCTCAACTTTCTGATGCTGTAAAAGTTTCAAAAGTTCCTTTATTTACGATTATATTATATTAAAGCTGACGCGATCGGATAAAGGCTTATATAATATTGTGTTTCAGAAAATTTTTATTTAAGAAGCGCGAATATAAATCTTAATTCACACAACATTTTTACACGTATTCTTAAAATTTTCAGTCATTTCAAAAATATTAGTTTTCTATATATTGTGTCATACAAAAAATAAATCAAGAACAAAATTGAAAGAGAACAATCCCAGAAAGCTTTTCTATCTTTATCTTTTATATCCAACAAACCAGACCGTTTGTTTGAACGAAGCTGCACCGGAAGCTTGATGAGGCGAAATAAATGATGTCCACTTAATAATAAAGTACTTAAATCAAATAGTCGGCGGCACTGCATCCAGCATTTATGACGTTTGGCAGACTTCCACTCGCCATTGTTGTGCAACCAGGTTTTACGAGAGGAATGCATCTTGTTCATGCTGCAATTTACATATATTTTTATTGCGATACCGTGATTTTATATGCACTGTGCAGTGATATTTGAAAATGTTATCTTTAAGTGAAGCTTAGATTGTAAAATATTTTTTTTTATATTTTATATTTCCATAGTAAATCTGAATAGATATCATAACTTTGCAATTACTAAGTATCAAAAGAAAATTGTCTGTGTTTAATTTTAAAGTTTAATTTCTTACAAGAAACTAATGTACTGTATGAACGATGATGACCTAACCTTTATTTGACATTAGATGCCCGGGAAAGGCCACTCGCGATAATCCATATCGCAACTCCAAATGTGGTAAGCTCAGACACTTGGTTAACTATAACCTAATGTTTGTGCTTATCTATCTCGACTTATAGAGAAGCTTCTCAATAGTTTCAGAAGAAATTAATTTATTGATATTTTTCGCTGGGACATCTGTATATGAGGACATATTAATATTTGTAACTAGCTGTACTTCGCGCACGTTGCACAGGAGCCAACTAAAACCATTTGAAAGGAAAGACATTATACAATTATCTATTCATTTATTATGTTAATTTTGAAAAAAATATTACAATTGACAATCGTACCAACTCAGAAACCTTTGTGGGCTCATGCACAACAACTTTGATAAACATCATCATATGATCAAATGCATAGTTTACGATTCTATAAAGGACATACAGGCAAACATCCATTTTTATATATATATATATATATATATATATATATATATATATATATATATATATATATATATATATAATGCGGCGTTGTTTTTGGCGTGTGTAAAATGGAGTAATTTGACACTGGGTTCAGTCTATCCCGGCATATGAAACTAAAAACTTTTTAGTCTGGTATAACAAAGGGTGACGTTCAGTTTCAAGACCTAGAGAGCAATGTCCTTATGGGAGGAAAAAGAGCAGTAGCTTATAATATAATGGGTACTTTAGCTATCCATTGGTTATGTCTTATAGTGCCATGGGAACATAAATGAATATTATATTCAGTTATATAGAACATTTTCTTTTGATTAATACGATTTCGAAGGATAATACCGAAAAATGTTGGTTTTCGTCCAAGCAAACTCAATCCATCGTCATTGGTAGCGACTCGATGAATAAAAAGAGAGGTCTTTCACATGGAATAGTAATAAAAGTTGTTTCCACACTATACATGAGTTATTAAAAAACCATGTAAATTGGCATCGAGCCACCGCCGCGCTACGGACGCGTACACACACCGACCGTGAAATCGCTGGGTTGCCTGTCGCCATATAAACTTATTGTTTTTACTTATTTTTATATATATACATATTTGCAAGTCAGCAAGCTGCTTAGCTAGGAATAAAAAGCTTTTTTTTGTAAATTTCATAATGCCGCGGCGCAGTGGCATAAAATTCATTTCTCCGTGTAGGAATCGAACCCGCTACCTATACGCCTGAAGCGTGAATCTATTGATTTTTATTATATTTCTTGGTGTATGCAGGAGCATATTCAAAGATACTTTCTGCCGAATAATGCATCTGTAACCAATTGTAAAACACAAAAGAACTTACTGCAGAATATGCCGTACCAGAAATTTTTATTAATATTAAGTTTATTATTAAACCAAGCGTATCTATATGTGTGTATATTATGATTTAATTTAGCACTAATAAAACACTGTTTACATTACTGCGTTAAATGTAATTATTAATTTTGGTTAAATACTTTTTCATTTGGACCAGATGCCTTAAATATTTTATTGAGTATAAATTTCCAAAGATCGTGGAAAAACAGCTGAATTTAACAAGTTTTAGTGGAAATTTCAACATAAATAGACAATGTCGCACTAAACGGGCTTCGTATAACGTTGAAACCTTATAAATTGATCATTCTATACTAATCGGTGTATTTAGTAAATATTTTTTCAGTTTTTTTTTATTATTGTTTTTAATATTTTCTATACACTACAGCCATACGGTCCGTAGCTTTTACCAGGTAATACATTTTTTTATTATCCTATAAAACTTTACTATTGAGACAATTTTAAAGGATATTTACATGACTTTATGACGTAAACACTTTCACTGCTTTCAATCACAATTCTCTCCACTCTTTGTCTTGCCTAAACATTTAAACAAAATACATTTAGAGTAACTTCCGTTAATTACCGCTTACTTTAACCTGATTTAAGTAATACATTAAATCCGTACAATATACAAAATATATCGAACATGTGACTCTTGTTATCCTTAAGTCTGACATTTAACAACAGCGCCATAATAGGGTTTTCGTTGAGAGCTAGAAATATTAGTATGACAACAATGTATGCAAATCAAACTACTTTCGCCATTCGTTCGCGCAACAGTTTGTGCAAATCGTTTGACGTGTTCTGTTAACGTATTAATGACTGGAATATTAATAGTACCGTTTTGAATTATACTAACTCCACTAACTAATCAATACAATTAATACAGCCACTGTACTGTTAATTTAGGATGAATTTAGCTAATTTAGAACTAATCAAGATAGGTTAAGGTTTAGATTTTAAGGCTAAGTTAAGGTTTTAAGGTTGGTACAATTGGTAGTTTAAGGAATAAATATGACAAAGACCGTTAACCAATATGGATAGACAAAATGTGGAATTTTAATTACTTCTCAAAAAAAAAAAACAATAAAAATGTTTAAACAACAAGGACAAGATGATGTTACAACAAATTATCGATTGACACTATTTACCTAAATAGGGCTAAAGTCTATAGGACTTTAGACTTTTCATGTCTTACATCACTCTTCATACATGATATATGGTTTCCTAATGAGAATACATACTTAGTTGTCAATTTTGATGTTCTATTTTTAAATATTTGACTTACACAAACATATAATACAGAATTTGCTGCACAGCAGTACTAAGTACTGTTATTTGAAGTATATTTTTAACATAATTTAACATAGCATTATCCTCAAGCAATTCTTAAGTAAAAAATGTCTGTAATGACAACCACAAATTCATAAATTTCCATGCCAGAAATATATACATACATATTATTTTCACAGCATCTTCAAATATGTCCCATCCATCCATCTCATCCATAACGTAAAACCGAACAATGCTTAATAGACCTTGATCTGCAAAGGTAATTGGGGCAATTCTCGCCGTACATAGTGGGCTCAATCAAACTGAATAGATTCGTTTGCGTAATTTTCCGATGAGATTAATCGAGAGACATGTTTGGTCTAAAGTAGGCTACGATTTGGACACGGGTTACAATTTACACTTATAAAATCTTTGGATGTTAGAATGGAAATGCATAAATTTGTTTTTATAATTAATGAAATTAATATCAACATAACATTTATTATTGTTATTGCAGTGACGGTGATAATTTATGATATTTTATTATAATCTTCATCATAGTACCTAAATTTAAATATGTAAATAGTGTAAAATAGGTGAATGTTATCGCCTTTGTATTAAAAAGCTGAATAAAGCCAATGTTAAATAATTTTCACATAGCAGGTAAGGATGATTAGGGTAATAACACTGTAACTTATTTATATACTAGAGACATTGCAAGCCAAATAGCAGAATGTCTAGCGACAGCAAAAAAAATAAAAAAAATGTAAATATTGAATTTAAATAATTTCTAAGACTTTTTATTCCAGCAAGCATAGTGGCCCATAGATGTGAGTTCGGTCCTAACTCGAGGGGATAAAGTATTAATATCCCCGCTAAGACTGGAGCGCTAACGCTCCGCTAAAGCTCTAAAGCTCAGGCAGAAAGTGGAGAACAGTGTGTCTTGATACTAGGTTTACCTTTAATAATAAGAGGTTTACCTTTAATAATTAGAACTTTAGAGCATAAAGCTTAGCAAGGAAACAAAACTTCAAAATCACCAAAAATATGTAAAACTTTATCTTTACATATTTAGATAACAATACCACTATATTATGTAGGTATTATATGAAAAAAAAACTTGTACCAACAGTCAAAGTCACCTTGGTACTTCCATAAATATACAGAGCAAGATCGAGTTTTGCCAACGCATATTTCTTGTCAATAAATAAACTTCCGAGTGGGCGCGTGTCGCTCCGTTAATCAATCATTCGTCCTTGATTGAACAATTATGCAGATTCATATGGAGAAATCAATTTGTACGAGCGGGAATTGATATTGTTTTGAACAGTATTAGGCAATATTTATTCTACTTTATTCAGCGAACTTTGAAATTCAATTCTTTTTTTTGTAACTTAAACTATATAATCCATTCGTACACAAAGTAACCCAAATGCACTCATAGACGTCATTTAGAGCTTAATCAGTATTAAATCAATTCTATGTGATTGAGTATTTCTAGCTAAATTGGATACCATTCTAAAATTTTCAACATAAATTTATTAATAATATAAACAGAAATCATAAAGCCGTCTATAATTATGGGCTGGCCACAATTTATATTTAATAGATATACTTTTTACATACGATTAATGGAGCTCGAATACTATTTGCGTTATCACATTATATAGAGTTGCGGTGGAGAGCATCGAATTTGCGGTTATCGATAAAGTTTATCGACAAAGAACGTTATGTTACCTGTAACTTAATAAATTTATTATGATTTTATATTTTATATAACTTTCCGATATTGTTCGAAACTTATTATTTTTGTGAATGCGGTCTCGTATTTTACGTTAATATGGTAAATGTGCTTTTGTTAAGTAAAAACGTTTAAATTTGGCCATTTCATTGATAGGTAATAACTTCGAATCTAGCAAATTCATATATATTTTTTAAATAGTATGCCTTAATTTTTAATTTGTATAAAGACCTGATATATTTTCCACTTCATAATTATTGTCACCATCATCAGCATAGTATGTGACCTTTTTTGAACATCAATCACGAACATGATATTTTCATAATCAATACCCCTCCCTTTCCATATCATTTAAACTAAAGTAAATATTCTTTATCTAGCAGATACAAATATTTCGTGCAAATGTGCAAATAAAACCGCAGCTATCCACAAGCATTGAATTTCAAATTGAAGTTCTTCATGAAATATTAACACCGCTAATGTCGGTCCCTATGCAAGTACGTACTGGATATTTAAATAGAATGCGCTCGCGCCGGTCGTGAGATCGTGAAAGTTTGCTATTTCCTTTGCTTCAAGAGGTTGAGAGGATTTATGGCACCAATTTGAGAGAGAGGGCGGATGAAATATATTACTATAATTGTATTAGGAATTATTCAATACTGAAATTTGCTCGAAAATCCATCGAAGATTAAGTTTAGTGTTTATAATTGGAATTTTTAAAGTAATTTACATTAGGTTTTTTTTTTACATACAACTAGATTTTACGATAAAGTTACAAATATAACATTTTAAATAATTTCCATAATATCACTAAATCTCAAATTTATCAACTTAACCAGAAATATTCTTTCCAAAACACGCGTACCTCTCCTCCCTTAAACTCTTCTTTCATACGATGTGCATAATCTCTATAGAAAGAAGCAGGTGTATTAAAATCCGCCAGTAGTTTCAATCCCTTTATATTAAAATCAAAATGTGCTCCCACGATAAGCAAATGGAAGGAATAAATAAAATTTATCTGGACGACTATCGGGCTAGCCTTTTATGGAAGCCCTGATGTATGCCCGTGCTATGCGATAAGATGTATTGATATTGCGGACGGATTACGGTTATATTTACATTTGCTGCAATATTTGGATTTTTTGTTAGTGTGTGTGTGATTGTTCTATGGGTTTTTTGAAGAGATGTCTAGAGGCATGGTATTCTATTTCGTTTTAAAACATGCTTCTCTAGACATCTTTCATCTTTATTCAGCATCGATATACCTGATCGTACTGGAGAAAGATTTTTTTTAAATGTATTCGAACCTATACCATAATGAGATGCGCCAATACCAATTGCGCTACAAGGATTTTGTGTTTGTAAAAGAAATTATAAATAAAACAAGAAAAAATTATAAAAAAGCCATTTTAAAAATAACTTATAAAGTAATATTACAGATAAAAGCTGCCGTAAGCACTACTCTTCTAGTACAAGTTTATAATAAAAGAGCTTTTAAAATATATATTGCATGTATAAAGCTGTGTACATATTATGTGAATACTACACGAGTACCACGTTCTAGAATAGAAAGAATACAGTGTGTTCAATTATATGTAACAATTATATTTAAGTATACACTCCACTTTGGTTGAGCTTGTCACCCAGTTTCTCGAGGCATTGTGAAAAGTATGAAAGATATGGAACGGAGTGTTTTAACTTTAGGTACCTGTACTACCTTCTAACTCTACCTATATAGGTACTTATATAAGTGAGTTTCATTCATAATAAACATGTCCAAGAAACTAAAATTAGCAATGCACTCCGCCTACGCGTCGATGCTGAACCGGAAAATGCACTCGAATGTAGGTAAATAACCAGTTTTATTTGTATCACATATATATGGATAATATTAATGAAATGAGCAGTTTTAATTGACCATGTTAATGAAATTAAAATATTAGAATGTATTTTTTTTCATACATTACTATGAATTACATCACAAACAAAAGCTCTACATTTCCATTCAGACGACGTAGCTCATGAATGGGCCGTCTACTCCGAACGTCGCGTTGTAACAAATAAAACTAACGGTTTATTTATTTATAGTAATGATGTAAAATTAAAGCTTAAAAATATATTTTAGCTTCTATTTAAATTTAATGAAAACATTCAAAGTTGATTTAGAAGTTTTATTTACTGAACTATTTTTACCTATTATAATATAGTAACGGATATGAGTTCAAATCTAGTACGAGAAAAGGTAAAAACCGTACTATTTGTCACTGGCCAATAATTGAGAGTACATTTAGCCCCAAATATAAACAATTGGAATACTGATGTAAATATGACAATAATTTACATTATTTTAGACATCTATCTTTATTATATTGCCCATATATAATATAAAACGTAAGCAAAACAATGATAGTAACAGAATGCGTGAGTAGCATATTAAATGCACCGCGCATTAGGCTCGCTCACGGCCGGCGCGAATGCGATGCTCTTATAGTGCGCACGCGCTGTTATTTACTTTTGTTATTATACTTGTATGTTTGTAGTTTTGATTTTGTAAAAGAGTATTTTAAAAGTATCTTTGGAAATGATTATATATAAACATATACATTTCAATCAGAATTTATACATATACATATAATTTATACATATATATACATATTATTTTTATACATATTTATACTTATTAATTTATACATATATATACATATACACAAGAATAAGATATAATATACAATAAGATATAGTTAAAAATAGTATTTAAGATTATGCTATCCCATGAAAAAGATATTAAAAATTTATATAGCTAATTAATTAAATATAGATAATATAGCTATAGATATTTATAGCTAGGTTTTAGCCTCTTTTACTCATTCATACCACACCAAACGTACAATCACTTCGAACTTAAGACTGTACGATTCGAATCGTCTTTAAAAAAGCTTACTAAAAGCTCCACTTGAGCAGAGGGAGAAAATTACAACTTAACATAAACGTATTCAATGAAATATAAATAATCCTATCACCAGCATTTAACGAGTAATAAGGCTCAGCAACCTCAGTATGTAAACTGACATCCTTCAGTTACACTTAGCCAAGCTTATTCATAAGCCCTTACTTGATAGTAATTAATTAAAACCGTAGCGATACCACTCCACGTATAGCTTGCTGACTTTTCTAGCATTCATATAAATATGTATGTATATATGAATATGCAAGAGTGCTTCTATAGTATATATTTCATTTTAATATATTCTTGTAGACGAAGTTCAAATTCTTACTAAATAAGTTAAATCCTATAAAGACAGTAATATTTAAAGGATATATATATATATATATATATATATATATATATATATATATATATATATATATATATATATATATATATATCTATATATATATATATATATATATATACATATATATATATATATATATATATATATATATATATATATATATATATATATATATATATATGGTGTTATAATACTGAATAGCTGTTTATGTAATAATTAAATTCTAATTGATATCGAATAGCAACTGTGGAGTTTCTTGCCAACCCTTCTCAGCGGAACTGCCTTCCGAGCCAGTAGAAGCGACATGTTCAATCGACGATTCAAAAGATTTTTAGATTTTGACTTGATTTGCTATTGGTGATACTGAAGGTCATCTAAAAGTCATAAGGATTGGAAGACCTGTATAAACATGATATGAGATAGCTAGAACTAGGGAATGGGGTACATAAAAAGATTTTTTTCTTTTTACTTAGACCATTTCCCTGTCAAACATCAAGTAAAGGTTATATATTCTCATATCCCGAGCAGCGTATAAAATATTATCCAAATAAATGGACGTTTCATATAAATACAATATTCGGTGTGTAGGACAAAATAAACGAATGAACGCATTATGCCGAGCATTCCTCAAAAGGAATTCCGAATTCCGATTCAGTACATCTTTTTTCTTTAAAGCTTCGGCAGTTTTACTTTTTACGTTATCGTTTCAATGGCTTGACCTTTGAGAGTTCGGAGCCTGGAGGCAGTGGAAATTTAATAGATTTTTATTCAATGTACTATAGCCTGTTTAGATAACGAAAATATAACGAAGTACAGTGACGGTATAAAAATATGATATTTGATAAATGGAAAAAAAATAAAAGAAGATTATTAAATGAGATTACTTTCCCGAGGGAATATGGTCTAAGATAATATTTCCTAATTAGTATTAATTAAAGTTTATTCTTAAAGCTGACTAAAACATTGTTAAGTAATTATTACATGCCTATTCGTACATAAGGGGCGGTGTTGAGTTCCGCCGCTGAACATATTCAACGTAGAACAGTCTTTGGAACTAATTCTGATATACTACCAATTAGCAATCTTCTTAATCAGCAGTAATGCAGTTCTCAGTTCACATTTTTGACTACTCTATCAGCGTATTTGAAAAAATACGCTTGAAGTATCTACTTGCAAACCTACCAATTTAAATTTTGTATGTTTTGTCAATCTTCAAATAGTTTTACAATAATGTGTGGTTTTTTTTAACTTAATATATATATATATATATATATATATATATATATATATATATAATATATATATATATATATATATATATATATTTATATATATATATATATATATATATATATATATATATATATATATATATATATATATATATATATATATATATATATATATATATATATTTATATTTATATATATATATATATATATATATATATATATATATATATATATATATATATATATATATATATATATATATATATATATATATATATATTATTGGATAACCTAATAGATAAGTTAATTTTTCATATTCGGGCGAAAAAAGGAAAGTTTTTACACTATTGTCTATCAGCTCTATCTGATATATGCGTGAAAGCTACAACGGAAAAATAACTTCGTGTTTCAGATATGTTGAGTGTGCAGAGACACTACGTTTTTCTATGCACCCTACGTATATCCCGAAACGAGCCGAAATTATTCTTGTTGTATACACAATAATAAGTTCTACATACCTTACATATCTTCAATAACTTTCCCTGCTTTGTTTGTAGTTTCAGAGATAATTATAAATCTGGAAAAAGAAAAATATACGTTACTTTTTTGTTCATAGAATATAATAAACACGTATTAATTATATTAAATCAAACGAATCAAAAGGTCTCGTTAAAGGTAACTTTATTATTATATTATAAGAAATATTTCGAGGTGTCGAGTCGTACAAGATAGAATCAAACTAGCTTGGATTAATGATGTTCAGATATATAATTAAAAATATTATTTAATAATGATATTTAATATATACTATGAAGTTAATAATAAAGTTGAGGTCTGGAATGTTCTTAAATTTGGGAAGTTTAGCACTAATTTGTCTACTAATGATAAAAAAAATGTACTTAATTACATAAATATTTAAAAATAGTCGTACTGAGTTTAACTAAGTTAATCCAATCCAATTTCCAGTGAGAACCAATTCTTGAACAAATAACAAATGCTTAAGCAATAAATTAATAATTCTTGCACGATCATCCAAAGAAAGAAAGTGATAATTTTCGTATGCGTTTCCCGTAGCGTAATAAATGAATGGGTAAGGGATGCTGCGTCACTCTGTTACATTGCCAGAGTTATTTTTGTTGTAATGAGACATACGAGTACTGACACAAGATAGGGTAACACTAATGACTTCTAAAATATAGATAATTTCTGATAATTTTACAGATCATTTTATCACCTTCTTGCTTTATTGAAGTAACTCAATGTCGCTTGCCTGCTTTGTCTTACTAGAGTGGAATAATGAAAATAATTCTCTACTCCAACTCGGATTCCAACCCATAACCATCGTGTTAGCATCTATCTAGATAGGTCTCGATGGTCTCATCATTAAAATTTTTCCGCTCTGTATTTTGTATACAGATTTCAGAAGTAAATGTATGTATTAAGCCGAAAAGTTAAAATCTTGAAATGAAAATTCTCCTAAAAGTATTTAAACTGAAAATTATTACATAGCTGTGGTTTTTTTCGAACACTTTACACATTAATTAATATATCCAACGTGTGTTGGATGAGTTGAAACATTAACCTATATGAAAGTAGGTCTTCGGCAGCGGAGCAAGGAACTGTACGGATAAAATAAATACAGTATTCGTCCTAGCTTTAAATTCAAAATTTCAACTTGCATTTTAAAAGATATTTCAATTATAAATGTGCTCGTACTTTGCGAAAAAATCTAAGAATTATTCGTGCAAAATTATAGATGTACCCACATGGGTATCGATTTTTATGCATGCTTTGAATACTGCAACTGAAATTATTGAAATTGTTAAAAAGTGAAGAAAAAGTTTGAGTTTTTTATTTATGAAAATGATTTAGTGATATACTCGTACATATATATATATATATATATATATATATATATTATATATATATATATATATATATATATATATATATATATATATATATATATATGTATATATATATAAAACTACTTGAGTATACAGAAAATTCGTTCAGTATACAGCGAAAAACTGGAATCTAGTACAAACATCTTACAAAAGCAATAAAGGCTTCCATTAGTTATCACTAATAGTATCTAGTGACTTTTGATTCCGAAAATTTCATTAGAAACGAAATGGGTCATCTACAATGCGACGGCTCTCAAACAACTAAGTAGCGAAATAACTTCCAAATATAGTTAAGTACTTGTGTGAAAAGCCCTTAGATGAAGTATTGGAAGTGGCGTCGAATTAACAGAAACTTGTTTTACGGGATACCAGCTCTTAGAACTTTAAGGCTTCGAAAGCTTTTTTGGAAACATAATTCGTTTTGTTATAATCAAAGAATTGGGTAACTATACTAATTAACTATATAGATGATAAAAAAATATAGTTTTACACGTCACATTTAAATATGAACTACAAGATTTTGCTTTAAATTTAAGCACATTATAAATTTACTTGCCATATCTATAATTTTATACTCACACCAGTTTAAACCAGTAACATAAGGGATAAGGGTTACCGCACATTCTTGCCAAGTTTTAAGTTTCGTTTCACACGCAAAGGGTATTGTTAGGCAACTTGGACCAAAGTTGGGGCGTCAATGATGACCCATAATTACTTGGCCCTTCGTTTAAAACATCCCTTCGAAACTTCTGTTTATTGTTCTCAAGTTGGTTATTTGAGCATTAGAATGTATATTAACATATACTTGTGGATATGGAATATCTTCTCAAAGTGTCATTATTTGTAAACAATGAAGTGGAATATTGTACGGTATAATGTATAATTTATAAGACGCCATTATGGCGCAGTGAGTAAGCATTTGGCTGTAAACACGATAGTCGTGGGTTCAATCCCCGATCGGGGAAAATAACTACATTCATATCCTCACTCTGATAGAACAAAGTGTGGCAATGAGGTTCGCCACTCAATATATTTAATGTGGCTCTCATATATTTGATATAGCTTTTAAAATTAGCGAAATTATTATGTTGATAAAATAGATACTCACCAATTTTCGTCTTCCAAGTCTTTTTAACAATATCTACTTAGATTCCATAAGTATAATACTTCCACTACTTAGACTACAATTCCATAGTAGATTGTTTTAAAAACAAAAGAAATGAACATTTTATTATTATTTATCCAGTCCAGTAAATAAAATTCGATCAATTAAAACAAAGTACAACAACTACTGTAGTTGAAACATCGCTATATGGACTCAATTCAGCTGACAACAACGTTTGTTGTAGTGATCGTTGATTCAATTACGTAACTTTTACATTTTTATTGTTTCGCAACAATAACAATATTACGATATACACACATGTATAACAGAAAATGTTTGTTTATGAAATTATTTTGTTATATTTTTTGTTTTGTTAATTAATCTGCTAGTATATATAATTCAGAAGAGCTTTTTCGACATTTATCTATAGAATATATATATATATATATATATATATATATATATATATATATATATATATATATATATATATATATATATATATACATATATATATATATATATATATATATATATATATATATATATATATATATATATATATATATATATATATATATATATATATATATATATATATAAACTCTTAATATAAAAGTAATATATATTATTATATATTAAATTATTTCGTGACTATGGTCGTAACTCTAAATAGTGATTGAAAAAAGCATGTAGTGACATATCATTACATCCTTTAAGTGCCGAAAATCAAAAGAAAACTAAATATTAAAATGTCATATCGTATAAGGAAAATAGTGGGTAAATAGAAGCGTTTACACGTCAAAATATGCAGTATGAGGCAGTGTGCACGCTATTGCCACATCTCCCCAAATGAAATATTCAATTTCGTCTGTCTGCGTGTTTAAAACATCAAGGCCATCTTTATTACTTTGCATGTTGCAAGTTCCAGGGTTGCTTTTTGCTATTATTGAAGATTGTATGTCATACTTGAGAATTGAATCTTTAGAAGAAACTATATTATAAGTTTTCAATGCAATTCAGATTTTATAAAAAAAAATAAAGTCATTAAAAGTTCAGCAATGTTATGTATAGATTAAGATTGTACACCAATTTAGAGCGCAAAGTCAAACCCACGCATGTCAGTCACTTCCAGACATCGGGCCTTGACTTAACCAAGCAGCGCATTTCACGAGCTGCATTAATATTATTATAATATTTCAAGTTATATGTTCAATATTTATACAGCGACATTACTAGCTATACACGATCGACAGTGAGTTGAGATTCGAATCGATTAGTCCAGGACAGTGGTAAGTTTCTCTATACAACCTACGCGACATATATCCATATATCTGACGAACTAGAGACAAACTAGTTTCTCTCTGCTTTCTCTACTTTATGCGAAATACATGGTTAAGCTAAAGGAAATAAGAAAATTCCAAGACTCCGATATGCCTGCCAGTATATTCCAATTTTAAATACAATATAACAATTAATTGGATCAAATAATGAAATATTAAAGAACAAGTAAAACACGTACGTACGTAAGGTGTATATTTAGTTAGACAGCATATATCGACAGTCGGAATGGACACGACAGCTCAGCTGTCAATGAGCGCGTGCGAAATGCTTTTTTGCTTAATTGAAAGAGTCGTCTTGAATACTTTAGATATAAAATGCGTTCAATTAAAAATTATAAATACTTATTGTTTTCTTATTTATTACACCTGTATATATATAGCTATTCTAATCACTGCAGGCACATGGTACCTTTTGTCATCTTTTTGTAGAGTATTAGCCTCTATATCTTTCTATACTCTCTGTTACTTATACTAGGATTAGAAGTAAACTATTTATAGTATATTTATGTCGCTGTAAAGCTTAAGCGAGTTAATTAGATCAGAAAGTAGAGTAACACAGAAAAATAAACTTTAGATAAACTCTTTAAAATTTATCAAACACTTCTATATATACAAATATGTACTTACCCCATTCCACGGCCGTATCGTTGTAGTATTGAATTAGGCAGTCTAGTAAAAACAAGGTATGCCAAGCACGCGGCTACGCGACTACGCGTGTACATGACACAAATCATTCTTTGTTTTATCTTCATCTGTACTCTGTACAATATATTTTGGTATTTAAGTTATAAACTTTCATTTGAAATATACAAGTATAGAGTGTTCTTTTATGTTTTCTGATGATTTAATAAGTTCATCTACTTGCTTGATAGGTGCTTTACAAGTTTTTGTGTTGACTTCAAATTTTGCATTTTTCATAAGCTTTGTATTTCCCTCGCTTATAGTAGGGGTCATTAGAGAAACTCTACTTTTAAGACACTCTGTTTTACGTTCTATATTTGATATCAAAATATTGAGAGACAATTACAGTCAGACGATGTGCCACTGCGACCATTATAATAAAATACCGATATAAATTCAAAAAAAAATAACGTTTAGACTAAGTGCTAACTAACAATTGTTATAATCATAATATTAAACAAAACCTCACACAAAATGAACGTATCTGGAACATATTATATACATAATACAGTATAAATTTATAAAATAAAGCTTTTCGCTTGCAGCTTTCGTCTCTTAAAACTGGTTAGACGACCACTTTATGCCAGACGGAGCGTCGCACACGCACCTGGCCGGTGATTCATTTCTAAATTACATACGAACCTGTTTGTTTGGTTTTTCTCACTGAGCAGAAGGTACGTGAAGATATAAATTAAATGCCATTCATACTTGCTGTCGTGTAATGGAAGTTTTTTATCTTGTACATACTACGCTTACTTTTACATGGTCGTATGACGACACCTTTTAACTGTAATTGATATTCGTTATCTTTTCGCTTATTTAAAATAAAGCTTTTTTTCATACTAGCTATAAATAAGTGGGGAGGTGTCACAAGCTTAATTATACTTGTAAAATGCGAATGACATAAATATAAAAATAAGACAAATATATGAGAAGGAAGTGGCTTGAAAGTCAAATTCAAATTGTTCAAGCTCGCACGCCTTCAAGTACCTTTGAATATTCGAATGAGCATAAGGCTATCACGAATTCGGAAGGCTGTTTTGTTGAGAATACAACAGATGCTTTTTTAAAAATCAAAGTTACAATTTTTTTTAATTCGATGACATTAATTCCACACATATTTTCATTCAAAATTAGATGCTAAAAACAGGCATCTATCGTAAAATAAAGCGTAATAAAGTTTATGAAATTTGTTTTAGTAATAAGTAGGTATTTGCTTTAATGTACCTACTACTCTTTTGTCTTAACAATGTCGGCATATAAGTGATCTACAACATAATGTATGATCCATTTTTTATTCCAAAATGGATTCAAACTGGCGACCTACGTATGTATACACAAAGTATTCCAGTTAAGTTTTCAAGGAAAGCTCGTTAAAATAATTTAATACTATAGCGTTCAGTATACGTAATAAGAGATTAAATTACGATCGAAAGTACTCTATATTAGTAGAATGTTAGTTTATATTAACAATTTATAATAGAATTTCAACGATAGCATGAAATATGACGAAAATGTCGAATAGAACATAATTATTTAGTTTATACGTTAAATTTAATTTTGTTCTATTATGCTGGTACATATTTTTCTTAATTACGTGGTATAGATAGGAGTTTCCACATATTTATACATATGGAAAGTAAGCTAGCAAATTTTGAATATTTATTCCCCTGACTCCAAGACACAACAGGCGCGTATAAAATATAGAAAGCTTTGTATCGTCCAAAGGAAAATTAAAATAATTAAACCCCCCGAAATGGAAATCGAACGCACGAACCCTGTTCTGCTTAGCTACGATGGTCTCACCACTTAGTATTCATTTCTAACATAATTAAAATTTTTACAAAACACTGCCTGTTATAAAAAGTTATCTATATATTTTTTAAAAAGCTCTAAAGCTCTAGTAAAGTTCATTAAAAAAATTGTATACTGCCATAAACGAAATTTAAACAAAATCAAACCTGCCAACGCTTAAGTTGCTATTTTTTTATCATAGTCGTATATAGGTCGAACTATTTCATCCGACAAAATCCAAAGGTAAATTTCGCATCGAGATTGACGATACGCTTTCTGATGTATGATTTACAGCCTTTGTGATATATATTTGAAGCCTGAAATATTGGAATTGTAAACGTTTTACGTTTGAAAAAAGTGCGGTACGCTGTCAGGTCACAGCCGGTGTTACGTGAATAATTATTTGTGGAAAAATATATTGACCAATGATTTTTTTATGCCTATAGATATGATAATCGTGTGAACGAATTTTTTGTTTGTGCCTGAATATATTATGATATTGAAAATATTAATTTGAAACTGTAACAGAGACCAAAGGCAAAAGGCGGAAAGTGTGGAACCGATTGTCTTAACAATAGGTTCCCTTTGCCCTACTACACTCGGGATACAGCGTGTAGAAAAAAAATTATCTGTAACAGTTATTTTTTTTAATAATATTAACATTACTGCATTGTCTTCTGGCTCATGAAAGTTTTGCATTTAAATTCCACTTTTTTTCCCTTGCATGATTTAACAGACGGTGTACTACTCTGCCACTGTGTTCTCCCTAGTTTTAGCTAGAACGGAAAAAAATATAGGATACACAGTAACATAAAGTTATTTTTTTACCCACATAATACACATACAACATATTTATTACTTATACTAACTTCTACCTGTGGCGTCGCCCGCGTAATTAAATGGTATCACCTAAGTACTATTTATGACATATTCTTAGTGTGCAAAGTACACAGAAGAGATTAAATGATATACGCACCTTCCTCGAAAATGGTCTATGCATTAAGAAATATATATATATATATATATATATATATATATATATATATATATATATATATATATATATATATATATATATATATATATATATATATATATATATATATATATATATATATATATATATATATATATATATATGAGAAAATATTCAAACATTATAGCTCAGAGCGAAAGAATGTCAATAATGTGGAACTCACAATATTACATTTACATACAACACGGCTATGAAAACACAGTTACCTTTCATCGTACTCGCAGGTTAGATACGAACGATTCAACGTATCTCAGTCTGAGATTGCACATGTTTTGAAATGGTATAAAAATTTAAATAGACATTTCTGCCATCACTTTTTGGTGTCTACACTTTGCTTTTGTGGAGCTCAGTAAGTTATTTTTTTTTTAGATTTGTTTTATTCTGTATAAAACATGGTAGGCAGAAGACTCAACTCAACTGTTCAACACTTTCGGTTCTCCAGTTTCGGGTTGAAGAATACGTAACTTAACAACTGATATAATAAGTTTATATATATATATATATATATATATATATATATATATATATATATATATATATATATATATATATATATATATATATATATATATATATATATATATATATATATATATATATATATATATATATATATATATATATATATATAATGAAAATGATCTAATTTGTAAAAATTATACGTTTTTAAGGACAATTTCAGTGTAGAATAGTCGTCTCTTCTAGTACGTACCTATGCCAACGAATTGAAATTTGGCACATGACTGCACCGTATCTAGTACTGAGCACGACATTTTTTACAATTTAATAGGCTATTTGTTTTTACTATATGTACATACACATGTAGACTAAAAAGTAATTAAAATTTGAAAAGCTTGTGAAAGTTTCATATATTTATTTTCATATTATGAATTTTCTGAGGCCGTCGTGGCGCAGTATTCGACTATAAGCTCGATAGTTTCGGACTCTGTGCTGATTCGGGGGAATGATTATATTAAATTATTATAATTTTGCTGTCTTTCAACACGCAGTCTCGAAATTAGGCGTAAATTGGGAAACGTAGTATCTTTACACTAGGTTAAAATTATAAGCATAAAGCTTTTATAAGATATATTTTCTAAACAAATTCAGTAGGCCAAGTCGTAGCTGAATTTGCTATTGTGATTTATCGTTAAAAATGTCAACAACTTAACTATATTTGTATGGTAATGCGCTATAGAAATATTTCAAAAGCATTGCGGCTCTATTGAGCTAGATCTAAGAATTATAAGCGAATAAAATATGTTCCATGAATGTAAATTCGATATGAAAACTTTAACGAATAAGAGTTGATCCTTCTAGTTAGCTTTCTAAGTTAAGAGAGGGCAGTCATTAAATGCAATACAAAGCTTATTCGAAAGCTCTTCGATCTTATATAGGAACTTCTGGAGCCAGTATGTGGGTTAAAAGAACTTTATAATATCATTCTATTCATATCAATTGAATAGAATTTATATTTTTAAATCTGATATTTTACTACTGCAGTTGTCATCGTTATACTGGAAAACATGTCTAATAAACATTATTAAGTATGTCATGTCATTTTCTGTATTGAAATTTATTTGTCATAGAAATTGTATATGGCTGAAACATGTTGATAATATGGAAAATTCCATTGCTTATATGATTTTTTAGTTTTAAATCTATGACGCTATAAAGAACATAAAAATATATACTAAAATAGGGAAATAAAATCTCTTTGTAGAGGAAATTTGCACCTCTCCGTCTAATCACTAGTAGAATAATAAGTACACATACCCACCATACAAATAATGATTCACAAATTGCGCAAAGACACTCCATCAAACCGTTCCGACAATCGAAGTGTGCCTTTGGGAGCATAACATCGATATCTCTGTACAAGTATATTTAACCAACTCCCGGATGCCAGGAATCTACGTGAAGAATGTAATGGCGGGGCGTGGAGGAAAAAAAAAACAATAATTCGAAAACGAATGACGTCTGCGGAATATTGGGCACGAATTGAAAGCTATATTTACAATTGGTGAAATTATAATACGTATTTGCCAGATGTGTTTGCGAAACGTATTATACGCGTCGAAGGTTTTTAGCTAGGCATTATGTGCTGTACATATGGGAGTGACATTTACGTTTCGTGCGCTTATTCAATTTTAGGATATTCTTTTAAGAATATTGATGTGCGGAGAGGTGATATTGTTAGCTTTTTTTTTAGATATCTATCTGTACAATATATTGTAAGAGGTAGTTTATGATAAATTATCTTTAAGTCTAACTTTTAACTATTATTGAAAATAACAAAAATCCGGAAATATATAGAAGAATTTACAAAAATATAAAATTAAAGCACAAACTATGTAAAGCTAGGTAAAAATACCAAGATGTCCTCTCTGTTTTTTTTTATAACTGTTATTTATTTAATTAGGAAAGAATAATTAGGATCGTATCAAAATTTCAATGTATCAGGACTCAAACTCATGCTGCTAAGAAACCGTCCAAGCTTAATTAACTATCTCGTTTTGTTCAAAATTTTATATGTAAAAACTTGCGTCATACTTTTGAGTATAAATAAAACAAGGAAGACTTAACTAAATTATTAATAAATTATACGGCATTCATAATGCGCATTTGTAATATAATTCGTACGATAATATATTTTAGATAATCCTATTATTGTGAAAAATATATCGAAAATTAGATTTATTTCAAAAAGCTCATCAATTTCAACTTGCAAGTTGTAAATCAACTTAACTTATTGTATGCCATAGCGAAACCCTCTTAATTTCCAACAACAATCGATATTGCCAACCAAATGTCAGCTGGCAGAAATAATTTAATAATATAATGACTTATAGTCATAAAAAGGTTAGTAGGTGTGGCAAGGCACAATAATTATAGCTTAATATCTCGTTCGTTCGTAAGAGGATTACGTCGCTTGTCTGCGAGGGATAGGGTGACGATAAAATTTAGTACCGCAAATACGACGCTCAAATTTTGGCTTGCTGTATGGACTACCTATAATTTATGTTTATTTTAAGTCATTTTTTTTAATATACTTAAGTAAATAAAAATATGTCGCCTATTATTCTGTGATACCTCTTAGGTATTCAATTTGCAATAAGAATAAAGTAAATATATAAGTTACTAAAGCTGATATTCATCGTGATAAGATTTGCTGGTTAGATAGCATTTACATATATCGGTAAATTTAAAATAATGTATATAAATAACAAATTGAGGACCGTCGTGGCGCAGAGGCACACCGTCTGCCTGTAAACGCGACGGTTTGTGGGTTCGATTCCCAATTGGGGAGAATGAATTATCTCATTTTCTTCGCTCTAGCAACAAGGCAAAGCGCTGCGTTGAGTTCCGCCACTCAACACGCAAAGCCTCGAATGGCGGAAAGTGGGGAACGGAGTGTCTTAACACTATATTCCTTCAACCTACGGTTCCCTCTGTCTATCCTGCCACGTGCGGGATACAGCGTGAAGCTTAATAAATAAATAATTAACATATGATATAAAAGGAAATTTCAACAAATTGCTCCCAGGTTTATATGTACACAGACATGGATACCGTATCAGCAGGTGTTCAACAAATCCGTCATTAATGAATCAAGTATGACACTTTCAAGCAGCGACGTAAAACAATTTGGCGGATGAATTTGATAAAAATTTAAACCGCCGCGCGCTCAGAGGCACGCACCGTTTACCGAAGTTCGCGTTTAAGTGCCGTTAACATAAATTGCCATGATGCTTTTACAATATGTGATCTTCGTAGAATATATATCGTTCGTATATGTAAGTCGTAGTTTCTTTTTTGATAGCCGCACGAAATCCACTAAAGTTAAAAAAGCTATAAAATGGATATCTTTGACATAGGATACTACAATGTTCAAACACTTTTCTCTGCAATTTCTTTAGATTTTTTCTCGCTGAAATTTGTAGCTCAAGTACGTGACTTGTATATAAATAATTTTGCAACGATTGGAGGTCCCAAGACGGTACGCAAATAAACGTAAAAGCGTAAAACGTAAAAAAGTCGATGATATTCCGGGCACTTAAATTTTCGAGGAGCAATTGTAAAAAATACGATATCTGGTGAAAAATCCTGTTTTTAACGAACTGCAACAGCAAAAACAGCCAATATTCTTGAACAATGAACAGCGTTCTGAGGGTTGTATGAAGTGAAATTGGGTTAACTATTTATTTCTGTATCTTACTAAAGCTTTTAGTCGGAGAAAAAACATAATACTCCATTGTTGATAACTTATGAGTGCTAAACAACATTGATGACGCAACAAGGCCAAGGGTTCTTTATAGATGTTACCCTGAATAGATTGTGACGTCAGGGTTCAGGAAATCCGGCACGTGATGGAGTCCTCGTGAGATAGCTCGTAAACTCGTCTGATTTAGTGGTAGCGTCAATAACTTCGAGTTAGCACTTACGGTGCAAACGAAAAAGTTGATAGTGGAAGCGAAAGACAGTGATTTGCGACACACTACGGAGTATAACGGCTCGGTTTGCAATTGTGAAACTTTGCGCAACGAAACTTACGAAAAACTGATTCAGCTAGAGCTATTTAATCCACATTTAGTTACGAGGTTTGCACTTAGGGAGCGGAAGACGAATTTCTTGAGAGGCAATTGGAAACTTTCAAGCAGTTTTTACTTTTGCAAAACATAAAATCTTGGCGTAAGTATTATTTTCACATAAATCAACCCCTTCCACGGGTCGCTGAGACCCTATTACTGAGACTACACGAGCAGCCAATCCCTAGTGATTAATTGATTAGGTAGAGGTTCGTTTGCAAGTAATTTTCATGATTTATTAGGCAACTTCAAGATATGTATCTGTCCCAAAAGTCAAGAAGGCAGTTTTCATCTCGAACGCTTTCTAATCTAAATATCTACACAAACCTTGTCAGTACTAAATAGCTTTGATTTATTACCGTTTACGTTTGACTTGAATACATCTCGTAAGTTAAAGTACCCAGAGTACGGTATTCTATTATGATACAACAAAAGCTAACACAGTCGGGAGAGTTGTCGCAACCTATAATCGTGTGTAATTAAACAGTAAAAGGAACACCAAGAGCAAATTAATTAACTGCTTTAAAGAGCCTACTTGACGACACAAGAGGAAATGAGATAAGAAATTCAATGAATTATAAGCATATTAAATGACATATTAAAATATTATATTATTATTATCATCTTTTAGCCTGATATAGAATTTAATATTCATCCAGTAATTCTCGAATAATTTTTGTTCTCTATAAATCAGAATTCATGGTGAAGCTGTGACTTCAAACGGCAATCGGCATCAATGGCCAATGTCAATAAAGTCTACAAAAGCGCTGAAATTCGTTGAATCAATTTCAAAACCTTTAATTGGGCCTTTCCAGTAAAGGCTTTTTGATGTACCTCCCTGGCGATTTAAGAAAATAAGGGGAAAGGTACGACAAAGAATTTAATTGATTCGAGAGAAGAATGTCTTTTCTGAAGGCGGAATCTCGAGCTTTCTATATCTCTATTATTGGAATAGTTTAAGCTCTGAGAAACAATTTTCTATATATTATATAAACGTTATATAAATACTTATATATACTATTACTATACGTAGTGACTGATATAACGACTAAAACACCTTTGAGATGTGCAGTGTAGAGTTCACTTTCCACTGTGCTCTACTTATCCGTAGGTATAATACAATGTATGATGAGATTTAGGTTCTACAGTCGAACAGATTGAATAACTTTACCCCATAAAGATTTTAAGGTTTTTTTTTTAATTATTTATCAAAATAATTCTATTTATATCTACACAAATACGTATAAATGACATCTCAAACTTGGTATAGCGTGCTCGTGTAGCGGACACTGTCATTAAATTACGATGAGTGATACAAACGACATTTTAACTCGACCCTATGTTGCGCTTTTCCGTTTCACTTCGAGAACTATTACGAAGTTATATAACATTATAATATATGTAGTAAACTTAAATAGAGATACTTATAATGTAAAGCAGAAGCTTGTTGGTATGAGTTATGAGATAGTAATTTTATGGGTTACTTGAATGAATATAAGCTTAAATTGAGTTAAAAGTATACATTATACACGTAATAAAGGTTTCTCATATTTTCAAGTTTGTTTTTGAAAGTGTAGAGCAAGGTATGATAAGCAGAAATGGCAGAAAGGTATAAAAAAAGACAGAGGGAAGCTAGTGTTAAGACACTTCGTACCCCACTTTCCGCCCAGTTCTGAGACATTGGCAACGTGTTAAATGGCGGAATTCAACGTCGCGCTTTGTCTTGTACCAGAGCAAGGAAATGAAATAGTTTATTCTCGCCTAGAGTGGGAATTGACCCAACAACCGTGGCGTTTTCAATCAGCCACTGTGTCTCTGTGCGACGACAACCTCTCCAAATTTCGTATCTACATATACTTATATAAAAAAAATATATAAAATAAATTCTCATTCGACCATCCATCGGAAATGTAGTTTAAATTGATAAAGTCAAATCTTGTTTGAAATCAATTAATGTTCTGTCAGTACACAGTGATGTATCCCGTGTATCGGCGTAAGCTGCAAACGGACTCATCCGTTTAAACTTGAAGTGCGGCGAGGGGACACGTTTAGAGAATCCGTAATCAAATTTCACTCGAGTCTTTAAGGGTTGGAACCGGCAACTTTGAGCCTCCCTAATAAATTATATTGCCGACAAAACCGAGTGAGAGCGACACAGTTCGTTGGCTCATCTAATTGCTCCAAATTTGAGACGACCCGGCTTTATAATTGGTCCGATTCGGGCTGTATAAGACGCGAAATTAGTACAAATTCGAACATCGCCAGATTAGAAGTGTCACGACACCGCAACACTAACACCCCAGTCAAACATACGTAATAAGTTTGGACTCGTAAACCTAATGAAGATCCGTGAAGACGCAAAACAAATTTCCAAGTAAGTTTTCGGATTTTGACTTAAAGTTTGCGGAGTGCCCCAAATACAGTAAACGTACATACATTCTTGCTTAATTAACGCGCCTAGAGGCTAGAGACTTCCTTGTGTATATAACACTTGTGTTGTGGCGCTATCGGATTAATAAACTTTAGCTTTATTGCAAAATTTATTAAATTCTATAAGATTTATTAACAATCAAAAATATTAACAACATGCACGTCTTTTTCATGTAAATATTTTAAAATGAGAAACAAAGTACCGATAACTAAGCGAGCTATAGAAACTGTATTCCATTTGGAACTTGAAACAATCAAGCGAAGTAGGTACTGTACGTCAGTAATATTTACTGGATCGCTCGCATCCCCATACGCAATCACATCTTCGGGAGATTATCTCAAATCCTTGCTGTAACAGTGAAGCCTAGATAAAATTAATGATCCGTTTTAGGGCAGGCTTTATCAATTCGGTATTCAATTCGTAACGTTCTGATTGAATTGGTTATACCACGCGTTTACGCACACCGAGCTTATTCAGTTCATCAGCACGACTTTCACGTATGCCTTTGTAAATTTTAATTACACCAATGTATTCAGTTACGGGGATAATACGAGGCGAACATGCACGTTCGAACATGAAAACTAAGTTCCATCTCAGTTTGTTCGCTAAAACAAATTTCTTAACAAAGTGAATTCTCTAGGGGTCCCAATTAAACGTGCGACAGTCCCGTCGAAGTTCCGGGGCGACAAGTTCCGAATCTTGAAAAGAATTTCTTTTCTAATTAGTATAAGTTTATGCACTCGCAGGTAGACATAGGTGGTAGGCCACTAAGTTTTAATTACTACCGCATCTTACCGTCAATCACAAATGTTGAGGGTGTTTTTATCAAGTTCCCAATAAATCTCCGAAGCCATTATTCTCAGATTAACGGCGACCAACTAAAGTGTGGGGAGTAATGTTTTTGCTTAGCGAGATTCCGACCACACGATTAATGTATCGCGACTACGCTCTTATATTCCTTGTGGCACCAAATTGTATTATTATGCTAAGAATTACACATAGATACAATTTGAAGCATTTCTATTACGTTATAGGAAAAAGGAAAATATAATATATGACGTTGTTACTGCTACAAATATTCCCTTGATTTTGGTTAAATATTATGTTGAATAACTTAAAATATATCAGAATAATGGCTTCTTGTTGGCAATATCTTGAAACGACGCCGTTCATGTTGTACGAAATTCATTTTATGCAAATGACGATATCTTCGCTTCTGAGACGTTAGTTGGCCAGTCGTTTGCCTCTTAGACGGCAATTTAGAGAAATTGTGATAATAAGCGGCCAGATCCCCAGTCTTGGCAAGAGTTAGATATCTTTGACAAAATGACAGCGATACGCCAACCCTCTTAAAAATAATAAGTAATTAAAATTCGGATGTTCGTCTTCTCTCGCCAAGGTATTACTGTCAGTTGGTTTTTTGTTTCTATTAACATTACAAGGCAAAATATAGTTACTTAAAACTTTCTTTAAAATATATATATATATATATCAGAATACGACACATATTATATAGGACTGAAATTTGATTTGCATTTAACATGTGATTCATAACAATAACAATATACCAAGTTCCTTTTTACATTTTCAAACACAACGAATATTCATGGCAATATGGTCTCAATATTATTCTTTACGTTTAAATTCATCCTTTGTTAGTTCAGTTGATTCAGACGAATGAATCATTGAATCTATCGTTTTGCAAATCACTGTACCGTAGAACAACCAGTCATGCGATATAAGTGTTGAAGCTGCGCACTCTGCATCCGCTTTCTTATCCATTCATTCCTTTTCATTGACTCATACATCAGGATATATCTCTGTTGCTTTATTAACGTGGATTCATTATGAAGATTCAATATGACGTATATTTTTTCTTATATGGATTTTAGGTTTGAAATTGTTTATTTGATTTTTGGTGTAAAGTCAGTTGTTGTACGCGCTTTTTAACATAATATTGTTATTTTAAATTGTAAAATTTCTGTTTTTTGCTGTAATAAACTATATATGTAATTTTTTATATAGTACTTCACTGTATAGCTAAAAGTAAAAAGAGAATATTAATTTCATTTTTTTATAACAGCTTCAGGCTGTATGACCCATATATGTAGGGTGGGCAAAGCGAGAAAATGAAGATAATTAATTCCACAAATTCAAAATCGAACTTAAGTCAAACCCACAACTTTTACTATTTTGTATCCACAAATTTAGACAGTCTTCCGCTGCCCAACGGAGTTAAATAAGATGCCTTACTATACAACAGAGATGAATGACAGTGACATGTCAAATGCAAATTATAAAAAAACAAACATATTTTCATTAATATGCTTATCTAAACCATTCTGATTTTTTCCACTTTATTATAATTTCGCTCAACATGCAAAACCAATTTGATTATTCAATCGAGAATTCACGATCACTCATGAATATCAAATATTATTTCTGTGAGTTTTTGGTTCTGTAATTTTTGTGACTATTCGAGCTTTCACAGTAAATATTTGCACAATTACATTTTTTAGCTTCGAAGTCTAAATAAATATTAAAATGATCAAATTCTAGAACGTTTATTTAATTATTAGCTCTATTGAAATTTTATGAAGCTTCGCGCTCCAGAATATAATCATTATCAATAAAATCTTGCTCAATCAAGTATGGTAATGGGATGACCCAGTTTTTGTTCTGATGTAAAGAGGCTTGGGGAAATAGTTTGTTATCCTAAGTTTATTGAGAATTGAGATGAAAGGCATGCATTTGCATATTTAATTTTGCACTCTAAGTTTTATGTGCTGGGGGACACATTGGTGTTGAAATCAGATGTACTAACGATATAACAAATAAGCTGGAAAGTAATAAAAAACCAAAATCAAAATATTCTTTATTTAATTACGTTATTTCAAACATTTTTAAGCCGTCAAGTTACATAAAAATGTCAACCCTACTGCTGTGTAGTGTCAAGTCTACAGGAAGCTACCATCCGATATTAAGGCAGTTGTGCTGAGAAGTATTGCTAGAGCAAGAAGTAAGAGCTAGTAAGCTTTGCCTAATTATATGTTTTTAGCACAATCTATATGTATGTACCTATACGAATAAAGACCTTGGTGTCTTGGTGTCATTCATTTGTTTTGCAATTGAGAGCAAAACTTTCTGTACATTTTATGGTTCCTCACATTATTGCAGTCAGTAAAAGTGAGTTGGAATATTAATAAGAGTATACTTTATATCCTGCCACCACGGTGTATTCTGCTTATAGCAGATTGGGCAGGGAGTTTTCCACTTTCCGCTACAATTTGAGACAATGTTTGTTGTATAACAGAGGTCAACGCAGAACTTGTCTTACTAAATCGGAAAAATTAAAATAATTAGTTCATACACTCTCTCACTGCGTATCTTAGCACCATATCTTTATATATAAGTATGTATCTAAGGCTACAAACGTCCCAAGATATAATTTTTTTACTTTTTAAATATGACAAGACTTACAATTTGCGTCGCCTTTCCTAGCATTATCATACAACAACAATAAACAAAATTGAATAAATTTAATGATTTACGTAGCACTTTGAAAATAAGCAGATTCTTGAAACTTTTCTTGAGGCAGTTTAAATGAGTACCATTTCAGATGTTTGACCGAGATTAAATATAAACTTGCGCTGTTTGCTCCCGCTAACTGTGATGTCCCTGGAGTGACAACTTTGCAGACGACAATTTATCAGTTTTCTGCTAGAAATGGTGGAGCTTAGCCTGTTTTATTACGAAGTATTGTATTTTATCATAAAATTATAAATTTATGTTGTTTGTGAAATTTTCATCTAGTGCCGTGAAATAAATTAGTGCATTCAGCTAACAAAGGCTGTGGGCAGGGCACAAAGCTCACAGAACTGATGGCCATTGGGGCAGAAAGTTTGTGGAGTGGCGACAACGACGTAGCGTAAGCAGGCTCCTCACGAGGTTGACCGACGACCTGGTGAAGATCACGGAATCCGATGAATGAGGGCGGCCCAGAACCAGTTTATATGGCGCTCAATCAAAGATGCAGTCTATATGGTGAGGCCTTTGTTCAGTAGTGGAGATCTCCCGGCTGATATGGTGATCATAATGAGTCAAACATCGATGAGTTGAAAATAATCATATGTTACTTCATCATATTTTAAATGTATTAAATAAATTTAGACATGTTACTATTGTGTAAATTAATAAAGTATAAGTCGTAACTCCAGTAAAAACAATATCCTGTCTGCTAACTTACTATAAAGATACTGTGTAGAAAACGACGACATTTTTAATTTAATATACACTTAACTAATGCTTCCCACAAGTATTTTATATTAGCTTAGCAACACTTAAAAACTTGTAGATTGGCATACTTGATTAAGTATGCTTATAGGTACGCTTTGTTTCATTCGCGACACATCATATAACATTATTATTTTTTGTTTAGCTTCATATTATATATAAGCATTCTGTATATAGCAGTGTAGGAGAAATGTGTTTAAAACGATGATATGTTGAGCGGCGGAACTCAACGTCGCGTTTTATCTTGTTACCAAAGCAAAAACATGAAAATATTTATTTCCCCCGAGTGGGAGTCGAATCTACAGCCGTCATGTATCTAACTATAATTAGACGCCCATGCGTCACAACAGCCTTTAATGATAATTTTTTGTAAAGCCAAACCCATATTTTACTCTCAATATATACATTATTAGGAAAAAAAAGAAAAACTCGTCATATACTTAATTATCTTCACAACCGTGCTATGCCAGTCTCTATGTACGTACGTAGGTACGCTTGTATGGACAAGCCAATGAGCACAAAAAGAAAAAAGAGGCGGGGGCAGTATCTTGTAAGAAATATTACTTATTTCTTTAGTCAACGCTGTAATCACATTTGCTTTTCGGCCCTTTCATTCGCTTAATCGTGTTATTTCGGGACGGCAATCTTGTTTCAAGGCATAGCAGACGATGACTGACTGATTTATTAGCGAGATAACTTAAATGTCAGTTTGTAAGGCATTGTATAGCTGGCCAGTAGTGAAAGGTTTAATTATAATATTTAAATTTATCTATTCAGTTATATCAAGTTTCTATTAAGAGAGAGTTTGTAAGGAGATTTCGGTATGTACTTTTAATGTATAACAGTAGTGCATACGTATTACGATTAGTTTTTAACTGCCTATTCGACCACGTGGTCATCACATATGTCACATGACACACACTAAGTATCTCTCTGACTGTAGGTATAGTTCTTTTATTGAAATGTATAGCATGATGTAATATAGCCTATAGGCTATAGCGTTCATTGATAAATAGATTATCTAAAACATTGAGATTTCTTCAATTAGAAGCAGTAAGTAGTTCCTGAGATATGCACTTCAGCTATAGGTACCTATACATTTGAATGTGGAGTAGTTATATTTAAACAAATAAACCAAATTGTTATAAACAAATATAACAAAATGTAAACCAAAATATATAATAATTTTCAGGTTATATGAACGCTTTTTGAAACGAAATCACAGAAATAAATTACATATAATAATACCATTTCAATATTTTAAGTGGCTTGAAGTTATTTCATGCGATAAAATAAATTTTACATACGTAATTATTTATATTTATTATTTATTTGGATAAAATTGAAACTGACACAAGCTGACTGACTAACTGTATAAAAATTTAGATATATAAATTTTGAATTAAAGTAATATTTGATATTAGCAAATATAATATAAAAATGATATAATTGAATTTTAACGTAAAATATGTTATTCGTGGCTAACAGTAACGTGGCGTACAGTTGGCTAATGGTTGGTAGCTTAACTTACATCGTTATTGTTGATTAAAAACCTACCAATTTTTTTATATAATAATAAAAATAAATTGTAGTTGTTATGTGTGTGTGTGTGTGTGTGTGTGTGTGTGTGTGTGTGTGTGTGTGTGTGTGTGTGTGTGTGGTGTGTGTGTGTGTGTGTGTGTGTGTGTGTGTGTGTGTGTGTGTGTGTGTGTGTGTGTGTGTGTGTGTGTGTGTGTGTGGTGTGTGTGTGTGTGTGTGTGTGTGTGTGTGTGTGTGTGTGTGTGTCAGAGTAATTATAATTTCCCCGCAATGTCTAGAATTCGTAAGAGAACTGGAGAGCAAAGTATATTGAGACTAAATTCTCTTTGCCTACCCTGCTACATGCGATATACAACATGAGCCTAAAATATAGAAGAGAGTATAACATATATTTATATAAAACGCTAACGACTACAACTTAAGCCAGCAGTATAACAGGAAACCGCTGAGGAAGCAAGTGAGAGACGGGCCCCGAGATAGTTGTAATGTGGCGAACGAACAATAAGTCTAATTTTGTTTGCTCCAATTTAATCAATATATACCTAACGGTTACGTATTATTTACTGTTGTATATTTATTATTTTCTTGGGTATTTAGGCGTATGTATCCAATTTCTTTAACAAAAATAATTCACTCCTGCTTAGATTTAACTTTCAGATTTTGGTTTGCAACGCGGCGTTGAGTTCCGCTGCTCTCAACACGTAAAGTCATACATTTGATCAGAAAACTCTTTTGACTCTGCTATATATGATATAAAGCTTGACAACAGAATACACTTGTTGTGTTGTTGTGTGTCAGGCACCTTACAGAACCATAATAACATTTTCTTAGCCAAAGTGTAGTTTATCTCTTTCATATTCAGAACTAACCATCGCGTACACATATGTAATTAATCATTATCAATTAAACTAAAATTCTCCAACAAAAAGATTCAATCGTAGCAATGTATCTAATGTACGGTTTTTTAGCGAATGTCTCTAGCAGGAGTTTCAATAGAAACAGTGACCTGTAAATAATATGGTCAGTAGAGTAGACTTTTATCTTTTATTAAGATATAGAGCCTTCCTGTAGTAGAAATCCAGTCATAAGAAAGTTTTTACTTATTTCGAAGCTTTCACTTCAATTTTCACAAAATCACACTCACATTATTATACTTTTCATGATATAGGTCTCATATATCTTAAATAAAACTCAACAAACGTCACAATGAATTACTGCAAAGTGTGCGAAACGTCGGGCGTCCATAAAAACGTACAATACAAAAACATATGCGGTAAAATAGTTTTATTTAAAATTTGTACTCATCGATAGATAAAAGATTTTCTTGGATCTCAGATATGTATGTACATCTTATCTACGATAACTGATTTTTTTATTTAGACCTAGATTACTAAAATACAGCCTATTTCTAATATAGATAAAGCTTGCTAACTAGCGCAACTTAACTCAATAGTCTATTAGCCTATATAATACATTTTAATATTCCCCCAAATAATATTTGAAGCCAGGACCAATGCATCCAACCACATCCCAACTTAAATGACGTTTATAAAGTAATAACAATTCCAAAGATAATCTTATAAATAAAGAAAACTTGTATATATTCATTCTATATAAAAGCTTCATGCAATTGCGCTTATCCCCAATACACAAAATAAATAGGTTAAAAACGTCTCCTGACATTTCGTGTAGGAAATCGGATATTGTCAATCAGTAACGGCCTTAGTTCGGGCCCAGCGGTAAAGAACCAAAAATAAGCTCCACAAATTGTATGGGTGGAGATCACATGTATTTTTTTTGTATTTACTTGCAATTTGTGATTTGTGCTGCTAAAGAAATAATATTTACATTTAAATATATATAAAGCTTAGCAGGACGAAATTTTGTGTGTTTTTTTGTATGTCTGCAAATATTTTATTAAAAAAAAATACTTACACAAATGAAAAAAATATGTAAATGCTAAACAAAACTAGAAGCTTATTTGTAATTTGGGGCTATTGCGCAGTGGGGTCGTGTGTGACTATAGATGTAGTGTGTTTAGTTTCGATGTTTCAATCCTCCGCTCTGGTAGAGTCAGTAAGTCGTAGCAATGTGTTCCACCAATAAAATATCCTGAATATTGGGCGGCAAGAGTGTTTCAACACAAGGCTCTCTTTAACTACTTTGCTATGTATAAAAAAAGCGTATAAATATCAATATTACTCTGTATTCGTTTTTCTCTTTAAGAAAATGCTGTTTTCTAATACATACCAAGTGACGAAGTGGAATCTATAATCAACCTAATCAATCAATTAACGGTTACGATAAAAATATATTTCATCTACTTAGATTCGAAACTACGACCTACGCGTTCATTAAACAAACGTTTCAAATGTCATAATGGCATTTGAAATTTCTATTTCTCCCAAAAAAATAACTTTCACCGATAACATTAACATAATAAAAAATATTGTACTAATAATACTATTTCACTATTTTTGGGTCACAGCTTCTAAATTATGGGATCAATTGACACTCTGGTAATAAGACATAGCGCGGCGTTAAGATCCACTGGCCACCAGCTTCCCTCTGCCTACCCTGCTTTATCCGGAATACAGCATACAGACAAAAAACATATAAAAAAATCTCTCTAAAATAAAGATACATTGTTATAGCTCCACTGTATCTCAATTACACGTTATAACATAAATATTTGACCAATATTTTACGTTTAAAACTGAAGTAGGTAAGTGCATTCGTCATGTGACGTCACTGTGTCAGTAAATAACCGAGCTTCGTGCGCTTTTGACGTGACTCGACTTTGTATTGGGCTAATTATATATATATATATATATATATATATATATATATATATATATATATATATATATATATATATATATATATATATATATATATATATATATATATATATATATATATATATATATATATATATATATATATATATATATATATATCTCATCGATGAGAACCGACTGATGCTGGAGCGTAAAGTGAACGCCTGGAAGGGTGCGCTTGAAAACGGTGGTCTCAAACTGAATGTGTCGAAGACCGAGTACATGGCTTGTGGGAGCCCGGACTCGAGCACCATCCATATCGGGCCTGAGCCAGCCGTTAAGTCGGAGAAGTTCAGGTACCTTGGAGCCGTTATGCATGAGTCTGGAGGCATCGACCACGACATCCATGCCCGTATAAACGCTGCCTGGGCCAAATGGCGGGAGGTCACTGGTGTGGTCTGCGATAGCAGAATACCGCCCAAGCTCAAGGGACTGATATACAAGAGCATTATCCGACCTGTTCTTATATACGGCAGCGAATGTTGGCCAACATTATCTCGGCACACTCAGGAGCTTCACGTCACGGAGATGAAGATGCTGAGATGGATGTGTGGCGTGACGCGGTCCGACCGCATACGCAACACATTCATTCGAGGTAGTCTTGGGGTCCGTGACGTAGCGGATAAGCTCCAAGAGCGTCGCCTGAGATGGTATGGCCATGTTATGCGCCGATCTGAGAACTATGTCGGAAGGAAGTGCCTTGACATGTCTGTCCCTGGAGTTAGACCACCCGGACGCCCAAGGAAGCGATGGCTGGATGTCGTGACACAAGACATGAGAGCCAATAAATATCCACTGAGGATGTTAAAGACCGTGCAAAGTGGAGTAGGCTCAGTCGGAAGGCAGACCCTGGCAAAAGCCGGGACTAATGCCAAGAAGAAGAAGAAGATATAATATATATATATATATATATATATATATATATATATATATATATATATATATATATATATATATATATATATATATATATATATATATATATATATATATATATATATATATATAAAAAATGGAAGATGTTTGGATATGTAAAGAGTAAGATAAATGTATTGTAGCATTAATTAATTATAAAGAAGTACACAGTATATTGTTGGTTAGTATTGAAAATTGACTATGGCGGAAATTGAACTTGTTACCTCATATATTTTCATGACCTTCTGGATTGTCTATTTACTTATACAAACTAAACATTTCAATACTATTAAATGTGAAGAACATACGATATGTATGTATATATAGATATTAAAAAAATGTGATATCAATATATTCTGTCACATATAGATGTATGCGTGTGTTCACGTACCTAATATACTATGCATAATTTCACACTAGTAAAATTAAAACTGATATCCGTAAAAGTACTCAAAGCTCGTATCACCCACGTAAATTTACATGTTAGAGGACGCTATTAGTGACACTTTCGCCACATTTTTATCTGATCTTTTTTATATTCTAATATTTTGAGACTTATTTTAAAACAATATTTTACAAGAATTTAGATGTAGCCAGGCCAAAAGCTAAGGCGGTTTCTAATAAACGCGGGTTCCATTCCTGGTACGTGTATTTTTATGCATTTATATGCTTGTAATGTATATTTTTTACATAAGTATGTGAAAGGTTTACTACTAGTTTAAACAAGATTAATAATAGTATTATTAGATTGAAAACACTCCGTGCTTCGATACGGAACCAGTTTCTTGAAAATGATATAATGGAACATGAAAAAAATATATAAAAAACATAAATTACATAAATTATTAATTTGCAATATAATTAAAAAAATATTATCGACCCGTCTTTATCGTTTGCATAGGTTTTCCAAAATGAATATAAACCAAATTATTCCTCGGACTGGTATTAGAACCCCCAACAGAACAAGTTCAAACAAGCAAAACGCGTAGGCACATACATACATATATGTAAATATCAACGACTTAGAGCGAAGCCAAGTGTTTTATTCCTTTTACCTACTTTGTATTCCCCACCTGTCAAATGCAAATTACGTCATACGTCATGTTTATTTAAAAAATATTACGTCAACTGTCAAAATGATTTAGTACAGATACAAAATATGTCTACGTGACAATGGTTTATAGCATGGTGCTTAATTTTCTAACTTGATATTGATAAATAAAACACAACGTAAATTTCAAATTTTTTTAAAATAAATTAAACAAAATTTAAAAATAAAATTAAAGTATTATGGTTTTAAAGCAATACTCAAGACATATGTAGATTAAAAATAAGCGTGATGAGAAATATTTATAAGTTGGATCAATATCAAGACAACTACCGTTATTATATAAAAAATAACTTTATCAATATTATACATACTTTAATTAATATTCACTATATAACAATAAATAGAAAATAAAATCTTTAAAGTGCTCGAATAAAAATAAAAATCAACGCTTATCTTAAAACGTTCTAAAAATTAGTGTAGCACACCCAAGTGGTAATATCGTGAAATGACAACAAAAAGAAATACACACGGAGCATTGCAAACGCAATATTACCGTAGAGATAGAAGTAAAAATTTAAATTAAATGCTGAAAAACGTTGCACTAATGGTGTTGCCGGCTTAAAAATATTTTTCCCCGGGAAATGGGGTTAGGCGTCTCTATACAGCCGGGGCATTGTTTAAGAGTTAAAGAGTTTAACCTTAGCTTTGAAATGTTACGTTTTGTTTTAATATGTAAATTTACGTTACAGCCAGAGTTGCGAGTAAACGTTATTAAGCTTCGTCTTTGCGTTGCGATTATATCAAGTGAAGTATGATGGGTGAAATAAATCTGGGATCCACTGACTCACTTAATACGTGAATGTATGGTAATGATTTAGATTAATCCAACTTATTCACTCTTTTGTAGAAAGGATTGAGGAAATCTTAAGTAATTTGTTTGTTTGTACGAGCTAATGGCAGGAACTACTTGTTCGAATTGAAATGCGTATTTTAAAAAACTGTTTCGATGTATACTTGTGGCCAGAATTATTACCTCTGGCACTAAGAAAATGTGTCACAGGTAAGTTGCAAAAGCTAATTTCGTAATAACTTCCGAATCTCTTGTTTGAAGATGAATATTTCTTGAAATACATCAGTTAATTAATTATCAAGTTAAATTACTTTTGTGTTAGATTTTAACATTTGCATCTGTTAACAAAGTGTATTAATATAATCAAGTAAATTGTTGTATTACGGTATAGTAATAATATAAAAATTAAATCAAAATCGTTAATCACTTAACAAAACAAACAAATGACACTCATAATGCATGCTCAAATTATAAAACACAGACACCCTAATGAGAGGAAGCTCCTGGCTGCTGTAAACGTTATAAAAAGTGAAAAAAACCATCAATGCCGATATATAAACCAATTAAAATTTAACAAGCGTAACTGTTAATTATGTATCCTGGGTTCTTCATACAAACCATATTCTGTATAGACTGAAACTAATACTGAAAAAACTGAAAAAGCTGTATGTACGCTCCAAAGCTCAAAATGTAAGATACGATTCATTGAACAGATGAAGGTATAAAAGATATAAGCTTTAAAAAGATTTTTGCTAGGGCTGCCTTTGACACTTTTTCCGATACGTGGTGTGTTTTGATGTACGTGTGTGTTTGTGTGTGTATGTAGGCTGTAAGGCATTCATTTTGCCAGTATTGGTATGGGATTGATTAAAGTTTAATAGCGTTATTGACTTGCGGTTGTATAGAGTGAAGAGGGGTTATATTAGAATAGGTAAGGTGCATATATTACCATTAAATAGAAAATTAGTAAATATAGATGCATGAGTGTATTTGAAATAATTATAATAATCATTATTATTATTCTATTCTTTATTGCACACATTTATAAAAATGGACGAACAAAAGGCGGGCTTGGCATGTCGGAGAATAGGTATGTAGGTGTGCAAATTAATGTAAAAAAAATATATGATGTCTGTGACGCAGCTGCTAGCTGCGTCACAGACGAGTGAGTGTGTGATGAGTGACAAAACATGATCTTTGTAGGTCATGCTGTGTGTGATCAGTGAGTGATGAGTGACAAAACATGATCTTTGTGGGTCATGCTGTGTCTTATAAGCAGAATTGTAGACATTCCGATTATAGCAGAGTAGGCAGATATAACTTAGTAGTTTTAAGGACAATCTGCTCTCCGCTTCACGTGTTAACTCGAGGAAAATCCTTAGGCTAGGAGGCTTAATCTTCCTAGAGCGTGAGAACAAAATAATTCACTGCTGCAAGTGCAGATTGAACCCACACCAACGCCATTTACAGTCGGATACCATGCAAATAAACCACGATAGTTTCAGGTTCATGAACATACAAATTTAGATATTATAGTTATATTTTCCAAACTTATATATATTTTAGGTTACTCCCACCATACTGTAGTCCTGTATCAGCTATGGTATTTGAGCATCCCATTTACGGGCGCAAAACAAAGAGGCTGACTTTTAGCCGGGTTAATTAGAATGTCAACGGCACTTATTAATCAAAACGACATAGGCGTTCGCTCTTTTGTCCTTATATTATTTCGTGAAAACCTTTCAATGATGCTTCGCTGGCGCGTCATTTGAATACCTTTTGAATTCACGCATTTCTATAGAGTTGTTGTAGATGGTTCTGTATATATTTTGTATTTATTGTGATTATCATAATATTGAAGCTCATAATGTTTGTTTTAATTAAATTACTTGTTAGTTCATTATTTGTTTAAAAAAATATGGTATATAAAATGTTATATCGTAAGAAGCACTTTCACAAAAACGCATTTTTAAGTAGCCAATGGGACGTAGTATTAAGCCACTTCATTCCCCAATTTGTAATAGATTTGAGTAATTCATAGTAATTTACTTTGCAATAAATTTTAAATACAAAAATATGTACAAAAATTCTATTACTTTTTTTTAAACATTATGTTAAGATAAAATTTAACAGAATCGTTAAAATTAATAGTCCAATTAAGTAAAACTTCTCTTATATAACATTTTAAGCCAACCTAATCTACTTAAAAAAGCTATATCCCCTAATACACCAAATTCCCTTATATAATACATGGTGAAACAAACCATGACTTCGGCAAGTACACGTCTACCCTCGTAACCCCATAATCCATCTCTGCTCAGCAGCTCAGCAATATATTTCGCTGCACATAATTACGTTAAGGAACCCACATCACTTATGCAAGGATAGTGCGACGTGCGACGCCATCAATCAAAAGGATATAGTCGACAAGGCTTTGACGAGAGAGGCAAGTTTTAATTATAAAGTATTTGGTATTCCACCTTTTGGAGGATAATTTAAATAAATAATAAAAGGATTTTGGAAATGGCATGATCTATATTTTATTAAAAATACTAAGACACCTTTACCTGTATAAAAGCTCTTGAAAGTTACATTTTAATTGACTTATTCTGAAAAAGCTAAGCTGCATTTAAACGTATAGCTATATATAACTATGTATACTATATACATAATATATAATATATTTTGAAGTAAAGAAGCCTTAAATTGACGGTACTATACGTCCTACAGTAATATTAAGGTTTAACGCTTCTGCAAGTTGAGTCGCCGTCGCGACGTCATCTATCAAACGAATGTAAGTGCCAGCTTAGGGCGGGGCATTTTTCATTAAAACGACAGCCAAGTATTAATCATTTGGGTTCATTATTGCATTGCATTACATTTTTATATGATAAGTTATAAGTTAGTGCAATTTATCGCATTTACTGTTATTTTAATATAGATCATAGTTTTAAAATTCCAGCGGTACGGCGTCTGACTGTAAACGTGACGGTTTGTGGGTTCGATTCCCGCTCGGGAAGAATGAATTTGTTTTCATTTCCTTCCCTTGGCTCTGGGAACAAGGCTAAGAACGGCGTTCAGTTCCGCCACTCAACACGCTGTGCCTCGAAAGGCGGAAAGCGGGGAACGGAGTATCTTAACACTACGTTCCTTCTGCCTACAAATCCTTCTGCTTACTCTGCTATGAGCGGGATACAGCGTGAAGCTTAAGTAAGTAAGTAAAAAAAGTAAGACGCGCCTAAGTATTTATTTACAAAATTTGAACCTGCTACCCAGATACAAAACTTATGTCCAGGAATAACAAAATTTATTCAGTTTATATAACATCAGTTCGTTAATTTAACTACTGTCTGTTGTTATGTAAATTTCCCGTAATATTTGATTTAAAACCGCATTACTCCAAACAAATAGTTTTAAATAGGTTATGTGATTACGTGAGCTTTTATAAAATTTAATAATTTGCTAGTTTTTAAACGTTTCTATCTACTTTTATTATCTGCGAAATGGAGCTAATTTTAGTTATTAATATGTATTTTAAATACAATATATATTTGAACTAATCCCTCTCCCGAGGGATCATCGAATCTGCAATAGATTTAAAGTCAAGTTGTCTTACTGTACCACGACGGGTTTTGTGTAGCACAAATAAAGTAAAATTAATCTCAATAGTACAGCCACGGTGATATACCTATCCAAAATATGAATGGAAATTTTAATAGTTTTTTTTGTAAAGGTTCTATATTTCACAAATATCCCGGATATATATATCATATGTTATATATATTTTACAGATATGTAACATTTTAGGATTAACGAGCGAAAAACATACATTTTTCGTTTGCTTCAGCTATTAAAATTCTAGTTTTAAACTGAGATTCATACTGATATAAATGTGAATGGTAATTAAAACTTTTAACCAGCAGTTTAAATTTACTATATGTACCATTAATTTTGCTGTATAAGTATTTCGACGTCGTCGGAGTGCAGTGGAGAAGAACTGAATGTAGATTTATGTTTAGAGCTTATTAGTTTTATAGTAAGTATTTAGTTATTTCGGTTCGATTTCCATTGATTCGGTTTTTTAAATATCGATAAAGGGCAGATAAGTTTCCCCAGTTATCACGCAATATTTCTAAAACGCGTGAAAATTAATAAATGAGTGTCTAAACACTCTTTTAACTCAAGTGATCTCTAAATAAAGAAAAAGCAGACGATACGTGAATATATAAACAAAAAGTAATTTTCACTATCTCACCACATCTCAACATTAGACGATCCAGCGGATGCGATCCAGCGGTTTGATAGTTGCCAAACTTTCCAAGTGATACGCGCCAAAAGAAGTTTCACGGACGTGACGCGACTGTAGTCAACGCGGGGAGTCGCGAGATAAATCCTGCGACAAAAGTATCTTGAGATACCACACGATTAAGATTACGTAACGGACCTTCGAAGTTGTTTTACTGATATCAAATGCTAGACAGTCGAAGTTTTAAAGACACTTTGAGGTCTTATGGCTTAGAAAGATAACTGAAACTTGTATGTGCGAATTGGTAAGTTCAGATTATTCGGATTATTGGTATTTTTTTGGAACTTCAGTTAATATTTTAACTTTTTTCAATTCGTATAATCTCGAATTCCGTAGAAAAGTGGTTCAGAACAAGTGGTTTCGTTATGTGAAGCTAAAGCATATTAAAAAAATAGGTCTCTATGTAGTTATTGTGACCTGAAAAGGTATATTCATTTTTAATGCCTAAAGAAAATTTAGATGGCATGTGTCTTCGAGTACCATAGTGGAGACCGCACAGTGGCGTGCTATTGGAGAGGCCTTTGTCCAGCAGTGGATAAAGACAGGCTAATAATGATGATGCGTTTTAGAAAAATTTACAACTGCCCACATACTTATTTAAGAGTTAGTTGTCCTATACAGTCTGTATTAATTTAGGAGTTAGTAGACCATTAATCGAATATTGTCAAATTGAGATTTTTATTTATGTGCTTAACATTAAAAAATTTCATTCTACCATACATTACAATGAAGGAATAAAAAAGCAAATAAATTGGTTCAAAAATATCGTAATCAACAAATTTCTAAACGCAATAGTGTTTATAGGGCTAATTACTGGCCCGCGTTTACCGTATAAAACAAAGTAAGTTGGCGTGAGATCTCATAGATATGACGCACGCAAGCGCATGCGCACCGGGTGTTCGTTAAAAACTAAAGCTTTTACGGTTTACATACACGCGTGTTATTTTAGTTACTATTAAGCTTTTTAGAGTTTTCGACTATTAAGCTTTGGGATGTGGGTTCAATTTTAAATCTATATATTCTAATATATTTGTATCAAATATAAAATTTCCGTTGGATTATACGAAAATTTCTATGTTTTGTTATCGATTCTTGATCTTTGATATTTTTCAAAAGCTATAACTAATTAAATTAAATAATTCACAAAGGAAAAATACAAAGTGATTATTTTTAATATTTTTTTATGTACATACGTAGATAATTAAGAAATTATATGGATAGTTAACTTTTAAAAGTTTCAGTCTTAAACGCTTAAAACAGGGACTAAGCTATAAGCTTTTTCATTTAAAATCATTCGGTGTGCAACTTACGAAATCTAATCTGTTATTAGATTCTATCGCGCGAACTTTAAGTTATAAAATGTCAAGTGTCATGCGAACGTTGCTGTCTTGGACCAAATGATAAAATAAATTTTTGAAACGCTTTCTTTTTATCTATATAGGTCGATAATTTATGTCAGTATTTTTCAATTATGACAATTTAAATAAAAATTTCAATTATATATGACTTTTGTTTAAACAAACCAAAAAGGATAGCTAAAAATAACTTTTTAATGACACATAGAGGGAGACCTCAGTTGAGAGCCTTTGAGAGAGCCTTTGAGCACAGTGTCGAAGATACTGAAGGAAGGCATGAGGACCCCTGGATGAGGCGGGATCCCTGGATGTTTGAAGATGTTAATGACAGTGGATGAGGCGAAAGAGTCGTGACACTCCTCTCGTCTCTGGCTACTTCGCTACGGATAAAGCGTGAAGCTGTATGTATGTAATAATGTATGCAATGTATGAATGTATGTATAAATAACCACAAGCAGCGCACTCGAGATAAATCTCAACTGAACCACGTCATTTCTGAAATCAATACCCGACAATTCAAAAGAAAGCAATAAAAAAAATAGTAATTACAGATCAAAAACGATGTATTAAAAAGGAAAGCGGAGCTCGAAAAAGTGCCTTTCGGAAAAAAATAGCAACGTAATAAATGTTTTTGTTGGAACAATAAAGATGAAACGAATGATGAACAAAGCGGCCGGCTTATATCGTTACATCTCCGCGAATTGGTTCCGGACAAATTTAACTCAATAATTTCTGGTCGAGATATCACAAACAATGGTAAACTCCCCCAACGGATACGTTTTGGTGAACGAATTCTATCAGGAAATAGACGTACAAAATTCCTATATTATATACAGAATATACTATATATCGTTTAAGAGCTGAAAGTTGCTTATAAAGTTAGATTACAGCGTTATTCTTTCTACTTGTATTGTGAAAGAGAGACTATAGAAGACAAGTTTCCTTTGTCATGGACGTGTCACTTGTCATGAATAGGAGTTTCCTGTAATGTAATTATGAATGTTATATACAGGACTGTTAGTTGTGATTTCAAATTTCATATAAATGTGTAATAATAAAATTTAAAAATTAGCGTCTACATTTATAAACGAATTCGTATTTGTAAAAACACAAATTATAGATCCATAAATAACATAAGAAAAATTCGGAGCTTTTAATTTCTTAACTAATTTATAGTTGACTTATGAAAGGAAAACCGTAGGAAATGACGAGATAGCATCTTATAACTAACATCAATTATGTATATTTAATATAAGTTAAACAAGTTTAATTATTTCATACAAGGAAATTAGTTAATTAGGAAATTACTTTATTATAGTATATATTAAACAGTATTCACAGTATAATATAATAAATATACTTTACAAAAGTAACTTTGAATAAATTTAAATAGATTTACACCCGGGGATATGTACGTTATATTGAAAACGTTTTGGGTTACCTCGTGAATGTCTAGAAATAGTTTTTATTAATAAGCTGCTTTTTTAAGTTAATATTTTGTTTTGCTTTTTAAAACTGTAGAACTAAAAAGGAGATGTCAGAACTTAAAGTGCACATATTGTGCATAGAAATGCACTACTTGCATTAATGATATGAGATATCTTCAATATACACTGAAAACGGAGAAATATATAATATCCTTCAGTACTGAAGTTAATAATTTTTTAATCTTTATTTTTATTTGAATAACATTAAATATAAGTAACGACAGCAAAAAAAAATCACCAACCAAACTAAATAACATCGCAAGCTAAAATAATTTTCCTACTACTTTATTATCATCGTCGTATTCAATCTTATAGATAGAAAAACCTTTGCCAGGGCCAAGTGATAGCTATCTACGAACGCCAATAGTCTAATACCGGTAATGGAGGCCGACACGGGACTCCCTCGATTTTCCACGCCGTTTGCACAGTACCGCGCCGATAAGGAGGAACGTCGCAATCGTTTTATGTACATCTAAGATTGCCCTACCTTGTGCAAAGCAGCATCGCAATACACGCTATTTGTATGAAGAACATTGAAAGCTCAATTTTTTTATATGTTAGTAACTCTGATTTACATATTACTAGAAAACTTCTAGGAGTTTTTGTTATTCGTAGGTATCATTCAATTATGTAATAAGCATTATTGGTACATCACTCCTTTCTATGGTGTTTATTCTTTATTCCTTACATATATGTATACGTTTAAACATTAATTAATTATTATGGAATATGAACATGTAACCATCGAGTACGTAAATAACGATATTCAGAGTCTAACCAAGCTGTAAAGGCGATCATGTCAGTCTAGTAATAGTACGACTACATTTATTTTACATGGAGCAACCAATTTAGCTGTAAACGAATGTGAAGTTAGAACGTATATCCAAATATTGTCGCTCACAAGCGGGATAAAGTGTTTTCAATCAAACGCAAAAACGAAATGGAACGTTTTATCGAAATAAATCCGTGTAGTGCTGTGGCAACAAAATTTTATCTTCTACACAGGTAATTAATAGTTTAGAATGTGTATAACATATACGTATGTCTGTAATATACATGTCCCATACTTTGCGTTAGTAAAGAGAAAAGAGAGTCCGTCTTCTAGTTGTCAATATTCGCAGTCATTGCGTTTGAGATTGGAGGCAAGGAATTTATGAAAAGAACTTATGGATTAACTAAAAAGAGAATACGAACATGGTTCAAATAAAAATATTCCTCTAAATAGTAACAAAAAGGATAAATTTATTAACAAAATAATGCTATTTAAAAACTAACAGATGTCTATGAGTCTCTATAAAGATAATAATAAAAAAAAACAAAATATGTGAAATAATCACGTACCGACAATGTTCTCTAATCGAAAAGACGATTATCATCCCCGCTGTATCTGTAACAATAACAAAATAAGAATACATAAACGTTGAACAGCATAAAACAAAGTGGCCACGTCTGTCCTTGCAATATTATATTCTCAAATATGTAAAAATGTTTCCGTTGACACCCCCCTCCCCCCCATTAGCCAGTCAGCCATTTCTTACGTACAGTTACTACGTACAGTAGTTTGGATTGTTAGTCAGTCAGTCAGTAAGGCGAGGTTGGCTAGAGCTATATAGGTAGAAAGGGCTAGTAAAGTAGTAGAAAAGGCTAGGCTAGAGCTATATACTCACTTATCTCTATTTACCTACTCTGCTACTTACCTACGCAGGCTATAACCTTCCTTTAAATATTTAATCAACATTGTTAATACACTTTGGGTATCAACAGAATACAATATTATTTTCCACTGACATTGTAAGTGGCGTTGATTTAATCATTGTTACTAGGAATGCTTATTGTCCCGCCTCTAAAGTATTGTTGTCAAGTATATGATGACATCAGCGACTTATATATAGCTATGTTGTGACCAAAATATGCTATATTATTATATAATTAAATGAAATAGCCACTCACGCAGTATTTCACATGTAGCAGGGTAGACTTGGCTAAAATAGGATTTAAACACTCTCTTTTCACCACCTCTAGCCCAATTTTGGAGGCAAAGTAAATGATGATAACGAGAGAGATAAACGAAACCTAGCAAGAAGAAACGGTCCGTTGTTTGCTTTTCACTTGAAAATAAGCTCTTGCAAAAATTTAAAATAAATACTAATAAATAAAATTCGAAAATTTTATACATTTAATTAATAATATAGAAATATTGGTCAAATTCAAGAAATTCAAATTTAATCCAAACTTTGATGAAACATAAGATTATAGGCGAAGTTCAAGAATTTAACATATCATGTCTCCTAATATTTTTTCAAATTAATATCATGTTACATACAAGTACAAGTTTGTATGACTTCTTGAAATAAAATACTTTTCTAATATATATACATCTTCATGGAACATTTAACGGTTGCTGGTTAAAATTATTTGATTAACATATATATTTATTATATAATATAAATATATATATAGATATATAAATATATATATATATATATATATATATATATATATTATATATATATATATATATATATATATATATATATATATATATATATATATATATATATAATATATATATATATAATATATATATATATATATAAATATATATATGATTCTTAGACCTTCAGAAGGCCTTTGACTGTGTGCCACGTCAGTGTATCTGGTGGGCACTGCGATCCAAAGGGATCCCTGAATCCTATGTTGCTATTATCAGAGACATGTACAACGACTCTGTTTCTACAGTTAGGACCGCTGTTGGCGATACCAAACCCTTCCCAATTACAGTAGGGGTTCACCAAGGCTCAGCTCTTAGTCCACTTTTGTTTAATGTAGTGCTAGATACTGTCACGGCTCACATCCAGGACCAGCCTCCATGGCTGATGATGTATGCCGATGACATAGTACTCATTGACGAGAACCGACTGATGCTGGAGCGTAAAGTGAATGCCTGGAAGGGTGCGCTTGAGAACGGTGGTCTTAAACTGAATGTGTTAAAGACCGAGTACATGGCTTGCGGGAACCCAGACTCGAGCACCATCCACATCGGGCCTGAGCCAGCCGTTAAGTCGGAGAAGTTCAGGTACCTTGGATCCACTATGCACGAGTCCGGAGGCATCGACTACGATGTCCACGTCCGGGTTAGCGCTGCTTGGGCCAAATGGCGGGAGGTCACTGGTGTGGTCTGCGATCGCAAAATACCGCATGATCCGACCAGTTCTTCTATACGGCAGCGAATGTTGGCCAGCATTATCTCGGCACACTCAGGAACTTCACGTAACGGAGATGAAGATGCTGAGGTGGATGTGTGGCGTTACTCGGGCTGACCGCATACGCAACACATTCATTCGAGGTAGTCTTGGGGTCCGTCACGTAGCGGATAAGCTCCAAGAGCGTCGTCTGAGATGGTATGGCCACGTTTTGCGCCGGCCTAAGAACTACGTCGGAAGAAAATGCCTTGAGATGTCTGTCCCTGGAGTAAGACCCCCCGGACGCCCAAGGAAGCGATGGCTGGACGTCGTGACGCACGACATGAGAGCCAATGGACTAACCACTGAGGATGCTCAAGACCGTGCAAAGTGGAGTAGACTAAGTAGGAAAGCAGACCCTGGCAAGTGGAAGAAGATAAATATATATATATATATATATATATATATATATATATATATATATATATATATATATATATATATATATATATATATATATATATATATATATATATATATATATATTTGGCAGTCGTAGCAGTGTACAGTGTCTGACTGTAAGCGCGACGGTAGTGTAGTCATAAATTTAGTCATATTCTTTACAGTATGACATAATCGTCTCTAAGTAGTATATAATTCCACTTCACCTCCATCTACCTCCACCTACCAATCAACACGCAATTCCACTATTAATATACAACGAAACGAGAAACCAAGTGATAAATCATAATACTAACCTCCAGTGATACATAAAAAAGCTCTAAAAAAAAGTTCCAAGTTGAACAACCTTTTCATTTTTCCTACAATATCCGAGCGCGTGAGAATACGAGGGTATTATCTAGATTACGCTGCCTACCGTTTTACAAAGGATGCATAATGAGTTTCGCAATGCGTCGCAACTATTTAAAAGGTGACAAAGCGGAATGGCCGTATTATAGGCCTTACAATAGTAGAGATCTTTGATAGGTATTTAAAAAGGCTTTCTTGGATTTAGCTTGGTTTTGTTTAATGTGTTTGCGGAATGGTGACTATGTTTTTTAATTTATTTGAGATAGACTAAGTTATTTATTGCTTTATTTTTGTAGATTAAAATTTTGCTTTCGATTTTCGACTGAATTTAAAACACTGCATTGTGAATGGCGATTGTGAACTTTCTATACGTATTGATAATTACATTTATATAGCCTATAAATACCAATATATGTATTATATTTAAATGAAATTTCAGAGAAAATAAAATCTCTCTGTCACAAATGTCAATCAATACACGTAGAGTTACAAATCCAAACACTAAGTTCTCTTTAATAAAACCCGCATCTGACAGTAAAGTAATACTTAATACAAACGTGATTCATTTGAACGTTAAATTTAAAAATCTTATTATATTCTTAACGATGATCTAGCCATTTTTTATAGCTTGCCTAATAAGTAAAGGCATTGAAGAGATGACACATAAAAATGATATCACCTATCTAATTTATCGGCTTGCTGTACACATTGTAGCAATTTTAACATAGCTAATATATAATGCTATTAATATTCTGTCGACGGTATAAAGAGTCGGAGACGGTTGAGTTTCTCTAGTTGGCTCTCCTTTTTGGAAACGTATTACCCGATTAAGATAATTGTTTATTTGTTTATCATTTATTGCAACAAAAATACATTCTCCAAAGGCCAAAGGCCAAAACGAATTCTCTGAAAAGCACACTGCATTCCCACTTTCCAGCCAATTTTCGAGACAGCGCTGGTGTTTGTCTGTAAACGCAATGAGTCTGAGTTTGTTTCCCTTTCGGTGTATTTTCCTCGATCTGCTAAAACGAAAAGGCATGGCGTTGAGTTTTGCCAATCAGCACGCTGTCTTAAAAATTGGACTAGGTTCCCTCTGCCTCTGCTAGCCGGATAGCGGCTATATGCAGAATACAGTATGAAGCTAAACCTGTTTATTATATTACATCAAAATAACCTCATACAAGTTCTACATCATCAAATCACGTAGTACATCATCAAATCGTCAACTGGTAAATATAAAAAATCACCTAGCGCCAGCCGACTAACATCACGCACATTTATGAATCATTACCCCATTTTATTATTTAAGTTGCCATTTACATACTTATTCAAAAACCGTCACGCAACCAAAAAGCCCTTGTTTACTAAAAATACTTGGAAACGACCATTAAATTCACAAGTCATTCGCAGTTAATTATCTGTGAAATTGGTGTTGCCATCTGCATGTTGATTGCACGCAATCACCGCAAACGAATGGGGCAACACTGAGTCACCTGTTGGCCAGGAATCCCCGGAGAGACGTTAGATACGGCCGGTTGATGAAGGAAAGTTAATCGAATCATCTGGAAATTAGCAAATCTAACAAGGGTCGTGTTACACAAATATTTTGGCGTACAGTATTTGGTTAATATATTTAGTTTTGTAACGGGTGACGTGTAAATGTGTTTTGATATATGTAATTCATGTGATTGGAATCTAATGATGTTATTTAAACACACACACACACACACACACACACACACACACACACACACACACACACACACACACACACACTCATAACACATACTACATTAATTATTAATAATGTGAAAAGTAAAATCGAAAATGTTGAGATGTTTTTTCTTTATTTTCTATCTAAAATATACCTATGAGATTTATTAGGTAAAAGAAGTGTGTGACGTTGCAATTCCTTATTGGTATTAATTTATAATATTATTATTATGATTGTAAACAAAATTTATTCCTGTAGGACACATATTTAACATACTTTTTGCTATTATTTACGATTTTATATATATTTATATATATATATATATATATATATTATATATATATATATATATATATATATATATTATATATATATAATATATATATATATATATATATATATATATATATATATATATATATATATATGTAGAATTCAAATAAATAAACAAGTAATCACTTATTAATTAAAAATGTCTTAGAAGTACACTTTTACAATACAATTTTTTTTCATCATATAGCTACCATATCAATTTAAGTGACCATCAAAGCTAAAGTTCCCTATCCCTTATCCCATATAAATCCCGGTCAATCCCAGCATCCCGGGATCTGGCGTACAAGCGAGTAATGTCGTGGCCACCAACAAATAGTACTATGGATTACCAACGCCTTGATTAACTAAGCTAAGTGTTGTATGTAGGTACTCCTACTTTGTTATGCACCCCTCGTACTTGTGGCGGGATTAGGTGGTTTGTGGTGTGTGAATTTTTAACCTTAGAGCATTTCATTCATATTGTGAACGTACTTTGAAGTATATTGAATTAAGAAATTGCATTGAAATTATCTAAGACGTCGTCTTTTAAAATTACACTAAAAATCTCGCGTCTTTTGGAAAATAGCAAAGTGAAAAGTTAAAAACTATCGAACTTTTTGTAAAAAAAATATATTAAAAAAAATTAAATTGACATATCATATTGTAATGTTAAAACTTAAATGTTTTAAACAATTAATATGAACAAATAGTCAGTCATATTTGTAAACAGAACTAGATGTTCTGTGCCTGTTTACTAATATGTGTGAAGTGTATGAACGTAAAAGCAAGCTAACTTACTCCATCCACACTAAGATTACTGTTTAATCGAAATTAAAACGCTAATCGAAAAGTCACAGCATATATAAATGTTCAAAATAGTATAACTTTTAAAATATTTCAATCATAAGTAAAGTCAATGACAAAAGTAGCAAGTAAAAGTCCCCTTTTAAACGTATCTATAGCGTAATTGGTATTAGTGTATCTTCATAATACCACCAACGGAAGTATGTAATCTGGTATACGGGCGGTTAATGGACGAATTAAACGAACGGGATGCTGAGGAAAGGAGATATGGACCAGTCCCACAGCTAATAAGGTTTTATAACTATATCAGTGCATAATTTGTGTTGAGATTGCGGGAGTTACTTATTATACTCGTATGTTGGTCAGTTTGTTTTAATTTTTTTTTGCTATTACTTTTTCTTATGTACCTTTTAACATAATAAATAGTTAAAATGTAATAGTTTTGGTAGTGTTAAATAAATACTAGCATTTGGCACAATATGAGAAGAATTGTATTCAATAATGTGTTCAGAACAAACACAACTTATTTAATAAGACGTGAAGAAACAAAATAAACATATAGGTCTAGCAGTAGTTTTTTTGAAACAAACAATCAAACAAACTCATCAGCTGTACGAGTATATTGGTATAGTATGGTAGTATAGATAGTATAGTTGTCTTTTTTACGATTGGCATACTCAAATACAAATTTTTAACATAACATATATTGTTACCTAAGTAAACCATCAACCTGAGCAGTAATGTTACGAATGCTAGTTAAAAAAAAATCTGAAAAGTATCCTCTAAGAAGAAATATTGAATTATGGAACACACTACATACCAGTGTCTGCTAAATAGCGGATGTAAAGCATTCCTATGGTACCTGGGAATTGTAACCAGGAAATGCGTCGCGGAATGCCGTTACAATTGCATCACTATGCGTAACGGCACCTCAGAACATTCACATAAAGACTCAATTATATCAGCAGGAACTAAGAAATTGCTTTAATTCCATAATTGTGGTCTACACAGTATATTGAGCTGACCAAACTACAAGACACCGTAGGTCACGTTACACTGGCCCAAAGGCCCAAGTCATCACTCATATTCTTTGCGGCGTCACGACGTGGCCTCAGGTTTAATCTAATTTAAAATTTACCCAGCCATTTCAAAAAGTCCGGCTAATTTGAGAGCGGTGGAGTGGTGTGGTGCGCCACTGAAATCTACAGGGTAGTGTCTTGAGAGCGTGAGGGCGCATTGACCGCCCTATTTAAATATTCACTCTTTGAATTTATTTTTAGGAGCACCTTCGCTGCGACATGCCGCCTCTTTAATCATAAGCCTGCATAAAGTGCCGTCGGAAAACGCAATTAGCGATTCTTAATGTATGTAGCCGCTTCCTCATCTTCATTACCCTTTACGAGGTTATATTCACGTCGCTTATATTCTTTGAACAAATTTTTGTGCAGCTTAAAACGTTTTTATAACCTCCTATTATGCTATTAAAGTTACAAAGTTAGTAAGAAATATATCTATGGACGAAGAACGAAAAGTTTATTTGTTTAATTTGGCTTCAGGGTGTATCCTGCATAGAACAGGGTAAGCAGAGGGAACCTAGTGTTAAGACATTCCAATCCTCCTTTTCGCCTCGAGAAATTGCGTGTTCAGTAGCAGAACTCAACGCCACGCCTTGTCTTATTACTAGAGCGAAGTAATGAAGGAAATCAAACCTATAACTTTTGCGCTGCGCCACGACATCCTCGAGTTGAATTTAATAGATATTTTAGACCTACGTGGCATAGACAGTAAATCTTTCCATAGATTTGGTCCGGGAACGTGATGAATGACGCGGAAAAATGTTTCGCCTCGTCTTGTTTCTGAACAGGTATCCCTCCGCATTAAACAGATTGATGTCGGCAAGCCCGAGGCGAGCCCTCACTTATCGTAATTAAAACCTTTAAAAGATTTACACTGTACGAGCGTTCTCACCACAAATTTCGCTTTGAAGGTCGTTTATCGAGGCTTAAACCTTATTCTGATTTTCGGAATCTCCAGACTCAAAATAAATTCTCGAATTGAGGCTTTGCCAAACCAAGAGTGGATTCAAACTGTTTTTAATTAACAGTGTATGGATTTTTCGGCTCGTATTACTTTTTGTTTTGTTTAGATTCAGCGGCCGATGGAAAAGAGGTCGTTTATTTTGTATCTAGTGTTTAACAAAGAGTAATTAATATTTTTGAGGTTTGTTTATGTGAGCCAAGCTCTGGAACGAGCAGGATGTTTTGTTTGCTGGTTCACCTAGTGCGAGCACGTGATTGATGCGTACGTACCTACAGGTATGTTGCTAGCTGTACAATGAATTGTCATTTAGATATGAAGCCTGTTCATTTCAGTTTAGAGCAATGCTCTTTTCGTGTTTAGTTTATGGTAGTATATGATTTTTGATTCTTCTAAAATTTTCAAAGATTATCTAAATATACCTATGTATATAATAGTACTTAAGTGCCTGACTGAATACGTAAGTCAGTTTAAGTCGTAAATAGGGGAAGGTAATTGGCTTCTGACATCCAACACATGTACACATTAAGGTGACAATGGTCGGTAAGCGTAGACTATGGTGACATCAGTGCGTCCACATGTCTTATGATACATGTAGTTCCCGAGATATATGTAAAGATAAATCGTAACAAAAATTAACAAAAAAGTTAAAAAATACATGCCTTGCGCACGCACGTTAATTAACTTTAGCCAGATCTGCTATTGATTACATATTATTAAAAAAATATTTCCACCATAACGAACGAGTTTTAATTACGGTAATTTTAAAAGCTTTTATAAATGTATGAGCGGAAACAAAGAATTAAATAATCCAAGCCATTCACAGCTGCTATGCTGCCGTTGGGCCGTGGGCTACGGATGAGTAATGTTTCAAACGAAAAAGCCAAGAGGCGAACACTAAAACTACAAAATTTTATTTATTATACATTAATGTAAAAAGAGTTGTACGAGTATAGGTTTTGATAATGTTTTATGAGAATTTTTCCCATGAATCGATATTGATAATATGCTAACAATGCATTGTGTTTGTAAGTTATGTGTTATAATAGAATAAATTAATATTAATGCATTGGTTTCAATGTTACTGCGGCAGTGACCTTGAAACGTGCCTGATGAATTGTCATAGTAGATTCAATTCCAGTCAGGGGAATATTTATATAAAGAATGGATATTCATCCTTTTTCTTAAGACATCAAGTTACGCTTGCCATACAAAACGCAGTGTATCTAAATCTATGATATCGATCTATATCTTACTTGGTACAAACTGCGTTATGGGTTTGATTTTGAGATTTAATTACTTTCAACTTTCTTCAATCTGTTAAAAAAACAAAGCACGGCGTTGAGTTACTGGAGCAACTCAACACGGAAAGCATGGAACGGAGTGTCTTAGCACTAGGTTCCCTCTGCCTACCCTGCTACGTGCGGGATACAGAGTGAAGCTAAAAAAAAACCGTAGAAGTTACAACACTTATCGTCTCAAACGATTTTCTACCCAATGCATTGTCGTGCCGTAATGTTGGTAATAAACAACTTAAGAAAATTTATATGAATCATTTAAATACGTTTACAAGCGTACACATTGTGGTGGGATGATTTATTCAAGAACGTTATGTAATAAGCATTAATATTACATTTAATATGGAAAAAATTTGTAACGCTTCTCCAAACGTTTTGCCTTCATTGTGTACTAACGAGTGTGATTAATTCCAGCGGTGTGGAAATCTTTGATATGTTTTTAGCATTTGAATGGGTTCTTTTACTGATACACTTGTATGAGTATGGATGAATATATTTTGAAATATTTTAGAATAGTTAATTAATATGGTATAAGATGTTTTTCTTTTTAAAATAAGTTGACTGATAATGCTGTTGAGTCAGTCAGGACTCAGGTGTCAGGTCACAATGTTGTGATAAAATGGTGGGTAAGACGAGGAATATAGGATGTCCTAACATTAAGACACTCCGTTTCTCACTCTCCGCTTTATTTTGGACTTTATTAACAAGTGGCGGAACTCAACGCCGCGTTTTGTTCAATATGAGTGATTCGATCTCACAAGTATAGTTGACAGTCAGACGTCGCCAGGACGGCTTAAAATATATTAAGATTAAAAAATATTATAAATCGAAAAGGAAGTTGTTACTGTTTAAATGACACACGTTTATAATTTCATAGCCGCTTTTAATTTTTCAATAAATTACATTAATTTCGGTTATATATGGGGTTAGCAGATATATGTATAGCCACTATATATACGGTATTACATCCAGGATCAGCCTCCATAGATGATGCTCGCTAATGGTACAGTATCTACTCAATAATGAAAATCAATTTATGCTAGAGGATAAAGTGTATATGGACGTGTAAGGACATTTATATTTGACATTGGACGTTTCTTAGGAACTACTATAACTAATACTATTTAATATAGTTTCAAAAACAGTTTTATCTTAGATTTCTATGATCTGCTTCCGAAATACCTTACATTTTTCTACTTTCAAGAAATTAGCGCACTCATGTCTTACAGAATCGTAGACGATCTTGAGATCATCACACGAGAACAGCTCACAAAAAGAAGAATTGATGCTTCTTTGTATCTTCTAGTGTGCAATTTGAACCTACAGCCTAGATAGACTGTTTCAATATTAATTAGGCATGTTCTATTTATAGCAGTGTAAAATTTTCAAAGCAATAAAATTTAATTAAAATATATTAAAGTAAGTAACATAATTATTTATTATGGCCTTGTTTGTCATCTTAGAACTTGTTTCTTCTGCCAAGTTATTTATTAATTGTTATCCGTTCAATTAACGTTCACGCTTCATAAAATTGGCTTTATTGATATTTTATTAGGAGTTAAATGGCTAACGAAGCAAAACAAAGTCAAAGGTCGAACTTTATGTTTGTTGAAGCGACGTCGTACCTCGGATTTCCTTAAAAAGGGTGAAATCAAGCCTATTCCTAAATCGGATATTCTGTCAATTAGCGAGGGGATTAATTACTTTGGAAATCTGCGTAATTCCTCCTCCCTTGGATCTTAGATGAACAATTTGAGCAAAATAAATTATAATAGGTTTTTATACTTTAAATATACTTTTTTTTTTACTTTTGGTCGGAACTTTTGGTTTGAGGATTTTAAAGATACAAAAATATGTCAAAATAACACCAACAGGTAGGCAGTGTACCATTTTCCGTCCAATATTCGAGACATTGCTAGTAGTACAGTCAGACACTGACCCACTACGCCACGATGGCTTCATCAAAAATAAGAGGTTTCAACGTGAAGCTTCTACTAAATAATATTGATGATACATATCTTTAAATCTGCAAATAATCTGGACTATTAAAAATCATAGAATAATATACATTAAAATGGATTTAAAATGTGTCTTAGCTATATAAAAAAAATAGTTTGGTACAAATGGCATTAGGTTTTATTTATTTTTTATTTACGTTTATTTCACTAAGGACACGTAGTTTATATCTTTTGTATTATTTGTCCTAGATAGAGCTATACATTTATTTATTTTGCTTCTCCTACCTAAGCCTGGACAAAGACAATTACCTTACAGTAATTCCTAAGACAATCTAATATACCGATATTGTATGTCTTTTTCTATCTAACAAAATTAATATAATTTTACTTATATTACTAATTACTTAAGCAACCAGATTAACATAAACAATTAATTAAAATAAATAAAAAACAAATGTTAACAAGAATACTTACATACGCTTCTATATAACTGAAAATAGAATATTATCCACCAGTTTAATCTTCAATTAATCCTAACAGAAAATTATTACAGCAATTTACTTGGATGCTCGCTGCTAATATATAATTAGACCTTATTATGTACATCATAAAGTACAATTTCATTTGCAATTAACCTGGTGTGGAGTAAAGTGGGGATTATATGACGTCATACTATCTGCACCTAAAATTAAATGCTAAGATCCTTTGGGAATTGAAATGAGGTCACAATGTAATCAGGCTGTGGTAAGTTTTGTATCGGTACCTATATATGTATAGAAATTTAATACTGTTCAACGAAAAATCGCGATAAACTTTAATTATAGTAATGGAGATTAATTAATAAGCAATTTTAATGTTATTCCGACTTTAAAAGCTTTAAATTGATACTAAAGATCAAAATACAACTAAAACTTTACCATAACAATATAAAAAGTAAGCATTGTGAATACTAAGAAAGCTTCGGTCGATGGAATTCTTGCAAAGAAGATCGAGAATAAAAAAATTTCTTACGCATATCAAAATCTTGTTCATGTACAATATATAAAAATATAATAAACTCTTACTTTTAAATATGATTAATTAGCACAAGTTAATTTGAAATCGGTTTTGAATGTAACATGGTATTGAGTTCCGCTACTTCACTGCTACTCAACGTATGGAATTGGGTGGAAAGGGGCTTCCCGGTCCTGATTACTTAACTCAAATTAAAAATATACAGTATAAAATTAATTTCAATTATGTTAATTAATTTGACAAGCTATAAACAATTATATTAATACTTGTAGATTTTCAATTATGATATTAACGAAACAGTTTCAATTTTCAAATGGCCGTTTGAAAAATTGCTTTTAAGACGAAAAACTTACGTTTTGTTATATCAAGACCATTCTTACTGTCGTCAGTTTACACAATACGGCTTCCTCTTGCCCTAAATGCTTTACAAACTTTGGGCTATCTGGGTCAAAATGGGGTCAAATACAATGACGTTTATATTAAAAAAAAAGTATCATAATAATAATGTCATGGTGATACAGCTCTTTTAATAATTTTGAGAACTGTGTTCTTTATAATTTGAATATTACTTTCTTGTGATAAATAAACTACAGTCGTATTTTAATTGTTATTATGGAAATTTTAAATAAATATATATTAATTTAAAAAAATCTTTCTAAATATCATATCATATCATATACTTTATAAATATCATATCTATGTAAAAGCATATCTTTGTCTTCATCCATATATGTACCTAAAAGGTTTTTGGTAAATTTTTGTCCAATAACGTCGCATATTATGTTCAGAAGTTAGAACAAGCAATATATTTTTCTGCAAATTATATCTATGGGAGACTTGAATCTGTGTAAATCACTGTGATAGAGTATAGAGCATTACAAAGCTTTTGTTACAAAAACATATAGTTGTATATCGCTATAATATTCAAATACGTTAACCGTTACAAACATAAAAAAAACTTGTAAATGTTTAAAGAACACATATATTTTTTTTAACGCAGCAGGATTTGAAACCGCGCCTCAAGGATACTTAACTAAGAGATGCTAACTTCGTAATAAGTTGCAAAAAGCATACAAGAACTTTGACGCAGCTTGAAGAACATATGGCTTAGTGGTCAAAGTGTTTGGGCGGTTTTCATGAGGCGCTGGTTCCAATCCCGCTGCGTTCAAATTTCTATGTTTTCTTAAAGTGTTTTTCTATCCTTAGTGTGTATTAATACTTTTAAAATAAGAAAAGGCCCATTTACATATATTTTTGGTTATCATTACAATATAAAGAATCTAATTAACACGACCCATTTAATATAGCTGTTTAAATTGAATAATTAACAATATTATCTCGTTAAACGGATTCTCGTAAAGCCTCGTCCATACTTCGCTAATTAAACTTTGACTTTTATGTATGTAACTTGTAAGGAACAAGATGTAGCTGGTTATGGACAAGTCACTTTCTTTTTTAAAATTTTTTGCGTTGCTTTTTATTTGAGAATATTATGTGTACTATTCATGATTTTTTCATGGAAAGTTTGGATCTACTATGGGATTTATAATGAATAACAAAGTTTGTATTAAATTGCTGTATAATTTAAAGAACTTTTTGTATATAATTATTATTTTGTTTTATTTAATTATTGTTTTGTATGTATATATATATATATATATATATATATATATATATATATATATATATATATATATATATATATATATATATATATATATATTATATATATATATATATATATATATATATATATATATATATATATATATATATATATGTATATATATATCAATAAGATTTGTATGGAACACAATATTATATACATAAATATGTAAAGAAATAATAATTATAGCGGTACCAAACGTCGCTGCTGTATCGAACGGAGAATGGTGTAAGGAACGATATTCTACTTAGTTAAGATCCTAACAATCAAGACAAACTAAATTTAATACCAAAATTCAAAATGATCATGACAATACGGATGTAGTTGGAATTAGTGTAGTTGAGGCCATAGTGGCACAGTGCTGGCTGTAAACGAGCCAACGCGCCGGTCGTAGATTCTATCCTGAATCATTTTCATTTCATCGCTCTTTTTTTTTCGTTGAGTACCTTCACTCAACAGTCAACACGCAATGTCTCGGACATAGGGCGGAAAGTCCAAAAGTTTCCTCTACTTGCAGTACTATATGGGGAATAAAGCGTGAATCTTTCTTTTAGTTTTTATTTAACAAAGTGTGGAACGGAGTGTCTTAACACTAGGTTCCTTCAATATACAGTTCCCTCTGGTTACCCTGCTATGTGCGGGATACAGCGTAGAGCTAAGTAGTAAATAAATAAATAAATAAATATTTAGTATATATAAATAAAACAGTTTAACTGGATTAATCGAGTATATATTAATCGGGTCGCGGATTAATCGAGTCTACCCGTGACCGACGGACTACTGCAAAGTGTTCGAACGTCGGGTTTCCAAAAAATGTCAATATACGCGATTAATCCGATAAACTATTTTATTTAGTATGTATAGATATCGAGAAAACCAAAGAACTTATTAGTATATGTAAAGCCATTATGGTGCAGTTCATACAATGCTCTTGTATAGGTGTGGGTTCGAATACCATCTGGAATGATACTAAATGCATATCATTCGGGAAACGTAATAAACGGATGTTATGTGCCATCTAATGTGGTTAGATCTTTATAGTTGATTCGTTATGACACGCATCCGTTTCAACCGTGCTAAGAACAAAGCACTTGGTCACCGTTGAGTCGTCTCTGAATAACTTCAAAGGGAGGAAATTCTTAATTTATATCAACACGGGCATTTATATTTGTCATTATCATTAGTTTGTAATTTTAAATTATTCATTTCAATATGTTTTTTTTTAGTCCTCCATATGTCCTCGTGAAGGAGAAGGTTTATTGTTCTATTTTTCTAAGAATCTTAATATTCAATAAGATTAACTTACAAATAACTACTTGTTATTATAGATTAGTACCTACCCAATAATATAGATAGACAATTCGTTTCAGTCAGCTTTCATATATAAAATATCGTATCATGTTAAATTAGTACTAGCACTATATTATTAAAGGCATGACCTTATACCAAACCAAGTACACATTCCAAACGATAGCACGTTTACACGTTTTAGCAACGTTATGAGCAATAACTTAGTAGCTGACGTAAAATGTGGGGCTTGCCGGCCATTATAACTGCACTGTAACAAAGTTAATTTCCCTCTTTTAATTACCATTATTTCAAACGCCAAGGTAGTCTTAATCAGTGTCGAGAATATAAAGAGGTTCCAAGTATCTTTACATTTTATAGTTAAATAGAATATCACTTTGATATATATTCTAAATAGAGCACCATCGGAGCCAACTAATTTAATTTAACTTTTTTAATTAAATATACGATGTTAATAGGTTCGATGTCCGCTGTAGGTATTATCAATTTCAGTACCTATCTATATATATATATAGCTTGACATCATATTATTCGATAACTTTTTCAAAATTATATATATGTACAAACAGCAATAAACCATTTACTTTGAAAGTGGTGTAAGTCTATATTTTTCCTGTTTCGTGAAAATGTTAGCTTAAGACGTATGTTAATTAAAAATGTACGCCATTTATAGGCTCATACGAATTTAAAATTGTACAAAACATAGGATTATTTTAGTTAGAAGTTACATCACTTTTTATATAAATATAGAGTGCGATATCAAAATGACCACATACCAATATTTTGTCTAACGTAAGCAGTAGGTATAATACAATATCTACCAAAAGACAACGAATAAGTAACTTTATAACAGTACTAAATATTAATAAATATTTTGTAGGCCAATCAATAAGCAAACCTATGTATGTACGTACGCAAGTTAAATTAATAATTAATAATGAGAAGCTGTTACGTCTGTCTGTCTGTCGTCAGACGAGGGCGGGCGCAGCGCACCGCGACGATGACACCGAGTAATTTTGTATGGAAAACATTCGTTAATAGCATTCCGTTGAAAAATTGCAAAGTGGATTGTGTTTTAATTATATATATATCACTTTATATATAATTATATCACTTTACATTCTGAAGATTAATATGTAGTTTAAATAAATTATGTTATATTTATAAACATAATTTTTCCAAGAAGAATTTCTTTAAGACACTCTTCTTCCCTTTTCATGTGAATTCTAAATGTGCAGGCAGCACCTGTGGAATATCAGAGCTCAATGCCGCACTTTGTCTCACCAGTACAGAGAAATAAATATAATTCATACTCAAGACAAGAGAGAACCCGCGATCATTTCCAAAGTTTTCCCACTGTGTCACTATGGCCTTGATAACATGGCCGCCGTAGTCTTGTGATATAGAACTTAATTTTTGATATAAGAACTGTTAATTATCACTTAAGTTTACTTACCCAATTATTCATATAAAATACAACCGCGACCACAATCAATAAGAGAACGTCACTAAAATATCAAAAACGCCTATAAAAAAATTATCATAAAAATAAAAATTAAAAAAAAAAACCTATCCACACTTTATACAACACATTAAGTGTATAACCGTAAATTTTCCAACGATCCCCGATGCCAAAATAACAGTCATTAAATTGATTCCACCAACGATTCGGATTCGGTCATCAAAATTGAAACGTTTTAAATAATCGATTGTGTTTGCCTTCGTGTTAGTCCATTTGTGCCCGCTGATTGCGAAGTTAAATTGGATTACACAAATCATGGCTTGCTCCGCTCAAACGAGATATATTCAAGAAGAAACGGCATAATCTCGTTCCACGATTATTTCGTGTGTTAATGTTCATATAACATTTAATATTAGTTCTTTGTTCATTTTATGGGATATTTATTTAAGTACGCGTAGGTATATCTGTTATATACGGGTAGGCAGAGAAAGCTTAGTGTCAAGATATTTGAGACATTGCTGGTCAATTAGCGTAACTCATCACCGAGTATAAAACAATCTAAATTTAATTACATTTAGTTTTGATAATTGAAGGTATTTTAAAGCCTGCAGATGAAAAGTATAGCTATTTGAATAACTAACCTAACCTATCAAGTATTATAAAATTACTATTTTCCATGACAACACTGGGTGTTTCTTAACACTAGGTTCCTACGGTCCCTCTAACACTAGGCCCCTCTGCCTACCCTGCTATGTGAGGGATACAGCGTGAAGCTCAAAAAAGCTTACGCCCTATATGTGTTATTATTAACAACAGTTCAAAAGTTAAATGTATACTTAATTCAGAAACATACAAACAAAAAATTAAATAAAAATCATGTACCTAAATTTCAAGTGACGTACACAATAATTATTATAACAAATATAATAAAAAACCCCTATTATTACGAAACAAGTAGGCAGTTATTGGAAATCATTAATTCAATAAAAGAAATGAGCGTTACAATAAATAACACTAGCAGGTGGCGTCTTAGGCCAATCACGATTCCATCCACGTTTCTATTTATTATTCCCACAGCAGGTATATATCAAAAACATTGCTTGTCCGTCCGAAATTAAGCCGTGAGCCATTATTTATGTTCGATAGCAATTTTCCAAATTACAGATTTAATTTGCCTATAGAAACTGATTGGGCGACCGCCCGCGGTACCTACCACGTTCCATTTGTATGAAATGCTATATTAGATCCGAAAATATCCGATATTAGATCTTCTTTGTGATCTTTTTAATATTAAACGGAAATATGTTAATTTGGAAGAAATTAATGGGACTGCTTAGTAATATTTGGATAGATATTATTAGTTATACTGTCCTGTGCGATACAGGAATAAATATCAAAGTATTAATTCTAATATATAGATTTAATGTATATAGATAGATTGATAATAGGTTTTGTGTTCTATATAATATTTTAAGTAGAATACGAACCTGTGACCCCCCCCCAAAGGAGTTATTGCCAAGTAAATTCAATGCACGTACATATTTTGGATACTTAACACGACCTCATCTCACGCAATCAGTTGTGTAAACGACTGTCGAACAACAAATAGAACGAATACGCCGAACGCGAATCCGAAGCGATCAAACGAACAGGCCAATTAGGGAGGCTACGATAATGAGTTGTCAAAACAAGGATTCCATTTAACCGTGCCCATAAATTCACACCACTCCACACTTATGAAGGCGGGGTAAAGTTCACATTCCAATGGAACGGTGCTTTAATAATTTTGCACATTTAATACCAAAGTTGAATTGTGAAAGTTCACTTGCTCGGATTTTAAAGTTTTACGCAAATCCGACAATTAGCGCATATCCATGTTTTTTGGTTGGGTTACTGCTATGGGATTGTTTAAGCAAGGTCGTCTTAGCGGTCAAAGTAGGTCAGACACATAAATCGGGAGATGTGGAGAACGTAATGTCTCTACTAGTTTCGCCATAATTTGAATTTGCGTGTTTCACTAAGATTTAATGCATTAGAAGCGTCTTCAAAGGAATTATATATATATATATATATATATATATATATATATATATATATATATATATATATATATATATATATATATATATATATATATATATATATATATATATATATATATATATCTCGAATTTGAATTTGACGTCGTCGTGACACAACTGCAGAGCGGCTGACTGTACAAACGAAGATTGTGGGTTCAATCCCTACTCGGCAAACTGAATTAATTTAATATCCTCTCTTTGATAAGAATACAAAGCGCGTCATTTAATCATTTAACACGCAATATCTCAAATTGGGCAAAAAGTTGGAAACGGTGTGTCTTAACACTACATTCCTGTTTTATACAAGTATAGCTACAGCGTGAAACAAAAAATAATTTGATAGAAGTGCCTTATCCGCATATTTACAAAATTTGAACGATTTACGGCTATATTTAATATTATAATATAGATATTTTAAGATTTTGTTAAATTCTTAGAACCATCTGTGAACATTAATTAAGCTTAAAGCAAATTTAAAGCCGTAATGCCTACATTGGAGCATTGGGCGCGATCGCGTTATTAATCACCGTTATAATTTCTCTGATTGATGAAGACGTATCTTAAGGCATTAAGGGTTAACTGTAACATTTTAGCTTTTTGTGAGTTTAGTTTTCCTTTATAATTTAAATCTTGACATTTATAAATATATTGTGCAGCAATGTTTAGCTTAAAATTCAATTTATTTATTTTTTTTACTTCACGCTGTATCCCGCATATGGCAGGGTAAGCAGAGGGAACCGTAGGAACCTAGTGTTAAGACACCTTTCCCCGCTTTCCGCCTTTCGAGGCATTGCGTATTGCGTGGCGGAACACAACGCCGCGCATTGCCTTGTTGCCAGAGCGAAGAAAATAAAAAAAAAAATTCTTTCCTCCCGTGGTAATCGAACCCACAAACCGTCGCATTTACAGGCAGACGCTGTCGCCGCTGCGCTACGACGTAGAAAATAAATCAAATATGTAATAATATTATCAGCAATATAATAACTTACATCGCTAAAAGATATTTTAATCAAATTTACAAACTGAACACTAAATTAGTAAAAAAATAAATAAAACATATTACATATAACATAGTATTTTTACATATTCTTACAAAACTTTGAGCGCCTTATTTGCCTTATTTACTTTATATCATACATTCTTCGCAATGTAATTGTCTGCTTTGAGCCTTTAAGTGATTTATACGACTACGAAATACAATGTTAGTAGAATATTATACGATAAACATTCTAGCAACGTGCGACAGCTCTGAAATATTTAACGTTGGTGTTTTTGAATACGTCTATAGGTTCTGTAGTAGTGATCAATACTCAATTGTATGCTTAGACTAGACGCGGCGTTGAGAACCGCCACTCGACCCACAGTGGGCAAAAAATTGGGCGGAAAGTGGGGAGCTTCATGTACATGAATATATGGAATATATTACAATGTCTTTTATTGAGTTTTTAACACATCAACGTATTAAACTAAAGTAGGAAAAAAATATTCATTTTAACCAATCCATTTATAGCCGAAATCTCGTTCACTGCAAAAATACATTACCGAAAATTTTTATACGTACTGATTTCCACAGAAATCTTAAAATTTATTTACGCAGAATGAGTGCAAATGTTAACTCGAACGATACGAAAAACGCAAAAAAAATAATTAAAGCAGAATACTCACTCACTGAGATGAAAATCTGATAACGAAACACCCACCTGCGAACAAATAAATATTTATACGTTAGATGAAAGCCCTCTCTTAGCATTGCCTAAGCAGGTTTTCCATTGAATCCCATTTCTTTGTGCATGTCAAAAAAAGTTATAAAGCCTCCTCATTCGTAAGACGCCTTTCAAAAATACCACGTATGAATGTGCAAGGCCATGGACGACAAGCGAGAAGAGTGGATTTGCAAAAGAAAATTATATCGGATCGTGAATGGGGGAAACATGAGCCTTTAGAAGATGTACGCCAAATGTATTCACACGAGATATTTTTTTTTATTATGGACTCGTTTGAATAAACATGTTTGTATATTTAAAGCGTTTGTGGCAGTCGTGATGCCCCAGATTGTACTTGGTGCGGGTTCAAATCTTACTCTAAATATAGTACAAGCTCGCTTTCATAGACTTGTTAATTGCCTCTCATGTTACATGATAACCAAAAATATTTACTTAAAATTATTATTATAAATGCTATATATTACATTAGAAAAAAATACATAAAAAATAGCTTCCCGCTATTTCCCGCATATAGCAGGGTAGACAAGAGGGAACCTAGTGCTAGGACACTCTATTCCCCAATTTCGAGACATTGCGTGTTAAGTGGCGGAAATCAACGCTGCGCTTTGTTCGTCGAGTTGGAATCGAACCCACAATCTTAGTAATTGCATTCAGACGCTGTACTGCTTTACATTAAACAATATTAGTTACACAACCTAATACACGTATACGGGCAATTTTTATCATATAATCTAACATTCTTAAAGTAGGTTTTTTAGAAAATGCAATAATTAATTTATTAAACGTATACGCCTCAATCCAAGCACAAATATATAAAAGGCAGGTCTGATTCATTCAAGAGACGACATTCTAATGCCTAAAGAATCATATTAATTCAACGTGAACTATTTTGTTTACGGAAGCTTTTCTCTTTAACATTACATTTAATAAAATGTGGGCAACTAAAAATAGGCCTACATTTAAATGATCCTCGACGCTCATAGGGCGAGACTGGGGACTCTGGAACGTATTCAAATGCAGCTATAACGAGAACAGATTTCAAAACCTCTTTTAGTTTAGTAAAAGTACTGTTTATGCTTCTACAATTACCTTAATCAAGTATTTTACGAATATTGCTCTGCTGAAGTGTATATATATTTATATTTATATATGTATGTATAAAATGGCTTCGAAACACAGCCAGAATGTTAGGTTAGGTTTTTCATCATTTATATTATTAGAAAAGGAATTGAGTCCGTGGAAATTCCCATGTTGATTTATGACTGTCCTTTCACTGAAAATATCTTGACGGTCGTAAATTCAAGTGCGGGCTATCAAACCGTCATAACTATCGATCTTCGGGTGCAGCTCAGACACGTCGGCACTCCACGTAATGGATAGCGAGTCGACACGGTGACAGCAGGTTAGCATATGCATGTACTGGATTGAGTGGACAAAGTCCATGGGTACGTGTTGTTAATGGAGTTGCGAAGAAAAAAATTAAGAATTCTCATAAGATATCCAAAACTGCGTGAATTTTTCGAAATATAATATATATCTTGAAAATATAACATATATCTATATTAAAATATCAACACCAAATAGTACTTGACATAAAGTCTAATGAGACAAGAATCCTAATTCTTATAACGAAATTCTCGCTTTTATATTTTATAATATCAATCTATGACTTTCCCGTCAGTAGAAGATTGATGAATTCGACATTCTGACAAGATTCATTGGATGCTAAAAGCAAAAAAATGGTTTCACTGTCCAAACTTCGGGACAGTAACATCGTTTAGTGGCGTTTTTGTGGTATTAAGCCGTCATAACCTTAAGCTCAATACATTCGCCGCTCCAGCAGATACTAGATAGCAGAATCACGGTACAGGCATTGAAGTATGCAGGGGATTGACAATCTATTTATGGGTTAAATCGGATTTACGGTAAAGCTGGCTATTTTTAGTTTTGTAAAATGTCTTCTCGAATTTTGCGAACACGATCTGATTCAATTCATAGAGGAGAGGGAGAGGATTCAGTAACGTTGATTAGGTTTACTTTTTTTGTATTGTCGATATGAAATTATTGTTTAGGATATACTATTATAGTATTTCCATAGGTGTATATTTAATATATACCTATTTGTGAGAAACAAAAAATTTGTCTACCTTTGGTTAAAACTATTACTAAATGATAATAATTCTCTGGTACCTAAGTCTTCTTGAAAACACAAAAAATACTTATACTCGTAGTTATTCGCCAGCACCATTAATAATATTAAGCGCTGGTATAGTATTATTTTTGTAAATAGCCGATGTCTATTTTCCAATGGAAAGTGGTTGTTTGTGTCACATATTTCGCGTATCATAATACAGACTGGCTAGCCTGGAGACGGCGTCGTGGCGCCGGGGCTCCGCTTTCACGTCGTATACGGCAAAGAGTAGGCAATGTTTAGTTGAAAAATTTGCAAGTTTCTAATTTAAAGTCTGTAGAAAATAAAAGGGAATAGCGTTATGTACATACATACAAGTGAGACAACATTTTATATAAGTGCATTTTTGTTTTTCATACATTTCATACCTTAGAATATCTGTCAAATTCTTATTATTTTATTTTCTAATATAATATGAAAGGTGACGCTATATATAGGTAATTGTTTAATAAAACACGTTTCGTGTCGTGGCGAATATAAATAAAATTGTTCTAACATTAGGTATACTTAAATATATTACCATATTAATTTGGGACTATACGGGATATATTTTTAGTTTCACGCTATATCCCGCATATAGTAGGGTAAGTAGGGTAAGCTTAGTAAGACTTTGCGTTCACTACTTTTCGCCCAATTTTTAAAACTGCGCGTTGTGTGACGTAACTCAACGCCGCGCTTTATCTAACAATACGAAAATAAATGATGCCTTTAAGTTAGCTAGGTAACCCACATTCACTGTGCTTACAATCAATCGCACCCTACCAGATGAATAAATATTCAAAATAAACATATATATATATATATATATATATATATATATATATATATATATATATATATATATATATATATATATATATATATATATATATATATATATATATATATATATATATATGTATATATATATGTATATATATATATATATAATGTATATATATATGTATATATATATATATATATATATATATATATATATATATATATATATATATATATATATATATATATATATATATATATATATATATATATATATATATATATATATATATATATATATATATATTCAAAATATGCAAATTAAATAGAAAAATAGAAAAAAAAACCATTCAAATGCAAATCGTCTGGTCTGCATTTCACATCTGTGATAAGTATAGTGTTACATTCACCGCAGATTTCATACGCTCTGAGGACCTTTCCTCGATACGCCGAGACGCAGCTCCCTGCGTCAATACGGGGGCATTCGTGACGCGAATAAAAAATTATCCCACAACTTTGTTGATAAATTCAAGTGATCTTCATAAGTGCTTGTAGCTTGCGCAAATTGAATACGAACACATCTCGCATTAATGGCAACGTTGGAATTTAGATCGGAATATTCCGAGTTTCGTTTGAGCCAAATGCAGTTACCATTGACGATGAATTCGTTGATATACCTAGTCGTAGTGCTGCGAAATTTCGCCTATTCATGTATTCGATACTTTGTATCGTTTCAATTTATATGCGCTAATGTGTTTTTTTTTATAGAACAAGTTGGATTTGAGTTTTTTTTTTTTGGGAAATAGAAATATGAATTGTGACACAGTTTTGTTATTGAAAAAAGAACTTTCTGATAAAATTTAAAAGCTTTCTGATAAAATATATTTTTATTTATATATACCTACCTATAAATATTTTCTTCAGGCTTAATACGTAATACATACCACCCGCATTAAGCTAAGTAGAGAAAACCCATGGTCAAGACATTTCGCTCTTCGCTTTTTCCGTATTTTATACAATTTAACGACACTACGTGTTAAGTTACGGAATTTAACGCCGCACTTTAAATTTATTTATTTAATAATAAACATATACATATCTTACAAAAACATTTGTCCCGTAGAACTCAAATCCAAACGTGAATAAGTGGTCTATTTACTACTGAACTCTAGGTTACAATCGGAAGCTAATGAAATAGTAATATTATGCTCATAATATATTACCAAATAAATATTTTCACTATTGATACTGTCTATTTACTATAACGTGACTCACATGAATTACAAATGAGATTGAATACATTAAGTATTCAACATACATCTTGAAGGAGCAAACGAGAGAAAAAATTGTCGGCAAATGTAACATTTATATGAGGTAAAATTTATCAAAATAAAGGAATCTACATGTTAATATCTAATGTTCACGACACAATAAAATCTAAATAAATTTAAAAAAAAATACATCTATTCTTGTTAATTAATTAATTATGGTTGTGTGGTACTCAAGATATCGATTAGTGTATAACGTAAATTAAATCTCTATGTAATACAGAAATAAGAATTATAATTTAAATATCTTCTCTGAGTCAGGCTAAAATCTAAACTTTATATAATAAACCTAGTATATTAAAAACGCCTAAATCTCCAAAAAACATCATCTACCCATACATCTAAATACCATATCGTCCTATAAAATATCATTACAATTTAGCTATGAGTGTTGTGACTTCCCGTTTCATAGTTAAATGCCCTTCCAGACCGTGCAGGTCTTTGTTGCCATCAATGGCCGCTATAAAACAATAAGTGGCCATTGTTCGTTGACGGCAATCATCGTAAAGCGGTGCAACGCATCTGCGAGCGAACGTACCTGCGAGTTTTTATATTTCTATTGCATTTTAGATGTATTTTATATGGAATATTAAAGGATTTGAAAAGTTTTATTACAATGGGGCAAGTCCTGGTCTTTATCCGGTTGTGTTTGAAGAATGGACCAAGTCTAATGAATGTGTAGATTTGTTTATTTTTATTTATAAAGTTATGCTCAGTACAATACTTAAAAAACATAAGCTACTCGTAGTATAAGATTTATTAAAAAGGGAACGTAATGAGCAATAACCATAGTATATTTGACCAATTAGTAGTATAGAAATAGTATAGGAATATATATTTTATTGGCTTCACGCTGTAGGTATCCCGCGTCTTGCAGGATAGACAGTAGGAACATGGAGTCATGCCGTTCCCCTTTCGAGATTTCGCGTGTTGAGTAGCGGAACTCAATGCCGCTTACTTTTGTTACCAGAGCAAAGAAAAATGAGTCGAGCGGGAATCAAACCTACAACAATCGCGTTTATAATCAGTCTCTATTGCATATAAAGTGATAATTTCATAACTAAACATTGGGCACAATTTCACAAATTATTCACGTATCACATCTTGGGCAATATAATTTACGATCCAAAACTAAACACGCGTTTTCGTAACTATATACCTACACAATTTTTATTTGCTACGACACGATACCATCTAACGTGAACGGGATAATAAAGAACGTGGAAACACGTTCACCGCTTTCCCTTTTAGCATAGTTTCCCGATGAATAGATATAAATTATCGCAAAATATGAGCTCAAATGAGATGGAAATTTTCGTTACTGTCGCGAGTTCGTATTGTAGTCTACTTGTATGAACTTGATTTATCTATTATTGCCGCTTGTTACAGAATCACAGTGAATATGAATTTGATTTAGTGACAAAAAATGTTGATGAACGCTTGAAAATATTATCGTTTGTCTAAATGGGGGGAAAGTACAGAACTGCGTATTTAAACACTGTATTCTCAGTAAGGGCGAAAACATAAGCCAAATTCTATTGCCTATTATATATATATATATATATATATATATATATATATATATATATATATATATATATATATATATATATATATATATATATATATATATATATATATATATATATATATATATATAATATATATATATATATATATATATATATATATATATATATATATAGTATACTACCTTACTCTGAATATAATAAAATAATAATATAAATTGCAAGACAATTTAAAATTACATAGACATTTTAAAAACTCACCACAACAAAACCAAACCACATTATTTTATTAATAATGTATACCTACCTATAGTAATAATGTATATTATTTGTATTATTAATGTACTTCAATTAATTTTTCCCACGTATACACGTCAATGGTAAATTAAATGGATTCATTTAAAATGTAATTATTTATTTCCCTACAAGCGATACTAAAGTAAGTATTAATTTCTTTATTAATTCACTTATTGTTTTGAACATGTAGTATTTTTTGTTCATAATTTGCTCACATGAGGGTAAGGCTATATCGAACTCAACTATTGGAAAAGTCTTTTGGACATGTATTTATGTTTTAGATTTGTATCGAGTGAAGTATTATTACTTATAAGTTTATTTATAACTTGACTGTTAGTTCTGAGTATTTTGAGTTTATTTAGTTTAACTAAAATACATTATTCTCATTATAAAACACATTACGCAAACATGTTACAATTCGTGTTAAACAGAACATACAGCCGGTTTACATTGGAACGAAACGATCGTTTTTAGTTTCGGTTACTGGATTTTTATATGAAATCTCAGTTTAATTGATCACTCAAGAAAGTAACACTTTCTCCATTCAATATGATATTTAAACATATTTGAATACGCTAGTAGTATTATAATTACTATTAACGCTTTATTCCTGGCAGAGCAAGCAAAGAGCTACGGACTCTATATATTTTTTTCACCATATCCACTGTCATTAACTTCCTCATACATGCCCCCGGGGGGCCACATCACCCATGCTTTTTAGGTGAATGTCCTCCAGTATCATCAATACTTTTCTCCAAGGTCATCTGAGGTCATTTTTTTCCACTCAACATATGTTACTTTAGGCAATTAGAAAAAATGTTTTTTTGTAAGAAAAGTACGACAAATAAAAACAAAGTAGGTATTAAAAAAAATAATCACCATTGAATTTTTCCACTAAATGCGTGTTTTATATAATGCTCATAAAAGAGTAACTGAAAATACCTCAATAGTAACATAATTATGATTTAAATATCATTAAAATTGAATTGTCTGTTAGATCTCATGTAAACCTATTTTACAGTAAGCAAATTTTCCTTTGTATATTACAAACAGGTTATTGTAGCGTAGCAAATTGTAATTCATTATAATATACTACGTAATAAAATCTAGATTTAAATGCAATTTACCTGCACAGAGAGAAATTATTAGAATCACAAACTTAGATTAAACTTGTGTAGGTAGGTCTAGATTTTGTATAGAGATCGTAATGTTGATAATGTAAATAGAGCTACAAATACAGTATACATATGTACAAAAAGATATGTGTGATACATAGCAGGTGTATTGCTAGCATAATTTCTATACGCTCGTGAGTTCAAATCTTGGGTATAATTGACATTTTCATGGTTTTGGTAGGGTCCAGTCTCTTCAATATAAAAAGAATAATAATGTGGGAAAACAGAGATCTACCACTAAGCTCTCTCACAAACTCTCTGTTTGATTCGTAAACGCAATACCTAATGGAAATTAGGTAGGATTTATCGAAAAAGGCCATTGAGCCATTGATACTAACAGCTATAAGTTTAAAATTTATTATGCAATAAAGATAACACGAAGAAGGCAGAACAGTACATTGGTTGGATTTCTCCAATTAGCTGGTTTTCTATCAAATTAATAGTCTCATCATCAACACAATCACCGGCGATTTAAAATAATGGTATTATAGATACCGTGTTTCAATTTTATAGTTTTACTTGTATATTAATTTCGTTTTTGTTGTACCGTGCCTATATAGAGTTATTTATATATATTTCAACCGTTTCCCGTCGGCACTTAACAAGACAAGTAGGAAAAAATTACAGCAATTGTATGCGATTAAAAATAAAAAAATAGCCTTTTTTGTTGAAACATTAAGCTTCTGTCTATATAAAGTCATATGCAAGTCCACGAACACGTTCCAGAGTCGCAATCATCATGACTGTCAGTTCGTCTGTCAATTTATTACGTGACAAACAACTATAATGGGAACTTTTCTAACCTTTGACACTACTTTATTTAAAAAAGATAAGTGATTAGTTTAAGGTCAAGAGTGAGTCGAGCTTTAAAAATGTCTATTAATTGAATATTTTCCTCTACACAAGCATAACCTAATATTATAATCAAATATTTCTTTCAATTTCATTCATTCTTTCGCCCTGTCTTATTTAGCAGAGTAAGGAGTGAGATCACAACGTCAAAACATTGTGCCTTAAGTGACGGTACTCAACCCTGCTTTAGATGTTGCCAGGTCAAAAAAAAATATTTATTCATTCGATTTTAGATCGAAATCATTGAGATTTCAGTCAGACAGGCAATAAGAATGTGAAGGTATAATTAAATATATATATATATATATATATATATATATATATATATATATATATATATATATATATATATATATATATATATATATATATATGTGAAGGTATAATTAAATTGTATAAGTTCTATACTAATTACCCATTGTCAGTGCAGAACATATATGTAATACAGAACCAAAAACCTAACCTAAATACTTAATCTCTATTCAGTCAAAATTATAAGCTAGATACCTACTTTAATTAAAATGTTAGGTCTCTCTATTTAAGTTACAGATAATTAATATTAAACTGACTTAGAAGCCTGACTAAGATGTATTAACCTAGTTCAGACAGTCTTGTATGTAGAAATTACGTACTTAAACAAAGCTATTGCGTTTCATACTAAAACTTTAAATAATACTATATCTTTATTCTCACACTGTTCACTGCTATCCCGAATTCTAGTCATACAGGTTGAGTTGCGGAACTCAACGCCGCACATGCCAATGCATTAAATGCAAATTTAGTTTTTTTAAATATTCATTTTAATTACATAGCTATCTATGAAGACAAATTCTAGGTTATCAAGAAACTTATTCAATAAAGCTCTCCAATCTCAATACAATTCTGATACAAGACTCAAATCCAGTGACAATGGTCCAGTGAATTAGGAAATAGAGGTACGAGTACAATGAGACGTTTAAGTTTAAACGTGTATTGTACTCGTATAAAAGTTAACAGTTTAAATTATCTTCATTTATATTTATATGTCTTAAAATTTAAAAAGAAAATTAGAGACCTAGTCTCTAATATATAAATTTTTTAATCCGAATACCTTTAGATCGGTATTTGTAATTTTAATTAGCGACAAGCACCGTTTCCTATCTAGGTTCGAGTGAATGAAAAAATATTTTGATCGCTTGATACTTTGAATCTGAAATATATAGATACTATACCTATAATGAAACAAAATTTGCCAGAAAATTTAGTAACGAAACTCCAGCCAAAATTCCAACCAAATATTGCAACACAGAGAGACATCGAATGACTTTTATCTAAAATACCTACCTAGCGGTTGTAAATATTTAATATATATTAAACAATAATCGACATCTCTAAGCTCACTTTAACAGTCATTAAACAGAATCCAATAATTACAATAATCTAATCTTCATAATATACCAAACAAATGTGTTACAAACACAAAGTACTGTGTTAATGTAAATCGAGTCTAATTATCAGAACGTGCCGCCACTGCTGGATCATTTGAAAGAGAATTAATAGTTCAAATTATTTCTAGCCAGGGTTATCCTGCCCCTAATAACGAGTCAATAACGAAATTAACGCGACATCCTATTAGTAAATACGATCAGCTTCATTTTATACTGCTTTGAAACAAAAGGACTAGATTAAATATTGTTATGTTTATTATGGTTAGATTTATGCGGTTGTAAGTGTTTTAACATTTTTTTATTATTTTACTGAGCTTAGTCAAAGGTTCGTGTCAATTGATAAATATAACATTTTAGTACAAGTATCCGATTGAGCTAAAGCTTTGGAACAGGTCCTTATCTTAGGTTTACCCATCTTCATTAACGTAGACTTTTTGACCACTTTGTTACCACTTCTTCTTTCTAACCCCTATTTCAAATTTCTGCAAGATCCATAAAACACATGCTTAATAGTAATAGTTATAAAGTCTAAGAAACTAATACAAAATAATTTCTAAGCGTTTTAATATTTCGTGCCTTTTGTATAACATCGTCGGCAGTTCTGACCAATTAGGCTGCGCGTTCACACTCGTTATATACGATTATATCACTTTAGTTCTTAACAAGTCTTTATTTAACAAGCTTTTTACAAAGCTTTGATATCTAAAGATTATCACAAAAGATTGTCACTTACAATTTAGTATCTTTAACATAAAAATTACTTAGATGTATAACTTGTTCTTTCTGCAGTCTACTTTAATAAAAAGAAGAAATTTAAAATTATATTAGGTATAATTTCAGAAGAGAAGTCTGTTTTATAAAACAGTCCCGACACACATTCAAACGACAGACTCTTATTAACAATAAAGCACATGGTGCGCGAATGAATTATTTAACATGTGGGTGAAATTCAAGCCATTTTTGTTCCTGTTCACGCAAAAAAGCTAATTTCGATGCAGGGGACATTTTTAATCCTATTTTATATATATGCGTGTAGTACTTAATATAACGCCATGGTGCCGCAGAAGATTTCACCGATTTGGTGAGTTTAGGTTCTAATTACAACTTCAACTTCAAATATGTTCTATCTTTCTCTTTTTTTGTTGTATAGAATATTTCTACGGAGCCACACACTACTTGTGTGTGCTTCCGTATTTCGCATTCCGCATTCTATAAATTTTAAAAATTCCTTAGTAAAGAAAGAAAATATATTTACCTTTCGCCTCGACCTCTGTCATTACCTTCGGCCCTTATGCTTTTTATTTGATCTTCCTTCAGTATCTTCGATACTGTGTTTTCAAATGTCAACTGAGGTCTGCCTCTCTTACTGCTTCTTCTTCATATATCTTTTATACCATTCATGTATCACTCATTTTCACGACGTGCCCAAACCACCTGAGCACGTTCTTCTTCATTCTCATTATGACATCCTCGTTGGTACCTGCCATTCTGTGTATCTCCTCATTGCACTTAGTTAAACTGACTCCGATGAGATCGCATCTCCACTGGATCATAATTTTTCTTTCATTCTTCTTCAGTGGACTGACTGACGTTTCGCCGCCGCGTTGATACCAGAACTGTATTGTGTATAGCCAAATGTGCCGCTATGATGACGTTTCGCCATCTCAACATTGCAGCTAATAATGCCTATATTAGCTGCAAACCAGTAGCAATTTCATCTCTATTTAACATACTTCCCAGGTATACCACTTCATTCACTTGTTCTTATAATTAAAACATAGTTATAATTTTAATTTAATTTATTATTATTTATACTAATTAAATAAAGCAAATATTGAAAGCATAGTAAAATTTCTTAGAATTATATTTAATTAATTTATAAAAATTCTACACAATAAATGAGATAATGGATCTGACTCTCGGTGGACTCATTATTTATTTACATAAAATAACATGAAAAATAAGCAACCATTCTTTACGGGCAGCCCCTTGGGTGTGACCAGGCGAGCTTGGGGTCAATTTGTCAATCTGAATTCTAGAAGCTAACTGACAGGTATGTTGATGTCCCTAGAGATGTATGCTTAAGATATTCTGTTTGCTACTGTATAATGTACATAGCTATATTGGTCAATAACGACTTTGGTTTTCGTTTTCTGGGTAGTAAAACTAAAAAAATCCTTATTGAAATGAGTACTTGGTTTAATTCTATTCGTAATTAGTAATATTATGTTTATTCCCTCGGGATTCAGGGTTATAAGTTCAAATGTTACATGAAGGGTCGTTCATATTCATAAAATAAATTTAGGCATTTTGGCAAGCCAATGAGTATATAGAATGTAGGTGGAAAGAAGATAAATGAGTAGCTTATTTCTAGGAGGGTTCTCTCTACGCCATATTTATGAAGAATTACCAGTCAGAAAAGTCTCATTTAGGTCCACTATTCAGGATACCCGATACGCTTCGCATACCCGAAATAGGTTTGTCCCTATGGAATAAGTTACGGGAATCGATTAAAATATACCTTAGTCGCTTTCAATTTGTACCACATAGGTGGGACTACCTAACTTAAGCTGTGAAATAGATCTATAAGAGTCTCATAGTAAAAACTAAATATTTTAATTTCAAATCTCTTTCATCTTAAAATCACAAATTCTTGCATTTACAAAGCACAATTCACGCTCAACCGAACAACAAAGATAATAATTACAAGCAAAAGCATAAAGCAGCATCAGATATTACAATTAAAAGGTAAAATTTCTATGGAATCCGTCCTGAACATACATAAAACGTGCTTATTCCACTTAAAGTATACATAATACATTTATTTTAGGTATGGTCCTAAATAAGCAACCGGCTACAACGATTCACTCGTACTTTTAAGATAGTTTTAATTCTAAAATCCTTGAGCCAACAATCAAAAGTTGCTAAGCAATCGATGTTGTGTACACGTTAGCAAGAGTTATCGAGCTCGGAGATAAAAGCGTGTACGATGGACTCAACAGACGCTTTGTTTGTCGTAACAGGAACCTAGTTGTGGATTTTTGTGAAAATAGCATTATTTGAGATAATGTGTTGTTTTTATTGAAAATTGATCTATGTCCAAGATAAATTTGAAATACTTTAGACGTTTTTCTTCATTATACTTTCTTTCTTTATTGAATCCATATTGAATGTAATTTCATTAAGAATTTGAAGCTTTTTCTTATATAATAAAAATAAAACTAGAGTATTTATAAAAAATTGAGCTACGTAATAATTCCATGGTTTTTTTTCTTAAATTTAAACTGAGGTAGTAACAAACATAAAATGCTCTACTACTGTTATATCTTTAATCAGGCTTTGAAGCCATGTTTACTTGAGTTATCGAACAGTTTGAGATAAAGCTAGGTATACCTACACGTACAGTGGAATTTCTCACGTGAACCGTCAGTCACAATGGAGCTCTGAACGAGGGACTTTGTTAAACAGGATGCAGTCTTACAGAAAGCGAAATTGTTTAAGTAATTGTTCAAATATAATTTTCTATGAACAAATGATAAATACGTCCTCGAATTAGACTGTTTCTAAATAAAAAAAATGGCGAAAAGTGGTCGAAGAGTGAATTATTACGTTATTATTACAAAGTCAATCTCAACACAAGACCCAAATCTAAACAGTCCGTATACAGACCCTTTAGAAGGGATTCTAGATATCTATTCAATTGCTTACCGACTTGAATATTAAGATGTTCTCTCGCATATATATGTGTAGTTTTTTAAGTAAAAAGCTGAAATATATTTGCGCCACTATATTGAGTATTATGTGGATAAAAATATTAAAAGAGGAATGCAACAATATATTATTTTATTTAGTGACTAGAACGATGATTTATTAAGCAAAGTTCTATAATACTGTAGAACATTTTTTGTTCTATAGTCAACGCGTTGACTGATTTTTTAAGACAATTTTGTTTTTAAGACAATTATGTTCCAAGCTCATATTAGTTGAAAATAAAAAAAATGACCTAATATTTGACAGTAAAGCAAAAAAAAACTTAACCAAATAACGAGGTTTTAATAAAGACATCCCATCGCATCGTACAGTAAGCATGTAAATATGTAAACAGTGCCATCTAACATTAAACAATGACGGCGCGTAAGCGACACGTGAATATTATAAATATTACGATTCTAGTTTTCTCACGTCCGACTTCTCTCAATGACGGCACTTTAACGATAAGTTGTTCAAATATAACACCGTTGTAACAATTAGCATACAATGCTGACGAATATGACATAATTTTATTATATTCAAATAAATTATGCTCATAATGGTTATAGGATTTAATACTATATTGAGATTATTTTTAATTTATAGGATTATTTTAAGCTCGTAAGCTCGTCGGGTTGTTTCATTGAATTCGAATTCTAACTTCAGGAACTACTTTGGCTGTATTAAATCGTGTCAATCGTTTGGCACCTCGTGCGTTACCTCTGGTACTTACAATCTTTTGTATTGTAAAAGCTTGCATATAAAAATATAAAATTGAATGAATTCGACAATAGCTTTTTCGCCATTAATTAAAAAGTATTACAGCTTTCTCGGTTTTCTTTGATTAGTGTTAATGTAATAGTGGGTATCACTTCTTGACACAACGTTTCTGCATTTAAAAATGGGAGTAAAGTAAAAAAAAAGACAGTGAATGTGGCGATAATGTGATAGACAAGCCTGATATTTAGTGTCAGAACTCTACTTCTAACATATAAATGACAGCTGAATGGTGTCATAAGACTGCTACCATTCACCGTAAAAAAAATCATTGCTTTTCTTTTAATTTTCAAATTTAAACATAATATATACTTAACCAGATCGCAAACAAAACTAACAAAACTGTAGCTGTTACAACAAGTTACACACACGCAACACGTAACCTTGCTATAACAACTAATGACCGCAAGAGTGGAACGCGGCAAGAATGTAAAAATGTTTCGAAAACTTCTTACTTAATTTATGTACGAATAAAATATGGTTAAGGCAGTCCACTGTTATGTCGGTATTTCCGGATGGGCCTAGCACCTGCTCCAATACGCGTATGTTTTCTGGGAAAAGATTTTATTGAATCATTATAATTTTTTTTGTTATGTGATCATTTTTTAGGTTTTATGTAAATTGGTTATGTTTAAGAAAAATGTTTTGGAACGACTAATGTATTTTATTTATAGGTTTCGACAATAGCATATTTTTTTAGCATGTCGATATTATTATATAAGAATTAATTAACATTATTACTATTTTATATACTAGATATTGAATGGTTTGAGTTATTGTAATACTGTAAGTAAATATCTGATTCTAGGCTAAAAAATAAATAAATTATTATAAAATTATAGAGAATTAACTATATAACGTCATATATGCAGAAGGTATCTCTGAACAGAGGTGCAGCACAATTGTCGTGATAGCCCAATATCACAACAATAGCCAATACTATTTCTCGAGAAATAGATTATCGAATACAATAATATGATTTAAACAAGTAGTTCCTGAAAGCTCGTTTAATCAAACAATCTTTTTCATAATACAAAAAAAAAAGTTTCATTTAAAAATCAAAATATTTTTTATTCAAATAGACTATTACAAGCACTTTAAAATCGTCAATTAACTTAACCGTCAGTATTGTCAGTCCTAGTAGAAGCTACCACCAGCTCGGAAGGCAGTTCTGCTGAGAAGAGCTGGCGAGAAACTCAACAGTTGCTCTTTTTGGATGTAATAAACTTATAATACTTTTATATTTGATAATCTTATTAAGTATGAGCATACACGCATACAATGTTTTTGTAGCAATTACAAAGTGGTCGTCACCGAGCCGTTACTGTTAGTTACTTGCTGCCCTCATTTTCACATTTAGAAAACCGGTATAGCAACTGTCAGTAAATATACTCGTACATACATAATACGAATGTACTTAACAGTTTTTTTTTATACATCTATAGTAATAATATAGGTACAACTAAAGAGTTTGGTATTTCGATTAAAAAAAAATTTGGTGCTAGATAGTCCATTTGTCGGAAGGTAGGCTACATTAGACGTAGCTACAATCAGAGTTACTGTCATGTATATACATAATTCTTATTTATATCCATATGGCGTAGACAATAACTAGTCCGTTCATATACATAATATTAATTTATATACAATAATATAATATATTAATAATAATAGCTCCATGCTGTATCCCGCACATGGCAGTGTAGGCAGAGGGAACCGTAGGAACCTAGTTTTAAGACCTAGTGTTAGCGCTTTACGCCTTTTTGAGGCATTGTGTGTTAAGTAGCGGAACTCAACGCTGCACTTTGCCTTAATGTTAATTTAAATTATATAAATATTACTTTTCTTTTAGTTAGTATTTTAGAGGTTTTTTTTATAATCGTTCATATATTGAAGTTGTAATAGCGCAGTGGGACAGCATGTTGATAGCGTGTTCGATTCTCACTTAAGGGTGGGGTAGGAATCATTTTTAATTCCGCGGTCTAATAAACAAAGTGCTGGATTAAGTTGTTGCTTACAGCCCCAGTAAACGCACGTTTGCCTTGTCTTTCCCATAAAAAAAAAATGCTCGCAATTCAACACTTAATGGCTAATATCGGATGGAGAACGGAGAATTAAATTTTTTGACACAAATTTTTTCTACTTACCCTCCAATATATATGCGTGCAATATACCTATACGTGAACCAATTCTACTTAGCAGACGATAGTAAAATTTTCTATTTTATATCAATGACTAGTATGAATATTACACGTTGCAGAGATGACAGACGAAACAAAATTACCTGTAACAAAAAATAAAACTTGAATAAGAACATTCAAAATTAATATATAACATAGAATTAGGTACATGTGCTCCAAATTACATAAGCATAATGTAATTTGTATTAGTAAAACTAACAATTTTACTTTTAGTTTTATATGTATGTATGTACAGACAGATATGTGACAAAACATAGATTTCGACGTAACTTCGTAACAATATGTTACAGTATATCTTCTTTACATAAAAACAACAGATTATATAAAAAAATATTTTGTTTGTATTATTTTTTTCTTGAATTAAATACACAATAATGTTTAAATACATTTATTATAAAGACAGACAGACAGACAGACAGACAGAAAGACGAAAATCTTAAGTGTTTTGTTTTTTACCCTAAAATATATTATTTTACAAACAAACTCAATAATATATAATTGTAACAAGTTTCATATAACTTAAAAAGTATTATTCACGCCCCATTTCGCAATACTGGCCAGCTTATCGGTGTATCATCGGCATACTATCGGCGTTTTATCGGTCGACGACGCGTGTAACGATTTCTATGTAGATACCGTTGTGTGCAACACAAATACGACGACAACGTCGGTATGATGTTTTTATATATATATATATATATATATATATATATATATATATATATATATATATATATATATATATATATATATATATATATATATATATATATATATATATATATATATATATATATATATATATATATATATATATATATATATATATATATATATATATATATATATATATATATGTAGATTTAGGATGTAGATATATGAATATGGGATTTTTTTTCCATATTTGAAATAAGAACTTAATTTCCCATAAAATGTATGATATATGATGAATATAGTGAATAATATATATTTTAGTAGATAATAAAACTGTATATAAAACTATATATATATATATATATATATATATAAATTTTAGGTTTTTTTTTCACTTTTTACCTGAATTTAAAATATTTCTTACTGCGCGGAATTCAACACCGCATTATGTTTTAGTAGAGTAAGCTAATGAAAATATTACATATGAACGAACTATTTCTAGCAGTTGGTGAAGCTAAATTATTTAAATAAAAATTATATAGCCTAAATGAAATATAGGCTATATATTTGAGTATATAGTTTAAATAACTATAGCCCATTATTTATTTATATACACCTATTTATTTATATCTATCCTAAAATAAAATATGAAGTTATTGTGATGTCAAACAAAATTAAAAAAGAAAAGTGTCTTCTTAGACATAATAAATGAATTATGTTTTAAATAACAACAAGTACTCATTGTAAATATAACATTACTTAGAAATATGAATACACAGACAGCCCTGTTAATGAATATCTTATCAAAATAAACATAAGATAAATTTGCTTATCAAATGAGGTTACCGGTAAAATAAATGCAAATGTCTACGACAAGTAAGTAAGTCACATTGTATACTTTTTGCATTCATAAATAATAAAAATTCACTTTATACCAGCTTCATGTTCTTTCGCTTATAGAGGAAAGAGAATTCGTGTTAAGACACTCTCTTCTCCGTTTTCTACGCAAGCTTAGAGATACTGCGTACTGGGATCTATCATATTACATCAAATATCTACAGGTTAGTTTGTACGTTGTAGTTATAAGTCAGTATTTGCGAACAAGTTTAAGGTTACGTTTTAGTTTTTACGTTCACGATTTTTTAATTTAGTATTCTTTTTTATAAAAAAATCTTTAGCTTTGAAATATTAGTGAGAATAGATGTAGATGACGATTTTTGTTATGAAATATCAATATTGAATTTAGGTAGTACATATGTAATATAAAAAAATGTAGGTATGTCCAATAACGAGCTATTGGTTCAAAACGTAATGTTTAGTTCGTTGTTGTACTGAATACACAACATTAGTAAATTTTTCTTTTAAAACGATCGAGACATTAAATTTTTATATGAAAATGTAAATATACTTATACTTTATAAGTATACTTTTAAAAAATATTATAAGAGAGTTTTTTTTTTTAGGAAAATACAATATGGCAGTGTGCTGGCGTCTGATTGTAATCGTGACCGTTAAAGGTTCGATCTCCATTCGGAACATACCAGTGGCGAAGTGTCCATATAACACGATTCCCAACGGATTACCTTTAGCAAATGTTAATAAATAGTAAATAATTATTATTCACTAACTAACAATAATCCCAATAAAAATATTAATAAAATTTGTAATATTATACCGATTGAATTTACTCGTACTTTCCTTATGTTTTTTCGACGCCGGCTTACCTTTATAAAAATTACACTCTTCGCCACTGCTGCGTACTTACCGCAACTCAACATGGAAAATCACGAATTCTGGCGGAAATCGTAGTACTGAAACTCTTGACATTAGCTTCTCTTTGCCTAACCAGCAGAATCTGACTTAGCCGAGGTAAAGCGGCGGTGAAAGAGACGCTTTACAATTAACAAGTAGCTACAAAGTAAATTCGTTACGTAAAAACAAAAATGTTGGCTAAATCGCAATCGCAATTCTCAACATCAAGAATGAAAATGATATATGAATTTTTATGTCGCGTGGGTAATTTTTACATATGACAGAGTACCTATGCGTATAACATCGTGTTCACTCGACAAAATGCTTGTCAACGTACTGGGTTTGGTGGTTTTTATTGTTTTCATCTTACCTTATCTTATACTGTCTAAAGCTGCTATACATTTGTTTTACAGTTACTTTATGAATTAGCTTCCCTTTTCAGAGAGAGAAGACCTTATATATATATATATATATATATATATATATATATATATCTATATATATATATATATATATATATATATATATATATATATATATATATATATATATATATATATATATATATAGTCTTCTATGGTATATATATATATATATATATATATATATATATATATATATATATATATAAAGGGTAAAATAGTGAAGTACAAAGCTGGATGAATGATAGTGGATTCGATTCCATCCAGTACATACAATGAGTTGTGTACCTAACTAAATTCGAAATTTCGAATTCCAATAATCCAGCTTCATCATCATATGTATATAATACATATATAGCTATGATCTATTTATATATATATATAGATAGATTTATCAGATTTACACTAAGCAATTACCTCGAGTCAGTATTCCGCATCCTATTAACGGCTAAGTACACTAGCAACACATTAGGTAACGTTAATTAAACATACCTTGTTCGAGCCATTTCGTATGTATGTATCGCTATCTAATCCTGAATGCTGATTGTCATGGGATCCGTGAGACAGGAATGGAGTAAAAAGTGTCCAAGTCCCAAAATGAACTTAAAACTGCTCGAAAATTGTACTTGACCCTTGTAAATAACACATTTGGCTGACTATACACATTGTAACGTAGAAGAGGCTGTCGTGGCGCAGTGACGTGGGTTCGATTCTCACTTGGGTAGAATAAATTATTTCGTTTTCCTCGCTCTGGTGTAACTAGACAAAGCGCGGCGTTGAGTTTCGCCACTCAACACGGAATATCTCAAAATTAGGCGGAAAGTGGGGAATGGAGGGTGTTAACACTCTGTCTACACGCGAAATAGCGTGAAGCTATTTTTTGTAACGAAGAAATTTGATTATTTTAAAAATTTTGATTAATTAATTTGACTTAATTTTTTACTGTTACCACATCTAAAGGAAGATTTTTTACAAAGGTATCGTCGTCTTAAGATTATTAAAAATTTATTAAATGTATGAAGAAAAGCGCAATCACCTCGATCAATATATTATTTTCCTTTAACACATAGAAAATTTTACTGACAGCAAAATTAATAACGTAAAAAAAGTTTTTATTTTTTGAACTAGATATGAAAATGAAAGCCACATAAGCATATAACTGAAAAATAATACCATACACCTATCTCATATGAAAAATAAAGTACAAAAAAAAAACAAGAACCAATTATAACGACAAGTTTATTTCGTATAAAATGTATGTACCTACATACATACATATGCATGTATAGACATAGTATGTACATACATATGTATGTATGTACGGGTAATAAATAAAATTTACATGACACGAAACTTTTAGTTCGGCGTTGATCAGTCAGTGTTCAATTAAAGCGTACACGTAAACACGGTGCCTCCTTAAACGGGCGGCGATATTGGCGCACGTGAAATTTACGAGTGCGCCGTAACCGCTCAGAACGGGTTGTAACCGGTTGTAACTAGGTATAACTGGATTATTGTCTGATATTATAAAAAAGGGTCTTTTATGTTTTTTTTTATTTTATTATGTAGATACTTGCACATGTGTATCATTCGTTGAGATAAATGGTGAATTAAGGTCCAATTCGTGAATTTTGACAAATTAACATAATAATGTTCTTATCTATGGTTTTGTTCAAATGTTATCTAAACGTGTATAGTTTTTTCAATAAGATAATATTTTTATAGCGTTATTCTATTTAATCGCATCGAATCGTTGTATATAAAAATACTCCAGCATTGCAATACAAATCTGAACTACAATACTAGTTCAGAAACAGGATATTTACCTAAATATCCAAAGCTTTTAGGGCGATGTCAGATACAGAATCGTTTTGCCATCTCAATAAACATTCATGCTTGAATTTTTATGAACCAGCCCCACTTTCTCCCTTTTTGCTTTGTAACTTGTAACTTCAGTCAATGTTACGGGTAAACAGCTTTTTATTTATTTTTCTATATTCACTATTTCTACTGATATGCAGAGGGAACATACCTACTGATATATTTATAAAATACAGATTGACCTTATTGTTAAAGAAAAACGAAAATTATTGTTATTAAACCATCGATCATGTGCACATCTGAATATATAGTAAAAACGTTAAATTTTTCATCAGCTTTTAATTTCTAAAAGCTTTCATAAACACGAAAGCTTCTTTTTTAAATTTAAATTCTAAGTATCGGCACGGACCAAGGTAGGTATACCGAATATAGTTGGGTATGTAGAAGGAACCTTTTTATCTTGTTAAAACATTACATATTGAGTTGCGGAATTCAACGTTACGCTTTGTTCCGTTACCAGAGCGAAGAAATTTTACATCATTCCCCCGAGTGAGAATCGAACTCGCAGCTACCTCGCTTACATTCACTGGCGAAGCCACGTCAGTATCTATATAATTTATTTAAAAAATGTCGAGCCTGCTGAAAATATAACAGTAGGTAAACAATTTTCGTTAAACAATAACATTAAAGTGAAACACTGTCCCAATTATCATCGCCCACTCTCTAGAGGCAAGTGCATTTAAGGGGTCACGTACAGTTAGAATTTTCAAAAAAATCGATTTTTTTTTTTTTACATTTTCTAAAAGTAGCACATTTCAAAAGTATACTCTGAAAATTTCAGACCAATCCGACCGTTATGTATGGAGATATATAAGTTTAAACGGAGCCGTTGACGGTACACGAAAAAAGCCAGGTAGAAACAGCTGCGCGCTCGACTACCTGAGGGAGGCCTGTGTTTTTGTTTGGGCCTCTATTGTGGCCTATACACACATATATATATATATATATATATATATATATATATATATATATATATAGTCTATGATATAAGTTCACCTTTGAAATATATATATAATTTCCAAACGTACATTTTCGAAACTGTGAAACGCAGCGTTGTGCGGACGTTTTCTTTTTCTCGGTATAAGAAATATTCAATTCTCAAAAATGGATAAAAAAGTTAGCCGAGACACGAGGAAATCTTGTGGGATGATCAAGTCGAGGCCCCGGAAAAGAAAACAATCTTTTAATCCAAAAACTGCGGAGAAAGACGATGGCGGAGCATGTACGTCCGCGAAAAAACTGAAAAATCGACAAGAATATTACGTTCCGAAAACTAATCCTATAATCGATAGGATTATTAATTTTTTTTCTGTGTTTTCCGCCATCGCAAATTTAGTGAAGTGTGCAAAGTGTAACGGCAAAGTGTCGTTTGGCATTGGCAGCGAACGTGGACTCGGTTTTAAAATTTCACTGACTTGCGAAAACTGTGCTCCAGAGTACATACCATCCTGCGATTTTATCAAACATTCGTATGAGATGGGCATCAAATTAGGACCTCACGCCCACGACTATGCTAAAAACGAGGATGCTGTTCGAGTTGCGACAGCTACCCGGAGATCAACAGAAAATTCTCTGGAGGGTAGAATACTACGACGGAGAATGAAAATTAACGCACGGGCAGCTGACAAGGCGAAGGAAGGGACGTTTTATGGCCCTGGAATAGACGATTAACTGTAAGTCTCGAAATAAATTTTTTATCTGCATGTAACCGTGCTCAAAACTTTAAACGCGTTTTTCTCAAAATCATGTTTTCAAACACGGTGAACACCGTATCTCGAAAACGGCTTGACCGATCGACTTGAAATTTTTTCAGTTCTTCTACACATAATTGTCCTCCGGATGAACGAAGGATTTTTTTATGCGACGATTATTTTTTTTTTTATAGCTGAAAATGTCTACAAAATTTGGGTCGAAAACACAATTTTGACTTTCAACAGCCGCCATTTTGTAAAAAATCAAAATATTTGAAAATCCTTCGTCCAACCGGAGCATTATACTATTAACTAATGATCCCTATTTTATTTTGATTCAGATGACCTGGTGACGACCAGGAGTGTTCACCGCGGAAGACCTTTTTTTTTTGGCCTCCTACATAATTCGTTCTCAAGCGGAAGTTTAATAATATTTTGTAATGAAAAAATTGGGTTTTTTCCTTTAAATGTGTACCTTTCAAATGGAAAAAGATTTATGAATAAATATTTAAATTTGGGCCCAAAAAAAATTCTTGAAAATTCCTTTTTTTTCGACGTTCCAACTGTACGTGACCCCTTAAACAGAATTTCAATTTACATATTTTACTGGCGCACTCAGAGACTGTAATTGTCATTTAATTCATATCAAATCGGTTAATAAATTTTAAGCTCAATGCTAATTGACATCTCTGAGTATATGTTTAGATGATTAAAAAGTAATAAAATTATATAGGAGAATATTGTACTTGTATCGAGTCTAATTATATTTAAGAGCCCCTGAAACATTTAAAAATAATTGTTTTAAAACTAGGTATAATTTAGTGGTGAACTGTCCATATATCACGATTCCCGTCGGGTAACCTTTTATAAATTTTAATAAATAAATTAAAAAAATAATAATTAAGTAACAAAGTTCTCACTATAAAGCAATTGGCCACTGAACTATATACTTTTTTATGTAATAAATCAGTAATATCTACACCACAATTGTTCTCAAAGCAAATATTTGAAATAAAATTAGCTACATTCATTCAAGAAACTTCATTCAACTTCATTCCTTTGTTTCTGTTTTGTTCTATATTAAATGAAATATAGTACTTCACGAATTCTTTTTAAAATGTATATGTATATTTGTTTTTATTAAAAAACGTGGACAAATGAGGCTGGGAGCCGCCGCAAACGAACATTTAAAGTGTCTATCGAGTCAAGTGTAGGACGTGAGTACTGTCACAACTGTTAACAAACTATGTGTTATAAAGATGGAAACCGAAATTATCGTATATTAGTTTAGTTATAAAAAAAGAAGAATATAGAAATGGCTTACTAATTTATTTTGATCAAGGCACAATATGGCACAATATGGGTTGTGAGTATGACAAATCGCGGCGTTGAGCGGTGAAACAGAGTGTCTTAACACTAGGTTTTCTCCGCCTTACCAACTATAATACGAGATAAAGCGAGAAGCTAAAAAAAATAAGCTAAACTATAGTGTGCTACAAATTATACCATAGCAGAGTGACGTTATAGAAATGTTCTGATTAAGTTAAACAATGCATTTAAGTTCATTACCGAAAATATCTTGTTTAGATTAAAAAAAAAAATTTGACTTTAATTATATAAAACACGCCTTTTGATTATTGTACAAAAGAGAAAAGTTATAATATAACAATAGATTAACGAGATTTTTGCACAAAAAATACAAAAACCAATATTTTGATGTCTCTATTTAAAGTGTTAATCCACACTAAGTATAGAAAAAATACTTAAAGAAAATATAAACATTTGAACGTAGCGGGATTTGAACCCGCGCCTTATGGAAACCGTCCAAGAGTTTATAAAAACCATTTACAAAAAAATAAAAGTAGTTACTATCTACAATTCCGCTAAATTAATCATAAGGAAAAAGGAAGCCAAACAGAACTTAAACAGAAAAATTCAATATGAAACATCCACATACAGTTTAATAGAACGGCAGATTGATGTAACGTGAACTATTGTAATGCCAAATGTAAGTATCGATTATTTGCTCGGGCGACAGATGGCTGGACCAATCGGCGATAATGAGATTCTGGTGATTGCACTGACAATAAATGATGAAACAAGAATATGTGGTTCAGTATGGATTTATGGAATGGGGCTAAAACGTGACACAGTGGGACAGTAACGTGGGACTGGTAACGCCAATCGACACGCTATGCCGAGACAAATATGGGAGAGAACATGAAAATCTAAAAGAACAAAAATATATATCTAAAAGTTACACAGACGTCAAAATCTAAAAACAAGTAAAAAAGGAAAATAGAAAGTTAAAAATAAGCTGTTTTATTACAAAAAATACCTCTAATACAGTTTAAATTTACATAATATCTAAATAAGATTTGAATCCGCGTAAAATGGTTATTTGGATTCACTCGATTCATACGATGCGACGTATGATGGCACTTGAGATAAGTCCGAATGTATGCCACCGTGTTAAGTGCACAATATAAATCGCGTAACCTATTGACTTCGTGGTAGTAGATGTACATTTTGATAGTGACAGTGGATGTGACAGTTGTGAATACTAATCGATTTATAATTATTTTATTGAGACAAAGATATTGAAGAATAGCTTTCTCTTGAATCAATTTATCTTTAAATATATTACTCTTTCCAGTTATAAAGTTATATAAAGCTATATCTCAAAAAGTGTTACAAAGTAATTAAAGTCATAAATCTACAACTTTGTCTCACATAGGTATTCTACTTATTTACTTATTGTTTAGGAGAAACATTCGAAAACCTATAAATTTTGATCTTAGACCTTGAATAACTTCAGCACACACGCCATCGATGGGCATTTTTAATATTGATTTGAAATTTCAGCTCTGTGTAAATTTTCGTTACCTGGCCACTTTTTTTGAAGGTAACTTGGCCAGACTATATACTAGTATATAGTCAATATTTCTGACAGGAATTCCCCATTTTAGTTATTCATGATACCTAGCAAAAAGTATATTTAAATTAGCCCACAGTGGATATTGACCGAAACAGAGCGACCTAAGCGATACTCACGTAATCTCCGCTGGCACCACATATTGTAGGAGATTCATCAAAATAATGGAAACCCATTATAATAAATAAGCGTCAATTAAATTTTATACGAACATGCAAACTTCCAAAATGCAAATGACCATAATTTCTTGAATTATTCCTAATGGTAATACTAATCTATGAAAACAGTGTATGTTCAAAGATATTAGTTTCAGAAGTAATGGAATTTCGGGCGCATTGTCGTACGTTTCTAATTTAATTGTGGTCCGCCAGAAGCTCTGTCGTACAATTGTTCTATCGTACTGTTATAGAATAAGTTATTATAACAAGTTATGTTCATACTATATAGGTCATATTATAGTGAAGATATTGTCGCGCAACTCAACGTCGCGCTTTTGTCTTCTTACCAGAGCGAGGAAATAATTAAATATTCGACCAGGAGTCAAACTCACGACTGTCGCGGTTACGTACATCGTCAGATATTGTTTATGTTTATATTATAGACAATTCTAGTGGTTAATTAGTTCAATTTTTAATCTATTTAAGATAGTTAAAATGTCAGCAAATTGTTAGAAATGTAAATCATTCTATAAATGGCGTATACATACATACGTATGAAGTCCTGGGCACGGCTCGTAGTAAACAATTTCGATTGATCACTTTTAATGTAACGAAAATTATCAAATTATATAAGATATGGGAGTATTGTAACGTTGAAATACTGTGAAAAACACAAAAACCGAATATTCCAGATACTGCGGGTCGAGGGTTATTCTTGTTCCTCTGAAACTTATCCGCATTAACCGTATAAATTTAACAAGTCTTTTGTATAATGCTACATTGCTATTTGTATAAGATGAGATTAATGTAAATAAGGTAATATTATTTTAAATTAGTCATGTTTTATTTTATATTAGTCATTAAATAATTGTACTTTGTATTTTAAGTTTATAATGTAGTTGTTTTAAATTTAAAGTTTTAAAAAATTTCTTCAGTATAGGCCTGAAATTAAACTCTATAAAAAAAGAACTCTTTTAAAGTAAATTATTTTAGTTACTTTTAAATATTATTATTCATATTTAAATAATAAATCTAAGTGAACGGGCGCCAGTTTAATCTTATACCACATTTTCTATTGTAGTAAACATGTTTTCAAAGGTTCCGCATATTTTCTAAGTAATAAATCTCAATACCGCACTATCTCTTGATCAGAATAAATTATTTCTTACTACATTCTGTGCATGACTTCGTCGGCCATATACTTTAGAAAGGGTCCTAGAATCTCCTTGAGCTTTATAGAGCTTAAAATTGTTACTGAGTTCCATACAAAGTTCCTTCCTATGTTTTATTTTACAATACCAATATTGCACAAAGTAGAAATTTACTGTCAATTATACTGTACTATCATCTTTTTTTATGACATTCTTAGTGTATAAATTTATTCAACACTTAATCGAATCCACGACCCATTATTCCATATAACACATCACATTATAAATCAATCTCATAATCCTTACCCATAGCCCGTAACATAAGGATTCTATATAAATCACCCATATAAAAAGGTTCAAAAATTTTTCCGTCAACGCCATCCGATAGAGGTATTTACTCCCGTGATTTTTCCTTGCCATGACGGTATGGCGATCATAGGCTATTTTTTATAGGACCTTTTTGCCGGTCGACGAACAAACATTTTTCACAACCATTTGATGGACACTGTATCGACGTAATTGGCCTTTGTAGGTGCAAATTGTTGTTTAAACGTGGTCACCCGCTGTGATGCGACAGCTAGAATAAAACTATTCGAGATTGATGTTTGAAGCAGTTTTGTTGTGATTTTTTTATTAATATGTATGTATGACTAGAAGTGAAGGGACGATGCATACATTTTTTTAAAATAATAATAAAAGTAAGTTTATGACGTTTTCTATTTTAAATAATACTGTAAGCAACAAGTCAAGTCACTAAGTCGATAAGTCACTATTTGCTTCACTTTTCATGTAGTTTAGAAACATTGGTATCTACTCTTTTAAAGATACAAATAAACGTAACTGCAATCGCCCAATGAGTTAAAACTTAAACCGTAGTTAACCCTTAAACACCCGTTATTACATAACCTAGTTAGCTCATTCAAGTAGCCACAGTAAAGTAATTTAGGCGTGGGAACTTTGGAAATCATGAAGACTAATATTGTTCACACTCAAACTGGACATAAATGTTTGATCTTCAAAACCCACGTGAAGTCATCAATGATGTTTACACTCAACTAATGTGTAGTCAATCTAATGGGTCAATAACTAAGCATACCGATTCGTAAGTGTACATTAGTTGACTTGAGTGTTGAGATTGAATAACACAAGTGTACCTATAGACATTAGTTAGTGTTTAACTGGCATTAAGCAACCAGTTGCAGTGGACACGGAAAAGTATCGTTTTGACAAAATGTGGCTGTTTATAATTTTTAATGGATGATATAATATTGTTACATGCACCTATGATACGTATCTACTAAAAAATAAGATACTGTATCTAGATTAGTAGTTCAAAGTCGAATTTGGTGAATTGGTGCATAAACATAAGTTATTCCCCTGAGTGGGAATCGAACTCACAACTACCTATGACATTTACAATCAGACGCTGCACCACTGCGTCAAGATGGTGCATGGGCAAATCCACAATAACTTTCCAGACATTCAAAAAAAATATCCAGTCCACATTTAACTTAAATCCAATCTGCATATTGAATTTGCATATACTCCAACTGCTATTCATATAACAGGAATAAAAAAACTAAACCGAAATGTAAAAATTGGTTCTATATCAGGCGCTGATGATACCAATGTGTCGCCCAATGTATTATTGTGACTTGTTGTTTGTGTTGTAATTTACATACGAGTACAATTACGCATCAATAAAACTTTAAAAACTTCTTATTTAATTTGTTATTAAAGCTCGCTTTTTTTAACAATACTTAAAGTTTATTGAAGGTCTAAATCTGCTAGATATATTTTGTTTATCTGCCAGACAAGGAATGTGTTTCCTATCTGTGGCTTTTTATGAGCAACTGGTGAAACCGTGACATTTTATCAGCTAATGGTGACGTAATATTGACTTGTCTTTAGTTTAATTGATTAGAAGTTTATATATATATATATATATATATATATATATATATATATATATATATATATATATATATATATATATATATATATATATATTCAAGGCATTAACCTAATATTATATGCATATATATCAAAATATAATCTAAAAGTAATTTGTCTATTAGTGAAAGCTGCATTAAAATGGGTTCCGTAGATATATAATAAAGATATCGAGTATCGTAAATATAGGTACAAAAACTAAAAACAACGGCAACGACGAATAAAAAGTTGTACAGCACGTCTGCGAACTTATTAAAAAATGTAGGTTTTAAAACCAGAGTAAATCAGATAAGATAACGGAATGAAAACTGAAAGAATGTTATTTAACTGAGATATATTAGCAAGTGATTTATATATATATATATATATATATATATATATATATATATATATATATATATATATATATATATATATATATATATATATATATATACCTAATAGATAATACCTTTTTTTACCTTACCAGAATGGAAAGGCCTGCAGGAAAAAGAAGAACAGGGAGATCAAAGGAAAGGTGGGCAGACGAGTTGGTATCTACTGCAGGAAAAGAGTGGCAAAGAGCAGCAAGGGACAGGGACAAATGGAAGGAATTGGAGGAGGCCTTCACCCGTGGAGGGGCCCGCATCCCACAATATTAATAATATTAACGTAGATTGTAAGCAAATTACAATAACATCACTAACCAGAAATAATTTAAAAAGAAGTAAAATGTGACGTGTTCTTAATGTAAGGGAATTGGGAGAATAAAGGCTTTTTAATTTTTTATTTGATTTTATAGGAGGATAAACAAAGAGTGCTTAGTGTTAAAACACTCCATTCTAGATATTCCGTCTGAATTCGACACATCGAGTGTTGAGTGGCGGAACTCAACGCCGCCTTTCGAGTGTCATATCCTAGTCTAATAACAAACATAGTTATAAAAAAAATTAGCATCTACAATTGATATAATAAAGGAGGACTAGATCACAGCACTGTGGGACAGAATGATATTGATAACGCGTTTGTTCTGAGTTCGATCTCCACTCGGGAGTGAAAACAGGTTCCTCTAGACTTCGACACCCAATTGTAGAATTACCTACTAACGTTATTAATAATTCAATATTTAAATTACCGATATAATTATTTTTAATTTTTCTAACGGCTTCTAATTGTAGATTCTAGACCTGGACAAACAGGAAAGACGGGTTAGCGGGTTTTCTAGTCTAAGCTTATCATTTAATGAATTAAAACAAGTTATGTATTATTTACTTACTTTACGTTTATGCTACTTCTATTTTAGTATGGAAATGTGGCTATTTAAGGCTATATATATGTGCTATCTTGAAACAAAATCGAGGCATTGTGTGAAGATTTTTTAATTTTGTATATTGCGTACTAGATTTATATATATTTTCTATTTTTTACAAAACGTTATTTTCGTATATTAATGTGTTCCCTCCTTTTTATTATTAGCGGTCGTCATAGCATAGCGGAACAGCGATTGACTGTAAAAGCAACGGTTGTGGGTTCGATTCTGATTCGGGGGAATGAAGTGTTTTCATTTCCTCACCCAATGTCTCAAAATTTGGTGGAAAGGTGGGAACGAATTGTCTTAATTATTTTCCCTTTACCCATTGTCTATATATGCGGGATACAGCATGAAGCCTAAAAAAAGAACTGAATGTAATTTTTTTTCATTTTAAGATAATTGGACTCGAATTACATAAAATCTAATTGCTTCTATATATATTTCTAGATCACAGTACAGTAGTCAGTGATTGGTATAAATTATTTTAAATACCTCACCTCACTACCGCTGTGACTATCGAGATTCGTGGTACCGTTACACCGTGACTCAGGTTTGAGTGTTCCCATGTTTATAACGATTTTAGTTTAATCCGAACTACTTAAATCGAACATATAATTTTGAATCGTTTTTTGTTAGTTAATTCAAAATCAATTATTTAAGAATTCAAGCATTTTTAAGTTATTTAGAAATTTATCCTATTAAGGAATAAAATTTTTATTTATTTCAATCTTGCAGGTCATGCAAAGAAAATTATGGCAAGACACCGTAAAACATACTACATAGTATTGAGTGGTCGCGCTTTATCTTGAAAATCTCTGAATGGGAATTGAACATACAACTATTACGTTTAGTGAAAATCCTGTGCCACTGCACCACGATGACGTAAACAGCAATCATGTTGATTGAAATTTGAACCCATCTTTATCGCTATACATACTAAAATTTAAATTAAAATGTACATAAGTACTGACTTGTTACAAAATTGATCACTTTTTCTATAAAAAAAAAGTTAGAAGAGGCACTAACATACACTCAAACATTGATCTGCACTTATTATTAGTTGTTATTATATAACTCCATTCAATATTTCAATTGCAAGTGAAATAAAATTTCGTTCTTTTTTACAATACAACGACAAAAAGTATTTAAAAACCGCATCGGATCTTGAGGGGACACAATAAATGGCGACCCTCGCCTTACAAAAGAATAATACAATTACTATTCACACGAGATAAGTAAAGTACGAGCCTGCTAAACCGTAAAAAGTAATAATTCCGTTTCAAAGTCAACAATAGGGGATTATTTAGGGGTCCCAGGTTCAATAACACCGGTCGTGCAATAGGTCACCCTAAAAACGTACACGCGATTATTGGTAAAACGCATAAGGTTAAGCCTGGCTATGGGTGAAAATAGCCGGTTCTAATCAATCGATCGTATGGTGTTTGTAAATTACTTCGGTTTTATCAATTTTTTTGTATTGTTTAAGATGTTTCAATTATCTTTTATCGATTCTCTATTAGCGTAATAATTTGAATTAGACTAATAAATGCAAGCGTTATTTTTGTTTGAATTATTTCATTCCACAGATCTAGCGTTTGTATCTTATTTGATTCAATTATACAATATATTACTTATTATTTAGATGTATAAGAATATAATATTTCAAAATACATTTTAAAAGATAAGAATGTGTATATTTTAGGTATAGTATAGCCTGGTAACGTCCTCATAGTCCTTGCATTCTTCCATCTCCCATGATAATAGATGACGAGTTAGACCATAAGCTTGACTTAAATTCTTTTTAACGCAATAGTCTCCGAGTAGAAGTAAAAAAAAATACGAAAAACTAAATACAAAAAATTATATTATGTTATTATAACAATATTCGTCTTTACATAGTATAGTCTAAAGCAAAGCTGCTGCAACAGTTTTAACTGACAAACAAAATTATGCAAACAGACAAAAATATATATATATATATATATATATATATATATATATATATATATATATATATATATATATATATATATATATATATATATATATATATATATATATATATATATAATACAGTACAGTAGTTTTCATATGAAGCAAAAAAAACACTGATATATAATTAAAGTCAGTATTTTTTCTTTCATTTACATATGTATCTCGGGCTTGAGTTTGGTCATTCGCCGATCACTGACCCCTCCCTGCCCGTTCAATTAAATATTCACTCGTTATTGCGCGCCGCGATTAATTCCCACTGTATCTATATTATTACGCTTCTTCTTCGCCATAGATTAGATTTTGTTAAGAAAGAACGTATGGTACAGTTATAGCTACACTATGTGGTGTTTAACAAGCTTTACACGTCTAGCTCGGTATGTATCTATGTATGTACATATGTATGTATATCTGTAACGGAAACTTTGAACGCGATTTTGCATACACGCCAAAGATCGATGACATCACAATATTATTAAAAATTAAAAATAAACAATAGTTTAAAATACTGCCAATAGATTACTTAAAAAGCACCCTACCCTTTTTTACATTCTTTTTTTATTTTATTAAAATTTAAAAAAAAAAGTTTTTAGTTAATTTTCACTTTGGTGCTAAAGCAAATTATTTTTTTTTTTAAATTTTAAATGATCGTGTTGAAAAATATTTTATTTGAAATATTATAAACTGGCTTTGTTAACTTAACGTCTAAATTTAAAATAATACAGCGAAAAATGAAAAATCTTCCATCTCCTTCACAACCCTCTCACTACTCACTTACGTTACCCTCTCTCACTTACGTTATATTCAGTTAAACGTCCAACCGCGCCAGTAACTTCTTTTTATATATTTTATATATTTGAATAAAAATCTCAAATATTATTAACATATATCCTACACAAAGAAATACAAAATAAGTCTGTGCACTCAGTACTCTATGTACCAACACCGCAAGCACGCTATTATTACGCGGCAACACCCAACAATTACTATATGGTACCCGCTTTGAGCGACAGAGCCCGCGCTATATACAGAACAGGTTAAAAATGTATTGTTTCTTCAACAACAGAACCTATATTTCTATATATAGCTTGGATTAGATTATATATGCATACAGTTAATTGATTGTAATAGATTTTGTTCTTTTGTTTTTTATTATATACATATGCTTTCATATAAATGGTCTGATTGTAGGTGACGAATGTAGGTTCGATTACCGCTCCGTAACTTGCTTTTGCTCTGGTAACCAGGCAAAGCAAGGCATTGAGTCTTAATACCAGGTTTCCACTGTCTATCCTGCTATAAGCGGGATACAGATATATATATTGCCTGCCTATATATGTGATAAACGGGCTAGGATAAAATCGAAAAAAAAGATAGAGAGCTTTGTAACTAGCTAGCGAGGCACAACCATATTGTTAAATTTAACAGGTCACATTATGCCATTAGAAATAACATATAACCGATAGTTAATATAATAAGTAAAATCTATAATATATTTAGAATTCACAGCAAAAATAAGTAAAGAGATTGACTTAAAAGATTAATTTAATCCTTATATGTTTCAATGGTCTGGAAATACATATAACGCACCCGTCCATACATTAATCGTGATTTACACGAGCCACCAATGATTATAACGTGGCCATGTTGTTTATTCAAGTTATTCAAGTTATCTAACATTTACGTACGTGACAATCAATATCTGAGCTAGCCAATGTGATATAAAAAATAAATAAATAAATAAAGTAAAAAGCTTCACGCTCTATCCCGCATATCGCAGGGTAGCTAGAGGGAATCTAGTGTCAATATTCTCCGTTCTCCAATATCCGCCCAATTTTCGATAAATTGCGTGTAAAGTGGCAAAATTCACCCTCGTGTTTTGTTTGTCTTGTTGCCAGAGCGAAGATATGATATTAATTCATTCCCCGAGTAGGATTCGAACCCACAACCGTAGCGATTAAAGCCAGAAGGCTTTTATTATATGCTAATAACAGTATTATATATGATTTATGATTTTATGTCGATAGATATATAGATATGTGTGCGAGAAGATAGGGTAGTTAATAAGCTATGCGAGTTTATGACAGTGAGCTGACGACGATACGACGGACATTCTTAATTAATATTGTGTAAAATGAGTTGGAACACCACATTAGAAGGTTTTATTACCAACATATTGGTATCGTGGCTCAGTTCTAAAGCAGTTTACTGCACACTATAGACAGTGGTTCGAATTATTTTTGAAGGTTGGTACACATTAGGAGGAACGAAACCGGCCGGCATAAACTTAGCTACAAGTCATACAATTTTGGAGATCTCCAAATCGAGAGTCAACAGGTATCTTCTAGGCAAGCGTATATTTAATTCAGTACACAGGTGACTTTCCTTTACTGTGTCAGATAATCGGAATAAGTTCTGCAACTCAACATACTCTTAAATGGATGAAAATGTTCTTCAGGCCTACATAGAAAAATATTTATACATGTATAAAACAAAGCTTCCTTCCGGCTAAGTTGAGTAAGCTCAGAGCTTCGATATTTCATGTTAAATAACTAGGTTACGACCAATAGATGGAATAATTCTTTATATAGTGTAATATATATTGTATTAATGCAATTCAAACGAACGTAGCTACAAGGAAATACTAGTGTGAAATTAAAATAAATTAATGAATTAACACCTACAGTTGTTATAAAGACAAGACACTGTTAGTTTAAAATTACTTTATAAATCTTATTATAGAACAAATTTACAAACTTAAATGTCAATTAAGTACTAGAAGTTGGAACGGGTGTTTAAAACCGAAACACAATTAAATATTCAATAATAATACTGGCTTAGTTCTTGTAAGTTTTACCTTTTGTGAACTATATTTGTGTGTATATTTAAGTTTTGTATTGACATGGCGGTTTTAGCGTTTACAAGCGAATAAGCTTTTGTTTAAAAACAAAGGAGCGAAATATGGAGATGGAAGAAGCATATTTTCTTTAAAGCAGTATTTCTGTGTGATTCATATAAAACTTCAGATATACAAATAGATAGAGCAAAAAAAGTTTAAAACAGACTAGAATTTTGTTTGAAAAAGTAAGCTTAAGAAATTAAGAAACAATAATTTCTTAACCTTTAAGTTTTATTCATTTAAAATAACTTTAAAATTTGTTTAGCAGTTAAGCTGTATAATGTCAACAAACAGATACACAAACTTCTCATTAATAATATTATATATTACCTAGTAAGTTACAAACATATATTTTAGTTAACATATTAATATATGTATGTGTACAAAAACTGCTTATTATACACAACAAAAGGTGTTCCAGTTAAACATATTTCTCTAGCTATACCCACTTTATAAAGCTTTCAACTTAACTTAAACAATTGTAAGTGTATAAAATGACTGCTAATACAAATGAGTTATTAAAACCTGGTTCGAAAAGTATAGTAAAGATTGACTTAAACTTGATTGGAGTTTTTGTTTGCATGAAGATAGATTATTATTAAATAATCTAATGTAAGAGTATATTTTTAATATTTTCGACTAATACATACTATACATACGATATTTTTTTGTAAAATCGTACGTAATTATATTAGCTTCACAAAATTATTTAATACGTTATAGCTTTCGTCGATAAGTGGACTATACATCATAAAAAGGGTTTAACAATTCGAACCAGTTGTTACAGACGAAAAGGCACAAAATCTTCTGCTTCATAATATTAAGTAAAAAAATTATAGATTACAATATTTCATACTTCATTTGTAACGACATTGTTAAAAAAAATCTTCCTACTACCTACTTGACAAAAGTAAAAAAATAACACAAAAAAAAGCTTGAATGAGCTTTTTCTCACACAAGTTTCTCTACTGGTAAAGCTCATTAATAATTTTATACTCATTTGAACCAATCGCTTAAAGCTCTTTCTGCAATACACATAAAAATAATTACAGATTTACTCAAGTCGGTCAAACCGCACTTCCTTAGGACTAGTATAGTAAACAAGCTTTCATAATTATCAATTTTACGACTGCTAGCTATAAATTTTATTATGCTAATACTAATCAAGCGATATATGCATGTCATGAATCATTCACCCATCGTATGCTGTAAGTAATAAGAACAAACACTTAAAATTAGTTTATTTCTTTTGAATATGTTAGTTTCAAAAGCGTTTAGTATTGAAAAGAGGCTACCGGGGCGGAATGGAACAGCCTTATCGATAATTTTCATTTTTCATGCTCTAGTGACACTAAATTGTTGAGTTAGGAGAATATTAATATATAAAAAAATAAGTTATTCTAATAAATAAATGAAAGCGTTGCCGTTTTTAACATGCACTTAATATCTACAACACAATGCAGGAGATACGTGTATACTAGAAATTTGATCCAATATTTATTTACAAAGATCCAAAAGCTTTGTTAGGGCAGTAGTTATCCAACCAAAGTTTTCATCTATGCAACAGAATAAAAGCTTTACAACATTGAAATAACATTTTCAATAGATATTTTCTATTAGCTAAGTTATCGCTAACATGATTACCATTTGAACTCACAATAACAATTAAGTAACATAGGCACTATGAACACAAAATCTAAAGAAATAAAGTCATCCAATTCACTCCCCGAGTCTAATAAGACCGCGCAACTTCTTTGTAAACTTATCTAATGAATATTTAATACGGAATCCTTATGTAAATGAGACCCCCTTGACTTGCCTCTTAATTTTCCTTGGATATATTTCATATAACATTTACAAGTAAGCTATTTACTTGTTTTAAGTTCAAATGTGCAATAATATAACACTTCAGTCTTTAATAATAATAATAATAATAATACTTATTGCACAAAAAATATATATATAAACATTTCACAAACATAATTATGTGTATATTATGTGCAATGGCGGCCTTATCTTTATTCAGAGGTCTGACTGTAAACGGCGGTCGTGGGTTCGTTTTCCACTTAGAATGAAATAATTTTCATTATCTTCGGTCTAGTAAGAAGACAAAGCGCAATGTCTCGAAAGCGGGGAACGGAGTCTCTTAACATTAGGTTCCTTCTACATATACCTATCCTGCTATGAAGTTAAAAAAAATATAATATTCTATACTTCGCGTATTGAATGACGGATCTTAACGCTGTATATTATATAAATAGAAAATATTTATATTATAAACTAGCTTTTCTTGTGGCTTCTTTCGATATATGGACTAGCCAACACTAAGATTTTTTCAATTCGGTATCAATAGTTCCTGAGATAAGCGCTTGTACCAAAAGAACCCTTCAGTTGTATAATATTAATAGATATAAAATAACATTTTCTCCGATCCGATGAACTGGTGTTAACCATTATAGGTTTCTCTAATGTTTCAGCTTAACATGCCTAGAAAGAAGCATAAATCGATAAGTTTTCCAAATAAATTATTACTACAAAAAATATACAAATCATCATTAAAACGCAATTATTCAAAATTAATGTCAATTAAACGGTAAATAACAACTGTGGATGGCTAAAGACGTTTAAGGTAATGTACTTATATAATAGAGCCATCGTGGCACGGCAACAGCGTCTGGCTGTAAACGTGACGCTTGTGGATTTGCTTCCCACTCCGGGAGTTCCACCACTAACACGCAATGCCTCGAAATACAGGAAAGCGGAGAGCGTAGTGACTTAACACTAGTCTCTGTGCCTGCTATATGCGGTTTACAGCGTGAAATGAAAATAAATATGGTACCAAGTGTTAATTTACCTTCCCTTATTTGATTAACAGGCATTAACTAATGCGTACAACCGTACACGTATCATCTCAAATTTCTTCCAACGCTAACTGGAATTTCAAATATACTACAAGCGTATTCTAGGAAGAGCAGTTTTATGAGTGCTGTAATTTTATAATTTAAACATTTCGGAGTTTTTGATGCCGTCTTCTGGAGACCATAGTAACAAATGACATACGTCTATGTTGAGGAAAATAGTAACATTTGGTTATAACGATAGAACTTTATCAAAATTAAAATACATAAAAAATTATTTATTAAAATTATTATTATATTATTTATTAAAATTATATTAAAATTATAAAAATTATAAGCTTATATATAATTATATATATATATATATATATATATATATATATATATATATATATATATATATATATATATATATATATATTGGCTGGTATTTAATATAGGTATAGATCTACTAACACTAAATTACTCTATCATGGCATCATATAATACGTAAGTAATAGAAAAAATAAAAGAATTTCACCGTTAATCTTTTTGGAAAAACACGACGTTTTTGCATTTTTATCACAAAACGATATTGCGTAACAAATTTTATTTACATATAAAGTGTCAAACTGGTTATCTCTATTCCTTTGACCTTTGGCTATCAACAGCGGGTTTAATGCTGCTAATCATATTCAAAAAGTTTACAATCATCCAGACAATGATAGAATGTTTTTTTTCAAACTTAACACTTAACTTGAATTCGACATTTAAATCTTAATCAAGTAACTTCATTCCCCGAGTGGTATTCGAACCCACTATCGTTTGCTTTTCAGTCAGACACATGTTCCATTATGCCACGTAGGTCACGTCAAAATATTGTTTGTATATTGTATACACTCTAGGTTCCGCCGCGGTTTTTGTAGCAGGCGATAAAGGAAGGTTAAAAAAAACACAGTGAGTATCTCTAGAATCTCTCTGCATTCTCCTCAAAAGGCGGAAATACTGTAAAAATATTTCCAGACACATTTTTATATGTATTAAAGCTTTTCACTTCAACTTTATCTAATCAAAAGATCTTTCCGTCCGTTCTGTTGTACATCCGTCGAAGTAAAAAGTTTAATTTATTATAGCAACTCCACTGATTACGCCATTCTTTAAATTGGACGGCTACATGCGGCGTAGTGGTAACACTCAGAGGTCTTCTGGTTATAGAAATAATAATAATATTTTAAATAACATATGTATATGTATAGTATATGTATATGTATAGTAGTGGGTTTAAATCCTACAAGGCGAAATTTACAAAATGAATCTTTATTACCTGTCCAAATAAAAATTATTTAAAGTTTTGCTTGCCAAAGTGAACCTGCTTCTTATACTTAAGTTAATATCCAATGAAATAACAAAAAAGTAATTTCAAAGTGTTTAAAATTTTTAGAATTTATTCATGTTCTATATTAGCGTTACTTCCATTTTCCCTGCATAATAAATATCCTTTTTAGCTAGCCTCTTATGAATAGTTTTTAGAATAAACCCCTTGTTGGGGGAATGGGTAAATTAATAATTCATTGCTTACTGAGAAGAAAAATTACATATGTATGTATTTGTATCGATTGGTGTGCTCACGACGAGTATTAGTCGATAGTATTCAGAATATTCAACGTCCTCTAATTTCGGTGTATTGATATACAAGTAAAAATGTCTAACGGTAAAGTCCCTTTAGTATCGATCGTTTTGATTTTAATCAAGTCATTATTTAACTTTATAATAAAATAAATAATTAATTATTTATTTATACAAAATGCTTTAATAAAGTATTGATGCTTAAAATTGTGCCAAAAGTATATTTATATACTTCTTTTTTATGGAGATGACTACGTAAACCAGCGGTCAGACTCACGATCCCGTGAAACGCTGCAGTAATACAGGTGGGTTGCCGGCCATTAAGGTGGAGGTAGCGCTTTTTGATCCACGCTTTCTTGTATGCAACTAAACGGTTCAACATCAGACATGAGTTCAACATCAGACATGAGAGTTCAGACATGAGAACAGTTGAAGCAGTTGAAGAACCAAAGCTGGCCTGGAGAATTAAAAAAAACCCATCATTTACGAGTATATCCTCTAGGAGTTTCCAATTTTCTGTATTTTTTGCTATTTTCATCCAATATTTCATAAGGATTTATCATTTCTTGAGGATTAAGAAATAGTTTATAAAAACTTGTACAGTTAGTAAAAGATATCAAAAACTGAGACAGTTTTACAGTAAAATAATATATTCTTCTTCTTAAAATTAGACTGTCTTGGTTGAACCTAATTCTATTAAAAAAATCATTTAAATATAGGTGACATCCTTATCCCCTGTCAAAAACTGTTGAAGGGTCTAAAATAAACTAACAGCATATTTTATAAAGAAACATTCATTTTTAAAGTCATTTATACATTGGGCTAAAACTAACGAAAAATGGTTGATAAGCCTTCTATTTAATTTCTAATTATTGAATTCTTCACCATATTCTAAATACATATCCGATGTGGTAACAGGTTCAGTACCTGTTGATGAAAAAACATTAATTAATAATTATTTTACTTTAAATTTACAAAAATGTGAACTGTAATAAGTAGCTTTATATGTAGATATTAACCATTCATCGCAAATATAAATAAACAACTGTATAAGTTCAATTTTCTCTAAATATTTGCAAAAAAAACCTACAAATTCAGGAAAAAATACGATTATATCATACAATTGTATAAAAATCTTATCATTTTCATATATTTTTAGTCCACAAAGAGTATTCTGTGTGCACCTCACGCCGCATTGATATGTGGGCGGTACGTGAGCATTCTCGCTTTACTACCACTCGATTAGACTGGCTTAGTCATTTGATAAAAGTGTACTCGCGATTTATACTGTTAGGTCTTGGTAGAGGATTTAGTAATATTAATGTCATAAAATACGTTTAGTGCTCAGTGACTATTAGTGACTAATATGCTCAGTGAGTGTGGGTTCATTTCATGAAAATTACGATTATTTGTTTTAAATATTAAAGAACGAATATATATAATAAAGAAAAATAATGTCTTATTACGTATTTTAATGTCTCATTACAACATTTGTGTTGGTGAGTGGTGGAACTCCACGCTGCACTTTGTGCACCAAAGTGAGTTAATAAAACTAATGCACACCCTTGGCGGAGCATCGAACCCGTAACAAATTAATAATTAAAGGAGTTAACATTTATATATTCTTTAATATATTGACTTAAGTAGAATTTATTACTATATTTTATGCTGTTTCCCTCACATAGCAAGGAAGGCAGAGGGAACAGTAGGTAGAAGATACCTAGTGTTAAGACACTCCGTCCCCAATTTCTGCCATTCGAGGCATTGGGTGTTGAGTGGCGGAAATCAAGGCTGCGCTTTGCTTTGTTACCATAGCGAAGAAAATGAAATTGATTCATTCTCCCCGAGTGGGATCGAACCCACAAACCGTCGCGTTAACAGGCAGACGCTGTGCCTCAGCGCCACGACGGTCCTCACTTTACTATACGTATATAAATAGTAAGCTCATACGTTGAAAGTTTATTATTTTTAAACATAACAAACACAACATTGTCGGTCTTAACGACCAGCAAATAACTGCTGTCCCTGCACAGATTCTTAGAAATATTAGCACCTACAAGCACTGTGCACACATCTATCTCACTCACACCAGTTACATTAGACAGAGACAACAACACAGCATTGAATAGTCGCTGCAGGTGCGTTACGATCAACGAAAATTATAGTCTTAAGCAAAAACGCTGGATTTTGAACCTTGTTTAATTGTGATAGAATGTAAAACCCATTGTAAAAACCCATGGCATAAGCTAATTATCGAAGTGGGACTTTTGACGACTCCGTTACTCATTATTAGGTGAGCATTAATCATTTAACAAAACACGAGTTAACTTCTTAGAAGTAATGGTGCCTATATATATACATATATATAAATAAAAGACAACTAAGTTTTATATTTTCCAATTGATTAATCTAAAATACAGTAAATCAAGGGTGTGTAAATCAATCATACAGTTTCTATTAAATATATACCAACTTTCCAAAAGTGATACGAATAAGAAGGTATCCTAATGTGTGTATGTTATTTTTAATACTTACTTTTGTTATATTATTTTCAAAAAATCAACGTCTAGCTTAGTGAGAGATCGTCTGAATGCAAGTGACATGGTTACGATTTGATCTCACTCGAGTTAATAAAATATTGCCACTCCCCGGCTTTAGTAGGACAAAGCACGGCGTTGGGTTTCGTCACGCAAATCACAATCGGGAGATAAGGAGAGAGAGTGTTTTGACACTAAATTCTCTCTGCTCGTGTGAGATAAAGCGTGACACTAAAATATTTATATATTTCCAACCAGGCATTGAACCTACAACACATCACATTCATTAAATTTGCTAGTAAATTGTACAAATTGAAGGATGACTTTCATATTCCTCCCCCAACACGCTGTGCCTTCGTTTAACAGTGTCTATTTAATTAAATTCATAGCGAGGCGTTTAAAAAGTACGCTTAAATACCATCTGCTACAGTAATAACATGTCATTTATGATGTAAAAATGTTATTAATTAAAAGCTATTTACCGTGGTACATTGGGAAAGCGTTCTTTTTTTGTTTAAGTGCTCTTAACGTAGTGTCTTGACTTTAAGCGGAAACCGTAGAACGGAATGTCTCAACACTAGCTTCTCTATGCTTAACCACTCCAGTTATATGTGGAATAAAGTGAAAAGCAAAAAAAATATCTCCTAAACAAATTAAAGTATAGAAATGTTTTTTTTTATATTTACAAATAAACAAATTTGATGAAGTCATCAGGCATATATCATCAGGCTTCACTTTTCATCTAGCTAGAGATAAGCTAGTAATAAATCATTAAGAAATGTCTGTTAAATAGCGGACCTATGACACTATAATGTTATTTAAAATCTGTAACCAATATCAATGGTACTATACTGTGATTTAAAAGGACGATTGAAGCTCTCTTTGTATTATCCACATCACTTTTTATCGCCAATTTAACTTACAACAACAAAATAAACCAAATAAATTTTCCAAAGTTACTAATAATAGTTACATGATTAGTTTTCATCTTTGTCCAAACAATGTTGCTGTCATAATCCTAATAAAATTGAAATGTTTGCTTTAAATTTAGATCTGACAGCTCAATGACAGCTGTGCGTCGGCCATTACGTTTGGCTGTAGCCGTACGAGCAAATGAACCGTTAAAAATAACAATTTACACTATGCGTTACTTTAAACGGTTATGGTTATAACAAGGATATTTTCTTTTTCGTAACTGTTATTAACTGTTAATAATAGAATATATTTTTATTTATACTTTTTACGACAATATGTACGGACAGAATGTAATGAAATAAAAAAAAATTAAAATATATCTATATATGTAATCTCATTTTCCGCTCATATTATTAGAGTTATAGTTGGATAAGTAACGTAATTTAACGCCGCTTATTTAACAATAGCCAGAGCAGAAAAACGAAATTATATTAAATATAAACAATCCCCATCATTAGAATCAACAACAAACCGACAATTTTAATTAATTATTATTTGATTATTCATTAAATCCAACGGATAATACTGAATTTGGTAATAAATAATGAACCGTGACATTTAAGCATATACGTTGCGTCAATGTTTACTTAACCGGTAGCACGTGTTTGTGGGAACAGAAAAGGTCTCGTAAAAAATACATTGGAAAGTCATGATCACTTCAGTTTGTTTGCCCTACGAGTTTTTTTTTCGTTTTTTTTTTTTTAAACCATTTTTTAAAACACCTGCCGCCAGACGGCCACTTGCATCTCGATCGATAGCGTTACAGCCAAGTATAGCCCCATTAAGTTAAAACATTAACGTAAAACTTAAAATTCTGGTATAAACTGATTTTTATAACCTTTTTTGTGTATGTAAAGTTTTTAGTTATAAGAAGCTTTATTAGCATTAGTTAAATGCTTAATTGAGCTGTAAATTTTATTAGTTATGGTCTTGAATATTAAAAATTATGAAATGATTAGTTTTAATGAAGCTGTTTTTATGGTATGTTACTGTAGAGTTGATTGTGGTTATACAGATACAAAATTATTGTATGCATTAAACATTAGGTAGAAACTTTTTTATTAAGCATTTAAGATAAGTAAGATATTATATATAGGTACTTATTAATGTAAAAGGAGAAAACCAAATAACTGAAACTGTTTAAAAAATAATGTACTTGTATTCCGATAAACACGTATTGTTTCTTTACTTTAGACTAATGTAAATATAGCAAGCAGGGTAGACAGGGAATCATGTATTCTTTCTTTGAATAAAATTATTTTAATTTGAATTTGAACTTGACACTCCCTTCTTAAGTTTTCGCCCAATTTCGGTACATTGCGTGTTGAGCGGCGCAACACCAGAGCAAACAAATGATATAATTCATTATTCCCGAGTGAGTAGCAAAACCACAATCGTCGCATTTTTACAATCAGACGTAAATATATATTTTTTTGAAATCTGTTATCAACACGACACGAAGTTCGAAAATTTAAATGTTTCCAATGCCAAAACTACCTGTTAGATCTGTATAAAAAGTAAGCCCCGTCAATCTCCGCTAAAGCGTTAAGCTGTACGACTTGACGGACATGGAAAATAGTTCCTCTATACAACAACTTACATTTTAAATTAGTTTTAGAAATCTTTTATTTCAATAAAAGTTATTATAAGTAAATCAAAATAATAATAAAATATTTTAACTCAAAATCATCATTTACCTATGTTTTGATCATAAATGAGCTTTGTACAAAATTATAAAAAAAGACTAACAAAAGACGATTGATAAAAAAATAGCATTAAAATAAATAAAACTAGTGTTTAAACACTCCCTTCCCCACTTTCCGCCCAATTTTTGAGACGTTGTGTGTTGAATGGCGAAACTCAACGCCGTTTGTCTCATTACCAGAGCGAGGAAACCAAATTATAATAGTTCTCTCTAGCGAAAATCGAACCTACAACCGTCGCACTTGCAAACAGTGTGCCACGACGGCATAAAAATTGTATTAGATGAAGATAATTAGAAGAAATGCTTTCTCTTCGCTTTCAGAAATATCGATCTGCAGGTTTTAGCAATTGCTCCTTAAATACACGTTCTTATATAGCGATATATTTAATAAAATATCATTCCATTTTGCACCAAACAAGGCGTAGATAGATAAGAGTAAGCCACAAATTAGGGTACCTAATCTGTTGAATAAATGATACCTATTAAACATTTGAATATAGGGCCGCCTGTTGTATCGAGAACAAATTTAACAACCCTCAAGTGATATTTATGAAACATATTAAATAACTTACACATAACGGGAATATTAAAGATATATATTTATACAAAATGTCTTTCAAAAATTGTGTCAAAAACAAGGGCTCGAACCCGTGCGTCTCCTCTGATACTAGGCGCTCTTACTGAGCCAGGCGCTCTTATCACTAAGTGATACTTTCTTATTGAGCGACGTTGACATTTTTATTCACTTGTTTCAACTTAGCTTTGTTCTTAACAGCTCTATAGGGAGATTTATATAAGTTACTTCCAGTCAGTTCTAACATATATTAGAAATAAGCAAGATTTATTTTTATTTACTCATTGTATTCTAAAATACATATTCAACTGAATTCGGGCAAAATGGCAAAATGGCACTAACAATGTTTAAATACTGCCAACACTCAAGCCATTTATTCCAGCATCTAATACAATTAGTTCGAATAGTCATTTATCAGTCTAACAGCCTGTCCTAAACTAACGTAAGGACAACATTTGATTTCCCGCAAAGTTGCCAGTCATGGCCAAAGTGACTAAAAGGATAGACTAAACGTGTGTATCCGTTTTTGATATAATACATATGTATTCTAATTGAATAACGAAGGTACGAAGCGTGTACAGTTAAGTATAATTAGCGGGTACAAATAGCTTGTATGTTGTAATTTATCCTATATAATCTGTGCAAATAATAATTACTTGTTACAGTATTAATATCTTTCAAATTTTAATTACAATTCAGTCTAAATCAGTCTTTAGTGCAATTAACATCTCAGTAAATTAGTTCTAGCCGTAAACTTTTTTTAAAGGACCCACAGTGAGCTGTCCTAAACGGTTCGATTCAAATGATGAAGATCGTTTCAAATGTCGATAAAAGCGAGAAAATATCTTTAATTTAGCAGCCTCTGCAGAGAGAAGGAGAGTGAGTTACTAGAGCTGTAACCACTGCACCATGATGTATTTTAAATAGCTTTTATCTGTAGCTTCGTGGGTCAGGTAGTGGGCTACACTAACGATATAAAGGGTAAAATATAGCCTATAGCCTTCTTCGATAAATGTACTGCTCCATACGAAAAAAACTATTCGGAACACTACTGTTTCGGATCGATTTCTTTGTTTTAGTATTTGCGGAAGGAGCGGTCAATGTAACAAACTCTTCAGCTTGTCCTCAATGTTCCTACATATATGATTGTAGTAAGGACCTAGTTAGTAGATACACTCGTATGTTATAAATCTGGTTGTCGTTGACATTTCTTCAAAGTCGTCTCAAAGGACTAGTAGGATTCGCTTCTAACTTTATTTACGTAAGTTGACCTTGCATAAGTTTTTTAAAGTTGAAATTGCTTTCGAAGAAGCCGTATGCCGCACTTTAAAATATGTTGTACACAATTTTATTTATATATTATAATAATAATACAGACATACGTGTTCAGAATAACAATGAAATGCTACATTTTAAGTTATGATATTTGGTATTTACTTACAATTGCCTAAAAAATGTGAAAAAATTAGTAGGTAATTTTAGTATTTTATCTAGCTCTGTAAATGATCTTTAGTTACAATGCCTAAATAGCTAAATGGAAATAAAACAATAGGTCAATATTTTAATCATGTCTGCGCGCCTCTTGCACCTCTTTTCATTAGGTCAGAATAGAATCCATAGAGGTTATCTTCGAGGTGCAGTGGGGCCGTCTGACCGTAAACGCGAAGGGTATGGGTTCGATATTTACCCAGCAGAATATTTATTTCAATTCTCCCTTTTATATAGAGGCAATATAGAGCACGACGCTAAGCTCCGCTACTCAACATAGGTCTTAATATATACAGCGTGTAAATTTATAACCAAAATTGTGAAATGTATATTAAAATTATACTATTTAATACTAATAAGAAAATAAATATGAACATACAGCCATCATGCACCAAGTTTTATTTATATTAACTTTTGGCGAATCTTCCTTTCTCCACCAATCACTACTTAATTCACGATTTTTCCCCGCTTATAACAGAGAGAACCTAGTCCTAGTCCGGAAACACGGAGTGTAATACACTTTTTCGTCTAACTAAACGTCTGGCCATATACAATCTAATCATCGAATAAGCAATATAATAATAAAATAAAACTTCCGTAACTTAAACAATTAATTTGATATACTTTCAAGTTAATATTTCAACAATTTCAAATTTCATAAGCATATAAGTGAGCTAATAGGTTTCTGAGAACGTTTACAACGGCTCTATTCGCTGAATTTGATATTTGTTTATGAGTAATAAGCACAGTAACAAGCACTTTTATAGGATTATTATATTAACATGTTACAAAAACAATCTTGAGATGTGAAGCTGTTGTTCGTATATAGGCACTATAAATTGTAAATTAATTATTTAATTTATACGATATAATAATGTTTTATATTTTCGTTAGTAATATTCTTTATTATCTATCAGAATTACGCTTCATTTTGCAGAGTATAGAAAATGGAGAGAATTTAATGTCAAAAGGTATAGTGGGAATCCAACCTATCAAGTATAACGTCAGGTGATATTAAAAATGACTATAGGCTTCAATATTCTAATATCCCGATATTGTCAACAATTTCAAGATGTACAGTCCAAGATACAGTTAAAGATATTATAATAATAATAATCCAATCAGACCTGACCTAATAAAAACCGAACAAAATTTATCGAAATGAAGCTAAATAACATTTTTAAACTATATTAAACATATATATTATTTTAACATTGCCAAATTATAATAACAATGTTTCTAGCCAAGACTGGGCATTGTATACGTAAGCTGAATAAAAGACGCGATACGTCAAAATATTCCAAGTCGAATTACAATTGGGGCCCACAAACAACTGGAGCTGTGCCAAAATAATCAAGTAACGAAAAGAACGAATGCGTATATTTATTTGTTTCATTCGTTCCGTTCGTTATTGACCGAATGACCGTTATCTTAAAAGAGCTGATAAAAAAAAATTCTTTTTGATACAGTTTAAATTATATCGCACTTTCTTTAAATAATTAAGAACTGTATATGTTTTTATTATTACATATTTTTACAGCAAGGGAACTTTATGTTAGGACATTCCGTTCCCCGCTCTCCGCCTTTGCCGCCGGCAGAACTCAACGCCTTGCTTTGTCATGGTACTAGAGCGAAGGAAATTAAAGTAATTCAGTCTCTCCAAGTGGGAATCGAATCCACAACCGCGTTTAAAAAATGTTTAAAATACATGATTATTTGTGAAATAACTAAATCCACTATATATGAACAAAAATATACAACAGTCTAGTTTCGTCTTTTTCTCCTAAGTGAAACATTTATTAGGCTAGGCTAATAATAATTCTTATATATTTATTAATTGCTTTAATAACATTGTTTTTGTGTGATTTAGAATATATTATTTATTTTGTAAGTAATATTTTTGTAAAGAAGGCAGAGAGAAAGAGAAAGGCAGAAATAAATGTTTCAAAAAAAATTAATGCAAAGCCAACACTTTTACAAAAATAAATCTAAAACCTTATCCAATTATTAACCTAGTTCCGATATTTATCAGTTCATTCGGTCATTTAATTGACCTTCAAAAGAAGTAGCTCGTGAATGGTTCGTTATAATTTGTGCATTGTTCAGTCCTGACGACGACTCTAAGATTGGTTTTGTGAAAGCTACGCTTCCATTCATTTGAGATTTTAGTGGGCCGAGGAAAATTACTATTGAAAAAGTGTAACGATCAAATGTTTCAGATAAAAAACTGTAATTAGAGTACTTTTTTGTATTTGCTTTTAAGAATAGTAATGATTTTATCTTGTTTGAATTTTACTTTCTAAAATATATATTAAAAACTCTTCCGTTACTGAACGACTGACAGATAACTCTCCAAGAATCTCTGGAAAATGAGAAAATTCTAACGTGAATGGGAAAAAATAAAGTTTCTATTTTCTACAGTCCACACAAAAGGAATAACGTGCTGCAGCTCGTATTTAATATAACAAATTATCTAAATATGTACATAGCTATTTTTTGTGCCATGCATAAATACAATGCAAAGGATATTTAATATAGTGCCAGCAAAATATCTAATGAACATTTCATTGCATTTGAATTTTGAAATATTCATTCATAATTTAGTTCATATATTTTTTTATATATGGATAGAGTTGTAACACTCACATTTTAGTAATATACTGATTTGAAGCTACACTCTCAATTAGGCAAGTAATCGAATTTGCACTATCTTGTTAATATTTATTTATAATATTTGTCAAAGTGTCAGATTACGTCAGACATACAAAGTGATCAAAATCAAAATTAAGTATAAAAATTTTGTATAGAATAATCTCGAACAAGTGCTTTTCTAGTAATAGGTATTGCTATGTGTAATGCAATTCAAAATTATTAATATGAATGTTTACTCCGCGTTCAAGACTTAGGTAAGCATGAATCATTGACTTCAAGGTTATGAGATTAGCTTAAGAATACTATTACATCAATTCTATTATTATATTTTTATTAGCAGTGTGAAATGATATAGTAGCTTCAATTTGTTTATTTAGTTTCAATATCCGAACATAACAAAGCATACCGTAACGTTTCATCTGTATTTCCGTAAGAGTATACGAATTTTGCAAAAGTAATAAACTATTTTATAGTTTAGCAGATTTTGTTCCAACATTTATATATGAAATATATTCTACTAGTGCTGTACATTTTGAACGATAAAAATGACACAATCGCAAACAACCTTGAAATTCAATTGTATTTAATATAAAAAGCTAAACGTAATAAATAAAGAAAACGAAAACTTACCTCGACTTAGGTATCCAGATTAAAAAGTAAAAACCATTAAAATTGTTTCCAAATAAAAAGCACAGTTCACTCGCTCGTAAGCACGAAGCACATCACAACACTAAAACAAACAATTTATATAATACGTATACAGTTAAATAAAGTTAAAATAATAGAAAACTATACATTTATTCCACGTGAACGGAGTTTTTGACGTCGCTAGTGACGCACACACGTCCGTACTCGACGCGGTCCGTCGAATGACTGAGGGGAAACGGTTGGTACATTCGGCGCATCTGGCCGCGTGCGTAAACTCGCGAACTGAACGTAAAATTATGAAATAGAATGGATTTAATTAAATATTACAGATTCAAATTTTTATTAATACTTATAGATATATGAGGCAAGAATCAAGCACAAGAGATAGAGGGAGACTTCATATGACCTTCGAGAACACAGTGTGGAAGATACTGGACATGTAAAAATTATAAGGGCCCCTCGAAGAGCATATATGAAGAGGTTAATGACAGTGGCCGATGTAAAAGTGGTAGGGTCCAAAGGGTTCTTCGTTTTCTCTGGCTACCCGAGCAAATGCTAGGGATAAATCGTTCAGCTATGTATATATAAAATGTTAGACCATTTTCTAATATTTAGAGTTAATATTATTGATATTTCAAAATGATTATCAAACAATAACAAAATATAAAACAAAATCTTTATAGAACAATTTTATCCTCCTTCTGTCTGTTTGTTAAGACTCTTTTTCTCAACAAATTATGGAGGTATCGAGCTAAAAATTAATACATACTCATTTAGTATGTATTGATTTTAGCCAATCAGCTCGATACCTCCATAACCTCATCGTCAGGCAATCAAAAGACACGAGCGTTTAGGCTTCTGCTGCTTATTTATGAAATTCTCCACGTAATGAAAAACCAATAGAGTGCTTTCGGTTAACCTGGACATATGAATTTTGGCAAAAGGTGTGAACTTACAGACTTGAAATCTGATGGATTATTGAATTTGGGGTTCTTGAAGTGTTTTGCTAATGACTGACATTTGCCCATGTTCCGGACATCGAGCATTGCGAAGAGTGAATAATAAATTCAAAAATGAAAAGTTATAATCTGACATCTGTAGTACTCAAGGTTAATTAAGGGAATTAATTCATATTGGGTCATAAATATGGATGGTGTATTTGGGTAATAATTATTGTATAATAAGAAATTTATTAAGGTCGGAGACGCATCCACATCCTCTGAGGCTGTAGATGTCCATGGGCGAGGGTGTCCACTTAACATCAGGTGGCATTCCGCTCGTTTGCCTCCTTTTACTATAAAAAAAAATTACTTTTTGAACCCCAGATCCATCACGGTCTGGCCGATTAGATCCCTTTTGGTCTAGCCGCTGATTGTAGAAGCCATTTTCATACAGATACGTGAAAATGCACAGTATGATGCACGTAATATGGTACCTTCTCGCATTTTTGCTTTCTTTTGCATCTTACAAAATATTTGCCGCGAGAATCTAAATAGTTACTCGCATAACGCGTATTTTATTGATTTTATACAAAAACCTTTTATTTTTCATATGTAACTAATTTTCAACCTTACATATTTGTTTTGTTATCGCATTTTGCCGAAGCTTGTATACTTTTTGTAACTTATAAGAAGACCGATCTGTTGGTATTTTTTTAAATAATTTACACGCAAAATTCACTGAGTTGAAAATTCACTTCAGTGATTTTGCAGAGGAAAAATTAATGTTTAAATGCACACATCAGCTGCGTCTTAAAAAAATAGGATACGGATATCTCAGGATGGGTGCATTTACGCCTGGTTTATTTTATAGCAACAAATAAGTTAAGCAATCAAGTCAGTCAATTATTTAGACCTCAAGACTCCTCAAGAGAATATGTCGAATTATCAATAACTCTGCATACATAGGTAGTAAAGAGATATATGAAATTCTGTATTGAATACATAAAGTAAAATTATATACATAAAAGAAAACAACAAAATAAAAAAAAATAAAAAAATTATGGACATAAATGTATGCAAAGGCGAATCTTATCACTTATAATATATTTAATAGAAAATCATATTTTGTAATAAAATAAAAAATCATATTTTATAATAGTAAAAAAAATTAACACCATCGCATCACATCGTGGCGTCTTCTTAAATTGCATGTGACACGGTATATTCATATCCAAATGTTTACGTTTCAAAAATAGACACCATCCGGTCTTTTATGAGAGCTATGCATTCTATAAAGATATATATATATATATATATATATATATATATATATATATATATATATATATATATATATATATATATATATATATATATATATATATATATATATATATATATATATAATATATATATATATATATATATATATATATATATATATATATATATATATATATTTTTTTTTTTTTTTTTATTATTTTAACTATGTAAGGATATTTGTTACTAGCAGGCTTCGTCTAATTTATATCTCTCACGATAAAAATTGCATATATTGTTTATCGTAACAAACGCATGTATGGTTATTTTTTTTAAGTATTAATGTATTAATTTTATTTTATATTTCTGTACTGCACTTATGTGATAAACCAAATAAATAAACAAATAAGGTGCAATTTATTAATAACAGACATAGTTAATTTTTTCTACATTTTGTACGCTAATTACTATTGTTAATAGACAGTACAAATAATATCTATTGTGTTTGATTTATATATTTTCGAAGTGAAACAAAATAAAAAAATAATTATATATATTATTTTATGATACGTAGTGTACACTTCTATGTACATTGCACATCACTTTTAACCTCTTCTTTTACAGTGTGAAAGGCAATAATTAACAAAATGAATGAATAAACTGATAATTGATAAATATTAATTATATATAAAACATTTATGATTATTTAAGTACATAATTAAATAAAAAATTTATGTATTAATTGATATTTGTATAGTAATTTTATGAACTGAGCTACATTTGCTATCAAAATTTGTGAAATTTCGCGCCCATCCGTTGCACAGATAAAATAGAAAGTGACAATTTGTCATGTGCGTAATGACATCGGCTGACATCACAAAGGACTGCGCTTGACAAAGACCACCAGCATTCAGGTAAATAAGATAAGGTGTGAACAGCCTTTTATCCTAAATTGTTAAAGGAAGTCCTGTTTCTAATGTTATTTTTGTGTTTAAAAAAATTTCAAAAAAAAAGAAATATATATATATATATATATATATATATATATATATATATATATATATATATATATATATATATATATATATATATATATTGTCATTCAAAGACAGTTTCCTTTATATTATTATTTGTTTTATGGTCCACGAAAAAGAATTTGCAATTATAGTTATATAATAATAACGACTAGAAATGTATGTAATAAACATAATAAATAAACCAAACTATTTTACATACTAGCTTAAAAGCATGTACTTCAGCTTTTTAATCTTTAGAAGATCTATACCCAAGTGTTTTTATGAATTGATCTCGAATTTAGACAATAAAGTGATTTAAATATTTTATATAAGCCACGCTCTTTCGTGAATTCTGAATTAGTTAGATGTTATTGACTCAAGAGTTGACTTAAACAGGTTTAATTTTTGAGAAATTAGGGCTTAAAATATTATTTTTTATATATATACACCTACATTTTAAAAAAAATTCATTAAGTTTATTTAAAAATCAAGACAAGTGTCTATACATTTTTTTGAGATATATAAATTTACATAAATTACAATATTTATTGAGATGTATAAAAGCTTTCTTAAGTGCTTCGAATTTACCTCTTATATGTGTACAGGCATTTGAATTTCTTGAAGCGCATTTGTAAATACTAAATAATATAAAAAAAAATATCAACATACAATAATTTTATCCCACATCTCACATCTTCGTTATAAAGAAACTTGTGAAAATTTGTACGTAGCACAATTCGAGCCCGTATTTAAATTCTTGCGATTGTTACAACCTATTTGTGATATTAGCATTTCTTCAGCGAAATAAATATTATGAATTTTATTATTATAGAATAAATGGTGGAAACGCAGCTTGTTTACCATTTCCTATGGATAAATACGAGTTACAAGATTTATAGACTTCATAATTAAATAATTTAAGTAGGACTAAGCACAGCACAATATTATGAATAGTTTAAAACTGTTTTGAATGAATAGTTTTAATAACAATTATTTAGTTGACAGTTATAGGCCTTAGATTTAGATGTCAATGGTTCAAAGACTTTAATATTATTTATTGACCGCAGTTTGAACCCTAGACCTATCAATAGCTACTACGAGACCAATGGGGTGCAATGCAGTAAGCGTAGTACACAGCTACCATAGTTTACTAAACTTGTATAAAGACTTACAAAGTTACTTGAATGCATTATTTGGAAAGTATGGTAAGTGACGACGAATTCAGTGCAGATACTAAAATTTCCAAAGAACTGAGTACTGAGGTACTTACTTGAAACTTTGTTTAGTATTGCAGCTTCTGTTATTATACTTTAAAGTTCTGCACGTTTATTATTTTTCTTATATTTTTTGGTAGATATAATGATTTGGTATAGATGAAGGCTGTATTCTAACTGGATCTCCTATTCAATGTACATAAATAAATAAATAGCTTAAAGCTTCTTTTTTACTATATGATGGAGATAGAAGAAACTTAAAGTTAAGACACTACGTTCTCTACTTACCGCCCAATTTTTCACAGATGTCAACGCGGTAATTTATCTGCTTACCACAACGAATAAATTGAATTATTTATTCTTCCGTGTGAAACAACAACTGTTGCGTTTACGATCGTACAACGACATAAACTACTTCACTTGTTCTCCACACAACGTGACAATGGCAAATTACGCCATCAATCAGACGTTTAAGATCCATTGCTGGACATAAGCCTCCTCTAATGTTCACCACTCCGTCTGGTCCTTCGCCTTTTACATCCAGCGGCATTCCACTGTCTTCTTCAGGACGTCAGTGCACCTAAGTAAAGGGCGGCCTATGTTACTTTTGTCCCAACGGTTGTCTGACCTATATGACCTTCCCACTGTCACTTCGGCTTGCAGATTTTGAGAGCTTTATCTATAAATTTCGTTCGTCGAAAAATATCAAGCATAGCTCTCTCCATAACTGGCTGAGCGACTTTGAACCTGTGGAAAAGGCTAACGGTGTAGGACCACGTCTCAGTGCCTTATGCCACTCGCAACATGCATAGCCCAAAAATGTTTGACTTTAAGCTCTGAGGTATACTGGACGAGGAAATAGTTTGTGGTTTTTCGAACGCTGCTCAGCCTAGTTAAATTCTTCTAGTGACTTCTCTCTCGGACTTGGACTTACACATTCCGATCACTTCACCCAGGTAGATGTATTATTAAACAACTTCCAGAGTTCCAACAACCTCCAACAACGATCAATATGGTTATGACTTAGATGTTAGATATATTCTTTGTCTTATCCGTGTTAATCTTTAGACCGATTATGATTTGAGGCCAAAGAGGTATGCAGGGATCGCAGCGTTTGGCACTCCGTTGACTTTGGCTATCCCGCTATGGAGCGTGAAGCTATATTGTATTGATGACCATACTAGATGCTATAATATAATAGACTATAATATAATATCATGACGAATTGGTTCACGATTATGAATGGATGGATGACTGACTTTTACTGATAGAAAGAATTAGATGAATTCGATTTCTACTTAAATGGTAGAAGCTGATAGAACGAGGTGCGGCGTTACAATACACCACTTATCTATGTTTTTTGAATGGCAAGAAAGCGGAGACCCTCTTTCTTCTACTCTCGTCTCTTTCTTTTGTCTGCTTTCCGCCACATATGTTTGACATGCATAAAAAAAATTAGCAACATATTTTTGTAATGTAATAATAATATTCAAACACGTTACGCCTACAATATACGAAATCACTTTGTCTCGTTCATACACAAATACCAACTCATTATAGCTCGTGAGCTCTTCGCGAAGTTAAATTAAAAACAAATGTTTACATCGTTGTCGTTGTATTGGAAAAAGTTTCTATTACAATGATTTTTTTTGAAGTATTCTTAGAACAAAGTAATATGTAGCTTAAAAGTTGTATAATTTGTTGATACTTTTTTTTTCTGTATGAATAACAAATAATCGTAGTAAGTGCCTTATTGATTAGATGACAGATTCAAAATCTTGTTTTATACTACGGAGAAGTTAGACAGCTCCTATTGAAGTCAATAGTTATTTATCTTTTAAATATCAAAGTAATATCAAATGGGAGAAGATTTTTGTGATGTAGTAATTGATAGGCGTCACCTTGTCTGGTTCTATTAAAGGACTAAGTTACAAAATTTTATGTAAAAGATATTATTCAGCCCCAAGAAGAAAAAAACTAAGTGTCAAATAAGTCCGTTTATCGCTTTCTGTCCGAATTCAAGTAACTGTTTTTTTAAGGGCAGAACTCAACAGAACTTTGGCTTGTCAGACAGTGGAAATGAGATAAATCCAATTCTTCAATTCATATCTCTATATGGAGAAACACGAGCTAATTGATCTTACCTTATGATCAGGAATTTCCATAATATTTCAAAAACATCGAACTTACAATTGCTCTTCTAAAATACAAGATGTCTACATAAATATACAATAATTTACGAAGAAATTACTAAACTATACAAAGTAAATGTAAATATATTCAACTTTAAAAAGAACCAAATTATAAGTTTCATAATCCATCCATAGAAACCCATAGAAATAAAAATCTAATATCGTTTAACACTAAATTTAAAAAGAGCAGCTTGGAAATAGTGAAGTCTTAACCAAAAGATGCTTGCAGGATGTAATCACATATTTATAGCGTAGTTAGGAATTCCGCCTTTATCCGCGCTCTTATCTGAAACTAAATCTCTAGTTTGAAGCGAGCTATTAGAACCTTACCGAGCATGAATGAAAATGTATTCTTTTCGTAACGCTCATATACCTGCTTGGGGTTTATTAGATTATGTAAGCTTAAAAAATGGTTAATTTTTAACTATTTTAATTATATATATAAAACTCTTCCGTTATTGAGTGACTGACCGACAACGCACAGCCGAAATTACACAGCGTAAAAAAATCTGGCATATCACTGATAGGCCACCTGGCCCTGGTCCTTGGGAAGTGTAGGGGGCACCAGGAATGAATTTTTCGAAATTCCAACGGAAAGGAGAAAATATGGGATTTAACGTGTTATATTGTCTACGCAAATGGGATTATGAGTTAACCCTCGTGTTCGTGTGTAAATTTTCATTTGTCATTATGACACATTAAGTACAAGATTGTGATTATTGTGATATTTTACTAATAATTTTATTGTCTTTTGTTCCTAACTGGAAGTTATGTAATGGATGGTAGAGAATTCTCACCGGCAACTCAGTTTTTGCAGTTCATCTCTTTAATATAATAATAATAGCACTAGTTTAGGTTTAGCACTAGTTTTAGGCAAAGGGTCATTTATTTAAAGCTTTTAAAACAATTTCTAAATAGCTTTATATGTTTTTTTTATTTTCACCTAATATTGCAATAGCTTGGGTATTATAAATAATTTGGTTCCGCAATACTCAATATAAAAACCCAACTTCCTATTTATATTATAAATGTGAAAGTGTGAGTGTGAGAATGGATGGTTCCTTTTGGAATGGAATGGAAACTTTTTGACCTACAGAACAGCCACTTGTACAAATTATGATAACCAAATGCAATTCACTTTACTTGTAAATAAATAATAGTGTAACTTAAGCAGGTGAAGTCGAGAGCAGGTCGCTAGTCTATACTTCTATAGTAATAAATAAAATTGGAGTGTCTGTTTGTAATATTAAAATAACCGCTATGCATAAGAATAACAACATGCATACAACAACAACAACATGCATAAGAATATATACGGTATATACCAAAATATTCTTTTATAATTTTTGTCTGTTCGTCTGTTTTGTCCCGCCTAATCTTTGAAACGACTGGGCCGATTTTGACATAACTATCACTGACATTTAGCTGATATAATAAGGAGTAACTTAGGCTACTTTTATTTTAGAAAAAAAATGATATTGTTGTAAATACGGATCGCCAGTATTATATACAATTCTATATTGCGTGCTTAATGATGCTTGATTTTATTTTTAATTACATGGTTTACCCCACGTATTGCATAGTAGATAGAGAGAGAAACAATCGTAATATAGCCAACAAATATCTTAACAAATTAATGAATTACAAATAGATACCCGTATCCAACAATCTAACAAACATTTTGGGGAACGTTACTCGAACGCTCGAAGATCTGTTACCTAGATATAAACGAGGCCTTACAATCTACAACTGAAGCTAACAGCAATATACGACCACTCCAAATTCCACTGTAAATTCTTATATGCAAAGACTATATTTCCTTGATCAAATTAAATAAGAATCTGCACTATTTGTACGTGTGATTTCAATAAACGAAACCCCTCTGAACATAAATAATGCATGTCGAATTATATATGGAGTCCGAGATAAGGATCGATAATAATACAACAATTCGGCGGCAATTGTAATACTTATATGACTTTAGATATAAACGCATGTTTCACTTTACCTTATTAGTTTAAGTGTGATGAACTTAAAAATGTTGCCATATAGAAAAAAGTTAGTACAATATATATAACTAGAGTTGGTCTAGCTCTATATTCTTTGCTTATTACGATAATTAATTATTAATTAATTAAATTATGATTTTTTAATATTAAAATCAAAAAGATATAGAGCATCCCTTTAAATTATTTTTTTACAGCTTCACTCTGTATCATGCATATGTAACCTAAGGTATCATGCATATGTAACATAGGTAACCTAGTGTCTAGATATTGCGTGTTTAGTGACGGGACTTAACGCCACGCTGTCTCGCTGAAGCAGAGTAATGAAAATAGTTAATTTTAACCCACAAACATCGTTTTTGTAATTAGACTCTGAGCAACAATGTGGGTTAAAGTCCCATTAAAATTAAGCATTTGTAAGGAATTCCATATATAATAACAACACAATAATACAATTAAAACTGTGCTTTAAGTGCAACTAACTAACTATAATTTTCTCTTTAATTGGAAATATTATAATGAAAAAAAAAAACCATTTTACTCTGTGTCGAATGTAATAAAGTAGGGAGTGGGACTTCACCATGGCGGCCTTTACCTTTAAATATTTAAATACTTTTAAAAGCAGACTTAATTAACGTAAAAACTAATCTGAGTAAGCTCAATGTATCACAAAAGAGCAAACCCAACCAACTAGTTAAACACTAAAGAAATCCTAAAACAATAAATCCAAGAACAAAGTAGAGAGACGGACGGTATTAATTTTATTCACTCAAATCTCCACAATTATTTGAATACGAACCGGCGCGTCGATATCCACGTATGCCGGATGTTGAAACAAAGCCATTTACCTTTTGAGATATCCCCGAGTAATGCAAAACAAGACTCATTGTACGGAAAAATCGAAAATTCCCCCACCGTCAAGACATTATGGATCGTATGCCTGAGACGCAAGGTTTATATTCTATTTTCAATACAATTTAAAGGGCTTTAGTCGGTTTATGCCTTTCTCATTGACGCACCGGACGGCTTGGTAAAATAGAAACAGAAGCTGCACAAAAAGAAATGAATATCGAGATGTAGACAGTGGAGGAGGTTCAAAACCGACTTACTTATGCATACTTGACGGAAGCTTGGACGATATTTGTATTTACAAATTATGCATTAGTCATTTTAAAGTTTTCTATTAGTACCTTTAATGTAGAGCAGTTGTGGCGCAACGGTACGGGCTCTGGGAGTATGAATTATTTCATTTTCCACGACAAAGGAACAAGACATAGCGCAGTGTTGAGTTACGCCACTCAAGACCCATTGTCTCAAAATTCGGTGGATCACTATCCACCGAATTTTGAGACAATGGGTCTTGGGTACAGGCCCACTGGGTACAGAGAGTCTAAGCACTTAGTTCTCTCTGTCTACCCTGCTATATGCGGAAAAAAGCATAAAGCTGTTTGCTGCTGTGCTTTTTTCGAATTATATATGAAGTCCGAGATAAGGATCGATAATAATACAACAATTCGGCGGCAATTGTAATACTTATATGACTTTAGATATAAACGCATGTTTCACTTAACCTTATTAGTTTAAGTGTGATGAACTTAAAAATGTTGCCATATAGAAAAAGGTTAGTACAATATATATAAATAGACCTCTATTTCTATGGTCTAGCTCTATATTGTCCATTGTCCGTCATTGTCTATATTGTCCGTTGACTCATTGTCTCAAAATTCGGTGGATCGTGGGATACAGAGTGTCTAAGCACTAAGTCCTCTCTGTCTACCCTGCTATATGCGGAAAAAAGCGTAAAGCTGTTTTTTTTTCAAGCTTAATGCTATTCTTTGTTTTGTTTTATTATCATACATCTTTTATTAATTTTTAGGTCGGTATGTAGAACTTCTTCTAGTTTTCTAGTTATCGATCATTTTTAGCCTCTTGCATGTTGACAAAATTCAAATCACAGCAGCCTATAAAATAAAATATATTATGTATTAACACATTCAATTATATATAAAATTCTTAAAATGATATCAAAATAAATGCAAAAATATATTAAATTACCAAAAAACACAAACTAGCTTATTGATTAAGAGCCAATAAAATTTTGCGCTCCAAGAATCGTGAGGAAACGGGACAATATTTTTTTTTATGAGAAAAAAATCTTGTAATTCTATTCTAATCCTTTTCCTTTGCGAATATTTTCTTCAGGACAATTCTGACTTTGAAAGCGACTTTAAGTTTCGTCCAGTAAAGTTTCAGCGCATCTTTACTGCTATTAATTCGTCTTTTTCGGACTTAAACCGAGTGTCTCGAAGTCTTGTGAACAGTTTTTAGAACAATGAGCATTGAGAATGGCGTTCCATACAGCTTGTTCATTCGAGTGTAGCATAACTCTAAATAATTTGCTTAACGAGTCATTTTGTTTGAATTTTTGAATTTTTTGCACGATGACCTAAACGGAGGTCGTTGAACTAATGGTAAATACTGATTAGTGTCATTTTTTAATATTATAATATAGAATATCAGCATAATATATTAATTGTGAAATAATAAATTTAATGGTTTTTAAATTAATATAAATAAGCATATTATTTAGCTCACGTATACCCTAGATTTTGACTTAAAGAGAAGTTGATACCGCAATATCGAATACATGAAATCTTAAAAAAAAAAAAAAAAAACTTTAGCTCACCTTCAAAATATATGTACTGTACTTAATATTATAAATTTGTTGATTTTGTTAGAGCGAACGCGCTAATTTCAGGAACAATTGATTTATTGCCCGATAGTCTACAGAGGAAGGCTATACGAATGGAGTGGAATATTATATAACGTTAATCGTCTCGATATATCTGCTGAATATCACGCGGGTAACACTCCAGGTAATACTCTATATACAATTAAATAAAATTACTTTTGACCAGCCTTAAGCACGAAAAGTAGAAAATAATGTTTTAGTTACATTAGGATAAAGAAATTATAAACGAAGTTACTGACACGTACATACCTATTTACTATATAAAATCTATTATTGTTGGAGGCGGTGTCAATTAGGATATTTTATTATTAATATTATTCCCTTTTGTTCGGTGTATTTAGTAGTTTTTCATAAGAATTTTTATGGAACACCTATAACATGTGAAACCTTCACATTTTATAGGTGTTCCATAAAAATTCTTCCTCGATTTTCCTGGGATTCCATCACCAGATCCAAATATGATGACAATGGGGCAAATCGGTTCACTTATGACTGAGATATCGAATGACATACAAACATAAAAGCCTCCTCTTGCTTGGAAGTTGTTTAAAAATTTATATGAATTATTACTTTTACTAGGCACCTTGGAAAAAAGTCCACATTAATTCAACTCAATAATAGGAAAAAAAGGAAAAAAATCACGAACAGATTTATTAGTGAATGCAATGAGTTACCGCAAGCAGATTGCACAAAGCGCTACTAACGAACAACACCTGAACATGTTCATTAAAACTCGTTAACTGTATTCGCTTTGTATATTGATGGACCAGCTTGACCGAGGGAGATTACTTTGTCTAACCGTAACGGTAAGTTGGGATTAGCTATACTGAGAATTAATGATTTTCATGGAGATCCTTTCGGGAGGCCCATGTCCACCAGTGGGCTTAAAAAGCTTGAAGTGATGGTAATGATGATTGAATATATTATCCATTATCTTGGGTTAATCCAGAAAAATTGTAGTCTCTAGAGATTGGTAATCTCTAGAGTGCAAAACTAAAACATGATGTATATAGTTTTGTTTCTATTAGCTTTACGGTGTTTCCCATATTTTATAGCAGGGTAGGCAGAACTAACCAATACACTTGTACCACACAGGAATCGAACTGACAGTCGTCGCGTTTAGAGTCCAAGACCTACTGTACCACGATTTTATTTTATGAACTTTTATAAAAAAATATATATTCACAAATATGTGGTCTCGGCACTAGATTTTCGCTATTTACGCCGCTAATACGCTGGTACGTAATACGTTGGCAATTAAAAAAAAACATTACTTTCAAAGGCTATATTTTATATGCAGTAATTTTAAGTTGTAAAAAATAAAAATATATATTTATATCCTGCTCTCTTATATGTTGTTGATTTGTAGGTCTCTAGCGGTTACTAGCTTCGGCGCGAGAAGCTTCACATCACGCTTGACATCGCCGACTGCAGCAAGGTGTGTATAATGTTAGCATTTTATACATAAATTTGGATTTTACCATTTTCATGTTCAGGCCCTCGTGGCGGCACAGCGTCTGATTCGTTGTTCGTCCATTCGATTCTCGTTCAGGGGAATGAATTATTTCAATACTTAAAGAAAAACAAATATTAAAATTTGATTATTCGGGATTTGAACCCGCGCCTCATGGAAACTGTCCAAGTGTTTTCACACATGCATTCTTCATCAAGCTGCCTCCAAATTCTTATATGCCTTTTACAACTTATTATGTTGTTATTATATTATTATTATTATTTTCAATTTGTCGCTCTGGCAAGGCGCTGCTTTGAGTTTGGCTACTCGACATGCAATGTTTTGAAAATATGGCGGTATCCGAGGAACGGAGTGTCTTAACACTAAATTCCCTCTTTCTACCCTGCTAGAAATTGCTAGAAACTGCCTCTTCTTCTTCTTCTTCTTCTTGGCATTAGTCCCGGCTTTTGCCAGGGTCTGCCTTCCGACTGAGCCTACTCCACTTTGCACGGTCTTTAACATCCTCAGTGGATAATTTATTGGCTCTCATGTCTTGTGTCACGACATCAGCCATCGCTTCCTTGGGCGTCCGGGTGGTCTAACTCCAGGGACAGACATGTCAAGGCACTTCCTTCCGACATAGTTCTCAGATCGGCGCATAACATGGCCATACCATCTCAGGCGACGCTCTTGGAGCTTATCCACTACGTCACGGACCCCAAGACTACCTCGAATGAATGTGTTGCGTATGCGGTCGGACCGCGTCACGCCACACATCCATCTCAGCATCTTCATCTCCGTGACGTGAAGCTCCTGAGTGTGCCGAGATAATGTTGGCCAACATTCGCTGCCGTATATAAGAACAGGTCGGATAATGCTCTTGTATATCAGTCCCTTGAGCTTGGGCGGTATTCTGCTATCGCAGACCACACCAGTGACCTCCCGCCATTTGGCCCAGGCAGCGTTTATACGGGCATGGATGTCGTGGTCGATGCCTCCAGACTCATGCATAACAGCTCCAAGGTACCTGAACTTCTCCGACTTAACGGCTGGCTCAGGCCCTATATGGATGGTGCTCGAGTCCGGGCTCCCACAAGCCATGTACTCGGTCTTCGACACATTCAGTTTGTGACCACCGTTTTCAAGCGCACCCTTCCAGGCGTTCACTTTACGCTCCAGCATCAGTCGGTTCTCATCGATGAGTACTATGTCATCGGCATACATCATCAGCCACGGAGGCTGGCATTGGATGTTAGCCGAGACAGTATCCAGCACTACATTGAATAAGAACGGACTAAGAGCTGAGCCTTGGTGAACCCCTACTGTAATCGGGAAGGGCTTGGTGTCGCCAACAGCGGTCCTAACCACTGAAGCGGAGTCGTTGTACATATCTCTGATAACCTCAATATAGGCTTCAGGGATCCCCTTGGATCGCAATGCCCACCAGATATACTGACGTGGCACACAGTCAAAGGCCTTCTGCAGGTCCAAAAAGGCCACATGCAGAGCTCTCCTTTTTTCCCTGTAAGCCTCCATCAAAGTTCTGAGGGCAAAAATGGCATCCATAGTGCCTGATCCTGGTTGAAACCCATACTGAGACTCAGAGACAGTACATTCTTGGCGGAGCCTGAGGCCGATCATGCGCTCGAAGAGCTTCATGGTGTGGCTCATAATCTTAATGCCCCTATAACTACCGCAATCTTGAACACTGCCCCTTCCTTTGTAAATAGGGATAATAAAGCTCTGCCGCCACTGATGTGGCATCTTTCCAGTATTCAAGATACGGTTAAACAGGTCAGTAAGTATAAGCACACCAAGAGAGCCCAACGATTTCCACGCCTCGATTGGGATGTCGTCAGGTCCTACCGCTTTTCCGTTCTTCATGCGTCGAAGACAATTACGAGTTTCGTCACGGGTTATTGGAGCAACAAGTCCGAGGTTAGGAGATAATTCAGGAGGAAGACTACAAGACTGCTGAGTGTTCAGCAGCTCCTCAAAGTAGCTTCTCCATCTCTCCTTCACAGAGGCATGACTACAAAGCAACGTGCCCCGAGAATCTCTGACGCAAAGACATTTTGTAATATCCTGCGTCGCTTTATCTCGAGCACGAGCCAGTTTGTATATGAGCTTCTGCCCCTCCACAGTTTCAAGTTTATCGTACAATGGCGACAAACTTTCTCTGCGGGCTCTGGCTACAGCTCTTTTGCTGGCCCGTTTCGCTGCAATGTACTCCAGTCTGTCTTCAGGAGAGTTGGAATGCTGCCACTCTTTAAACGCAGCCTTCTTTTCCTGAATCACCCCCTGCACCTGGTCATTCCACCACCATGTCTCCCTGTCAATGACACGCCCACCCTTAGTAACACCAAGAACTCGCTTGCCCGCCGCAATGATTGCTGAATGAGCTCGATCCCATGCAGTCTGAGCGGTCTCGGTGTTAGTCAGTAGATTCTGACTCTCCACCTCCGCCAAGAAGTCGGTCTGCATCGGCCCATTCAACAACCACCACTTAAGTCTAGGCTTGCGTTTCTCGGCTACTTTCTTTTTCGGGGTAACATTATAGTCCATGATAAGGAGGCGATGTTGGGCCGTCAGGCTTTCGCCGGGAATGACCTTACAGTTGGTCACCCTGCCTGTATGACACCGTCTAGTCAGCAAATAATCAATTTGAGTTGAGTGGGACCCGTTCTTATACGTTATAAGGTGCTGAGGTTTCTTCTGGAAGAAAGTGTTCACGATGGCCAGATCAGACGCAATGCAGGTTCTTAGAATATTTTCTCCCTCTGCATTGCGAAGACCATATCCAAAACCCCCGTGAACACGTTCATACACCTCAGCGACCCTACCCACGTGACCGTTCAAGTCCCCCCCAACTAAGATTGCTTCGGTATAGCGAGTAGGACCTCTTCAAACTGCTCCCAGAAAGTCTCCTTTTCAGCCGCGCTACAACCCGCCTGGGGAGCATAAGCACTGATTAAGTTTGTGATTACGCCCTCGATCAGTACCTTTACCCGCATCAAGCGGTCGCAGCGACGGTCAACTTCAAGAAGCCCATTCTGAAACTCTTCAGAAAGTGCTACCGCTACACCGTTTTTGCCCGTAGGTGACCCAGTGTATATAAGGCGGTAACCCTGCCCGATGTTACGAGACTTATTGCCCTTCCAGCGAGTTTCCTGAATGAAAGCACACTGGACCCGACGTCTCATGAGTACATCTGCGAGTTCTCTGCATCGTCCGGTTAGAGAGCCAATATTCCATGTTGCAAAGCGGAGTTTCCGTCTGGGTACTGACGTCGTTAGCCGTGCCCGTACTTGACACGGTAGCCCTTGCCCACTTATCGCAGGTGTAGGGCGATGTGCCTGCGCGTCGTTTAACGATACTATAGCTGTTTAATATAATATTTATATATTACTATAGCTGTTTAATTTAATAATATTTAAGATAGCTGTTTAATATAATATTTTTATATGTAGTGATAGCAAAATTAGTAGGTATATTTTTAGGTGTTTGTAGGTGTATTATTAAAGTATTATTAATTAGTAGGTATATTTTTTTTAAATAAAATGTACACTTTGCATCAGGCTTGAAATCTCGATTTTCTTTAAATTTGACAAAGCACGACAGACACATAATTTGAACCATTTGCTACCTTATTCTAGATTATTGTATTAGTTATAGATATAGTTATTTTCCTTCTACTAGAGTTTAAAAACCCCTTAGAACTAAGAAATAATTAACTCTCAGAATGTAAACTTGCCTGTCTAGGGAAATATATTAATAATATTTAATATATATTCTTATATGGGTTTAAGGATTAAGAATTTCATTTAACATAGTAAATTACATAATATAACCTAAATTCTGAGATAACAACGATCATAAATAAATAAGTGTTAAAAAGTTATCTTTGACTAAAACTCTTTTGTAAATCAATTATGATAAGGAACTACCTTTCACGACATGAATGGAGTGCATCTGGCGAATTCTAAAACCTTTTGGTCGGCGGAAACGTATTGAAGTGCAGGTAGTCAGGTAGCCGAGGTCTTTGGTTTGGTTCAAATCAAAAGACGTGGGGTTTTACCGGAGTAAGATTTTTTTTATATACCAGTGGTAACAACGACTGCATGTTTTTGATAGATTTTTTTTATATATTCATTAGTTATAACATTGACTATGGTTCGTTTTTTAGCTTCACGCTGTATTCCGTAGAGCAAAGTAGATAGAAAAATCTAGTGTTAAGACGCTCTTTTCTCCAGCTGATTTTTTTTATAATTAATTTATAAATTAATTGTTGTGTAGTAAAAATTTACACCAAGCTTTGTTTTGTCACTAGATAATAAAGCTAAAGCTAAAGCAATTATCATTCAAATAAAAAATAAATATAGAAGAAATAAACGGACTAATAGCCTCTACCTGGAAAAAGTTTTGGGCCCACAAAGAAATATTGAAATCTCAGCTCCTAATAATTAAAGAAAATAGTTTTAGACTCGGCGATACTATAATCATGTCTAACCTACGGTTGCCAAGCATGGTCCTTAAATAAAAAGCCAAGTTGAAAATTAAAACCACACAAAGAGCAATGGAGAGAAGCTGTCTGGGAATTGCTTTAAGAGACAAAGTAAAAGCTACAGAGATTCGCAAAATAACTGAGGTAACCGACGCGCTACACTTAGCTCAAAAACTAAAGTGGAAATGGGCTGGCCATGTAGCAAGATATACCGACGGAAGATGGACATTGGCAGTAACAAAATGGAAAGGACCCGAAGGAACAAGAGGCAAGACGACATAAAAGCAATAATTGCAGCGATAATTGGACTGAGAAAGCTAAAAACAGCGAAAATTTAGCAATCTTTGGAGGAGGCTTTTACCCGAGAGGGGTCCATACACGACAAGGCGAACTGTTCTGATTATTATTATGAATATTCAGATTGAAAAATTATGTAATTTATAAAGAAATTTAATACTATTTAAATAAATGTTAATTAATTTATTTATGAATATTAAATGATATTATTTTATTTTGATTTGTGTATGGCTAATTAATAAAGCTATTATTATTATTATTATTATTACGAGCTAGTTACTACAGGCAATGAATTCCTTTTCAAGTATTCAAAGAGAATACAGTGTCATAACACTCCGCTCCCCGCTTTCCACCAAAATCCGAGATAATTTTTTTTACGGGAGCATAGAAATAAAAACAATTTAATTTTAAGTACTAATAATAAATGTGGACGCACATAGTTTTAAACAAAGATTTTTTTATAATTTTATTAAAAACTAAAAGGAAATGCGATATTTGTGAAAAATTTTATAAATAATATAAAAAATAATATATAAATAAATAATAATAAATTAACAATAACAATGTAGAGTCAAATCACTATCAGTTTTTTTTAATATCTATTGTCAATTAAATATCCTGCAAGTAGCAGGGTAGGCGGAGGACTGTTAGTATTTTTTTTTTAATTTAAACACTGCAGAATTTGGAATGTATCCTTTTTAAACTTATATTTGTTTTGTTTTATTATCATCAATATTAATATTAATATATAGAGCTAATACAGATTTTAAGAAACTATTATCTGTAATTTTCCATTAATTTCCAACTTTTTGCGCAATTTTTGAGACATCATCATCAACTACCACTGAGATTGTCACGCCATTAACTGACTCTCTATTGACATATATGATAGAATTTCTTTTCAATTTTTAAGCTATATAAATTTGCAACAATAGCCTACGTCATTAATCGATATTAAAGTTACATTTTTAAACAACAAACAAACACACACTTTTTACACTCAAAGTAAGTAATAATACAACTATAGATTTAATATAAGCTTCTTTAAAGCTATTTGACGTTTTATGAAGGTACAGGTTCGGGTATAATGTGGGGAATTTATAACAGTACTCGTGTCGTGGATGCGCGATGGCTCCACGGCATCCTTACCACGATCGCCGCGAGGAAGATTAAGGTAAGGTGTCCATTATACAGTGTCATTTTACTATATGTAATAAAAGATTTTTTTAGAGGTCTTTAAAGAAAATCATTTTAAATTTAATATTAGCAGTGTTTATAAGTTGATTTAGCTTAAAAATATTTATATATGAGAATTTTAAAGTGTATTTTAAAGTGTAAGGCGGTTTTTGTTTTGTTATTCAGCAAGCTTCTAGCAAAATAAAAAAAAATTAAATGGTTTTTAAAAAATGTACACGTTAAATTATTTAGTAGATTCATTATATAATGACTATATCGCATCTGCAAGCTTTGACCCATTAGCGATTCAAGCTTCACTTGGGGGAATGACTTATTTAGATTTTTCCAATCTGGTAGACAATACGCCACTTCGACCTTCCAACTTAGGCGTTTCGACTTCGGGTGCAAAGTGGAGAACGAAGTGTCTAAACACTAGGTTTTCCGCCTAACCTCCTCCTCCGGAATAAAGCGTGGTACTAAAATAAAACAAGTTTCGTCACAACTTTTCTCAACACAATGGACACAGTGTCAGAGGGTATCGTCGCACTGCCGGCGGCTCCCCGTCGAGACACGCTCGCTACAGGGCAAATGCAAATATAACCTTACAATTGACTAGACTTATCATATATTATATATATTTGTCTTTAGCTATTTAAAAGGATTAATCATTTTCTTTTTAAACGTATATAAGTTTTTAAGTGTACACTTGATGGTTTTTGATTCTAGTCCAGTTTAGGGTAAGGTTTATCGAATTGAAGTCTGCCACTCAACATGTAGTGACTCATGTTTGGTCGAAAAGCTGAGAATAGAGTGTTCTTATCCTAGCTTCCCTCTTTTCTATGTATGACAAAGCGTAAAGTTTACAAAAAAGCCACATTTCGGATGTATCAACGACTATTTTGATATAAACAACACCTGTTAGTAATATTAATGTTGTTTTTTTTTTGACTAATCGTGTGTATATGTTAATTAATTGTCCGCTGCTTAATATTTTCAAATATATTTTCATCTATTTCACACCTTTTTTCTATAAAGCAGAGAGAAAGGAGTGTCTAAGTACTCCATTTCCGCATCTTAAAGTCCATTTGTATAACATAGCTCAACGCCACGTATCGTCTTCAATACTTTCAACGAACCCATAAAGCTTACAGACACGTGATAAAAGTGCGATGAAAGTGCGACTTTACGACGATAAGAATTATTCTTATCAAAGAAATATTAAAACAAAAGTTCTATGATATTACAAGTGCTCGTAATTTGGAATTATAGAGCTTTTATAGGGACGACGACATCAATAGAAGTATGGTATATAAATTTGGTACGTCATATAAATTTTATATATGTACGAATTTTTTCCAGACTTTAATCAAATTGATGAACTATAAATTGCAATTTCTTACTTAATTGAATTTTAGTCTATTTTTTTTTACATGTAAATTGCATATCTAACTTATACTCCCATAACTTACACTTTAAATTATAGTACTTTTTTTTAAATATTTTGTTATTACTTTTTTAAATGTATTTTTGATATTCGATATTTAAAATAGCAAGACGTTAACCCGCATTACATGAAATCTGCCTCAGCGCTCTACGGATTCCAAGAGGTGCGAGTCAAATCCTGTCAAGTCAAATATTTATATAATTTAGATTTATTTTCAGAGCAGACAGAGAGAACTCTATGTAAACACACTTGATTCTACACTTTCCGCCTCTACATTTATCTATACGACATTTAAAAATAATAATTAATATAAATCTTCTATTAATAAAAATAAACTAACAGACGCCATTACACTTGGTAGTGCTGTTGATGTGATGTTTGTGGGTTCTATGCTCACTAGAGGCAATTTTTTATTTTTTTTTTATTTTCATATTCCTACTCTAGTAAACACAGCACGGTGTTGAGTTCCGTTACTCAATACACAATAATTCACATCTTATTTTTTCTTTATTTATGTATAAATACAGAAAAAAGCTTCACCAAACGTAATATAATGTTTTCTAATACGCCTCGAGACAGCCCAGAATCTCAACCAATTCTTACAAAATATCTTGTAAATCGTGTAATAATTTTATATATGTACGTATTTTTATTAGTTCTACTTTTATCTTGAAGCTTTGATAGATTTGATAGATGATAGAAATATACTTATACTTCATAATACTTAAATACTTCAATAAGAACTTTATAAAGCTGTTGAGTTTGTTTGGTTGGTGCTAATCTCAAAAATTACTAGTACATGATTTTTATTGTATATGATATGGCTTTAGTTAACAAAAGCTTTGGCTTTAAAACACATATCAACAGACGGGGTTTCTATTACATATTTGTTATTCTAGATTTCAGTCAAGTTTAATATATTTGATTTAATAATATATTTTTTTTACGATCATTAAATATACAAGAGAGAAGAGTGAAATGAGATTTCGGAATTTGTAAACCTATCTACTTTGCTATAGCACTCTTCACTTTCAGTCTAAAACTTATACCACTTTATCTAAAATATGAACTCTTCATATTTGACATGTTTCAAAGGAAATTCGGTAAATATAATATGTTCGTAATTATAAAATTATTTTAATAATTGAACTTTATTGCTATCATGTTCGGAGTCTTGTAAATATGTTATTTTATTTTGAAATATATCTATATTTTATTTTGAAATATATAAATATGTGTGAGTTTAAATTCTGTGAAAGAAACCTTAAAGTTTGTCTCACTTCGCCCTGAATTTAAAAAATGCCCAGAAGAGAAATAATTATTCGCTTCATATTAAACCTGGCTTAATTTTTGAGTCAAATTCAATATGAGTAATATTAAAAACTTTTTTTTCAGTTAAACCGTCGCCTATACGACAATGTATACATATGTAAATACACATACATATATATATACATATATATATATATATATATATATATATATATATATATATATATATATATATATATATATATATATATATATATATATATATATATTTACAAGGGCAATGTTACAAAATCAATATAAGCTGACGGGAAGTACGATCTAGAAAATAAACATTTATTACGTCATAAACTAGAACTTGAACTTCACGTTGAGCGGGCTCACTCTCGTATAGCTGAGATTGCCAGTTGTGATTAAATCATAAGGAAGTGACTGATTTCACATATAAAATAAATAAAAGTACTTAAAGAAAACATATCGAAATTTGAACGCAGCGGGATTTGAACCCGCGCTCTGACCACTAAGCCACTTAGATGCTAATTTCGAAGTTCGAAGCAGTGTGTTGAAGAACGCATGGCTTAGTGGTCATAGAGCTTAAACGCTTTCCGGATGCGCGGGTTAAAATCCCGCTGCGTCCATATTTTTATGTTTTCTTTAAGTATTTTTCTATCCTATGAGTAGATTAACACTTTAAACATAACTAAAAATAAACTAATAAAACTTTCCATTACATAATAGTCATATATTTATTGTATTTTTTAATATTTTTTATATATTATAATACTAAAAAACGTGTAGAAAATGGCCAATAGGGAGACCTAACGTCGATGTACAAAGAATAGAATACGGCATATTTAATACGATACTGTATAATTAGCTTGGAAAAAAAAAGTATATATATATATATATATATATATATATATATATATATATATATATATATATATATATATATATATATATATATATATATATATATATATATATATATATATATATATATATATGTACGTACATATATGCATACATGAAGGAACCCATTAACTTGTTTCATTCTCGATCCCGTATTAGGTAATAATGAACGTGCAGCGTTTACTTTCCATGTCGCCTGTCTCCGTGCATACGGAATTTATTGCATTTCTGGCAGAAATTTAATCACGACGTGTCGAGTTTAGATGTGCATGAAATTAGGTAACCGGAGTGGAGATGACGGAAGAACGATTTGATGTTGATATTAAATGTAAATATCTAAGTTATGGTAAAATTTCCTGTTCAAACTTAAGATTTTAGTACGGAACACTTTCAGTTGAATTTGTGATCTTTTGGGTTATATTAGTTTAGAGTTCCGTAGTTCGAAAGAAAAAAATAGAACTTTAATAGGATTACTTTGTTGTGTGCCTGTCTGTTCGTCTGTTAGGAACTTTTTACTCAAAAACAAACAAAAGATACGATCGTTTATGCGTAATCAAATATTTTTTAAAGTAGGTTCGATTCTCGTTCAGAGTAATCTTTGTTCTGGCAAGAGAAACAACTTCTCTCGATAAGTTCCGTCACTGAACACGCAATATCTCCAATTCTTGTGGAAAGTGGTGGGATAAAGTAAAAGTAAAAAAAATCAAATAAGGCTGTCATTGAGCAATGGCGCAGTCTAACTGTAAACGTGACGGTTATGGGCTTAAATCCCATGCGGGATAACCAACTAATCAATTCCCTCGCTCTAGTAAGAAGACAAATCGTGGTCGAGTTCCGCCACTCTACAGTCTACGCACTGTTGAAAATTTGGCGGTAATTAATCTACAGTAGCTGAAATCGTGAATGAATATGAATTACTATTTTATTAACTCCACTTCAGTAAGTAATAAATAAGCCGTCTGTTGAATTAACCTAGTTCAAGAAACGCCTGTATTTACAAAGCACTCGCGGATACGGAAATGGAACTACTTGCTGTACGTGTAGTGTTTGTTCTATGATTTCTTTGCTAATTTTTTGTTTAATGAGGCCGTTAGGAGATATGGCTTAAACTGAAAATTGCTTGTTACAAACATATACTGATAAAATACCTTTAGAAATGTATGGCTAATGTATAATGGTCAAAATTAAGATCAAGAAGCCCGGTTCAAATCACGCTACATTAAAATTTATTAAACGTTGTCCAAAAAATGTCTTCACTTAGTGTCGAATAACATTTTAATAAAAATATATTAGTGATTTTATTATTTATTTATTTATTCTTTGTTGTACATAATTCAAAAAATATATATGCACAACAGGCGGGCTTAATGCTAAGGAGTATTTTCTTCCACCCAACTCCGTGGAACCAATTTGGGAAATAAATGTGTAAGTGTACAAAAAAAACATGATGTTCGAGTAATAAAAAAAATTAAACACGCTACACTATACTTAAGCAATATTAACTTAAATGTACTATACTTAAGCAATTATTAATGTACATATAAATATATTCATACAAAAAAAAATGAATAATACTATAATATATACATAATACTATACTACGTACTAAATAACATTATTATTATACATATATAGAGAAACTACTAGTTAAATATTTAAGCTAGCAGATGTTCTCATAGCTCAGTTGGGACGTATTTGTCAGATAGATGACTACAAGTTCGACTTGCACTTGGGAGAATTATTGGGTGGACAAAGTACGATATGGGATTGAAAACAAGCTATATCGTATAATTTTTTAAATCATAAAATAAAAAGATATATTTTATAATGGATTTGGATTCCATGATGGAATAGTTAATTGCCAAGAAGAAGAAGAAGAAGAAGAGATGGAATAGTTAATTGCTTGCTAGAGGAAATTTTGCCTTGGTAAAACACAGCGCCGTGTCAAGTTCCGCCACGATTCCATTTTGAAAGTGGAAAGTCTTCTTCATAAATTTTCTGTTTCCTCTTCTATGAGAAATAAAGCGTGAAGTTGAATAAAAAACGAATTTTAAATACAAAATGTAAGAAAAAATAATTTTAATTGAATATAGTTTCAATGAAGTAAAGAATTTTTATATACAAATATTTTTATCCACTTTTGCGCAAGTTTCACAGCGTATGTGAAGCTAGATAAAATCTGAAATTAATTAGACATAGGAGAAACTTTACCCTTACTTTAGTTAGTTTATAAAATATGACACTGCTCAATCGAGCGCGAATTTTTTATAGTTTTCCAAGGTATTCGTTTTTTCTTCGATGCTCTTAATATTTTACTATGACTCATTTATTTTGAATGAGCTAGCCATATATGTACATATATATATATATATATATATATATATATATATATATATATATATATATATATATATATATATATATATATATATATATATATATATATATATATATATATATATATATAATTTTCGTTTATATTATAGCAATTGAGCTAGTATTAAATAAAGTAAAATTTGTTATTTAACAAAATTTTTTATAAGACAACGAGTTCCTACAAAAGGCAGACTATGGTAATAATTCCATACATACGTACATTTATATATATACGTGTACCTAATCATAATTTTAAAATAAGGGATGCTATAATAACAATTTTTCAAATAAAACAGCTTCTAGATTTTTCCCTCACAGGATAGTTGACAGAGTAGCCTAGCGTAACACTTAAATTCTCTCCGTTCACCGCTTTCCACTCTATTTACAAGACATTGCATGTTAAATTGCGGAACTCAACGCTGAGCTTCATCTAGTAGAGAAAATGACAATAAATAAAAATACAAAAATTGCATCGAACCCATAACCAGTTTAAAGTCCAACGTTATCCCACTTCGCTTCAAAATCATATAAAACCAATTTAAAACAATATAAAATTTTTCAATTCTATGTAGAATGTGTTATAAAAATTGCAATTTATATGCAGATTTTCGTAACACGCCTAAATATAATAGAAAAGTACAATTTTAGTAGTTTGGAGCGACATATTACCGAAATTCATAGAGAATTGTTGAAGAACTTAAATTGCCAGTTAGCTGTCTTTATTTTTGACTCTATCGCGGCGTATTTGTGAAGTTATTGCTTAATACTCTCAATGGTTGTGGATTGAATTCTCACTGCAGGGAAGGATTTATTTTTTTTAATTATTTCAAAAGTCAATTAATATCAATTTTTGACTGGATATTATGTGTTTTTTTTTGTATATCTTGTTTGTTCAGCATTGACTTTTGGCGTTGGCGATTGTAGTGTAATTAGAATTAGAGTTTTTCGGTTATATAATGAAATTTTAGTATAATATAACGATATAATAAAATTAATAAATAATATAATAAATAAATATAATAATATAATATGTTAAAATTGAGCAACTCACATACTTAATAAGTCCCGATTATACTCTAAAAATAGGTACATGAAGCTAAAAATGAATAAAGTACCTCCGTTTGTTTAGATTTCCGGCATTAAGTTCTACTAGGTAACACGTAATGCTTCTAAAATGGACGTGAAGACGAAAACTAAGTATCTAACACGAGCTAACTAAGGCTTTATATATATAGCTATTAGCTTTTAACACTCCATTCCTACGCTAACACTCTCTTATAAAAAAGCTAAGACTCTCTATTTCTACACTACTACATGTCACTGATAACATATAAATAAAATAAATAATAATAATACACTTAAAAATAATAGAAAAGACGATGTTAGCCTTCCAGAGTCAGTCACATATTTCAGAAACGCAGCGAGACTTGTAGAAAAACTTAAATTGCCTCTTAGTTGCTTTTATCTTTGAGACGTTCCAAGCTCAGTTCTACTTGATCGGGTTTTGGTTGCAGTTTTGAAAACTTTTAAATCATTGAACATATAGCAATAGTTGGTTATATCAGATATGTTCTAGATTATATATAGGTAAGAGATTTTTAGTTATTTAAGAGCTTTCTAGGTTCAATTAGGTTATAGCGATGCTGCAGCGTTGAGTTCCGTCGGTATCTTTTAATTGGATAGCAGGGTAGACAGAGGGAACTTAATGTTAAGACATTGTGTGTGACATAGCGTATTTGTAATATGTCAGTATGTGTCTTGTAGTTATATAGCAACATAGCTTTGAATTTGTATATGTATCTATACATTTATATAGCAACATAGCTTTGAATTTGTATATAAGAACCACGTTAAAATCTTAAATGACCAGAGCTTTTGGATGGTATTCACAAGGCGTAGGGTCATTCAAAATATGCTTAATTCAAATAGACTTTTACAAGTACTTCTTTTATTGTAGCATAGACGATGATAATCAAAGGTAGTGTCACAATACTCTGTTCTCCGCTTTCGGAGGGGAAAAATTAGTTTTGTGTTATAAAATAATATTATTTTCCCCTAATTTCTTATCAATGCGGATGGTAAATCGATATAAGCTTAGAATGGACTTTACCAATCTTTACGCACGCATTACTTATTGTAAGCTTACTGAAAACGTTAGTAAGTAATCACTTTACCAATAGTTAGGCTTAAACAGCCTAACTATTCAGCTGTATCAATCATATATACATACAAATAATAAATTGAAGTAATTTTATTATTTTTATTATTTTAATTTTTTTCGCCATAACAGTAGAGATTGGCAGAGAACTTAGTTTTTACAGAAAACTTTGTTTCTTATATGTGAAATAACACTTTAATAGGGTTCCGTACTAACTAAATTGTAGAGTTGTAGGTCATACAGTACATTTATAAAAGTAGACAAACTTAAACTTTGCGGATATATGCTATATATTTATTTTTTATGAATTACATGTATAAGATAATTTGTAATAAGTTTTTTTTAATAAGTTTTAGACTTTTTCTATGGTAAACACAAGTAAATTATGTAAATTAAATTAAAAAAAAAATGGTAAATTTGACCTTGTTGCCAAATTTCATAGTTCTAGGTCAAACATACTAGTGGGTCTACCTGCAAAATTTCACGTTTATTCAACAGATTTTTATGTCATAGTAAGTTTGCACGTTTGTTAGTCTCTTTAAAATTAATTCTTTGTGAAATCGTTACAATTTAATAAATTGCAATCAAAAATACTTTTTTTCATTACATCTACGGCTGGTGCGCTTCAAAATGAGACCGACCATAAACGATTTTTATGTGCACCTCCCATAAGAATTCCCATTAGAATACAAAATTGACAGAAACCTAGTGTTAGAGCTTCAGCGCATACAAAATTGACAGAAACATAGTGTTAGAGCTTCAGCGCATACAAAATTGACAGAAACCTAGTGTTAGAGCTTCAGCGCATACAAAATTGACAGAAACCTAGTGTTAGAGCTTCAGCGCATACAAAATTGACAGAAACCTAGTGTTAGAGCTTCAGCGTATACAAAATTGATAGAAATATAGTGTTAGAGCTTTCAGTGCTACATTTTCTACATGAGTTTAAGTCACTGTATATTGAGTGGCCGAACTCAACACCTTCTTGACATATCAGGAAAAAAAAATAGTGGGTGGGTTTACAGTCGGACGTTATTCCACAACGAGATCAAGGCCTCGTTGGTCATGTTAATATTATATAAATTTATTATGTCATTAAAGTAAAATATATAAATATTTTAATTTAAGTAATTATTAACAATCTTTACAAGTAACATTAGAAAAAAACTTTAAACAAATTACTTTGTTACCATTACCATTTAGTATTTATCCAACATAAATCACCTCTTGCCTCTCGAGCTTAAAGCACTGAGACATGTCAAGTCGTTCAACAGATTAGGGCTTAAATCTTGAATATAATGGCGTATGTGAGGAAATACAAGTTGTAAAAGGTTAGGTTTAATTGTTGCTTCATTATTATTATTCCCGTTTTGAACTTTTCTTAAGAAGCCATTTGATTTTCTAATACATTGATATTAATATATTAAAACAATAAACACTGTACTGTACTTTATCCGATCTAGTTTGACAACGTTTCAACTTTGACAACAGTAATGGGTTCAATCGGTCGGGAATTACGATTTTTCGTTCATGTCTCCAAATTGAATATATGATTTAATAATCCAATAATGTAAGATATTAGTCATTTTTAGCGTTCCATACCTCAAAAAGGGAAAAACTGAGTCCTTATAGGATCACTTTGTTTTCCGTCTGTCCGTCTGCCCGCAAATATAAGTTTGTAAGCCTTGTATGACACCCACTTGCCGATATGTTATACATTGGCCGTCGAATGTACACGCAATTCGGTTGAACAGGTTCGATTCTCACTCATGGGAACAATATATTTCAACTACCCCGCTATGGTAAGTGCAGTCATAATATGCACGAGGTAGGTATGAAGCTTGAATCCTATACCTAATAAAAAAATCCTATACCTACATAATAAACATAGACTCAACAAACAATAGTGTGAACGTAAACTCGCATAGACCGGTACATTTAAGTCATCGGCCAGTGGCCGTAATTTCAGATTATTGGGGAATATTTTTGGACTTTTCCTATACGTGGGCGATCGTAAAAACTGTGATGATCCAGATGCCCCGTTCGCTATATGAGTTTCGGGATTTCATTCCGTATCTAGTCATAGATTGTTGTATTGTGATTTTAAAGCAGCTATTGCGTTCATTTTTCGATGGAACAAACAGAAAATGTCTTTTAAAATGAACTGAATTGAAGTGGAATGTTGACTGATATACGTCATCAACTTGTCGCTTGATGGTTTGCTCGTGATCTTATCCAAAATAAATTATAGTGCACTGTATTTTTTGCAAATTAACTTTCAAAATTAAATTTAATTAATTCTTGAATTTTTTTAAACGCCTTTTAAGTATTCACTTACTTACAAAAAAGGTCCTCCAAAAATCACGACCCTGCGTTCTGTTGTGTTTTGTCTCTGGGTATGTCAGTCACAGCTTTATATTTATGATTTGCATATAGAACATATTATAATACTTAACTAGTATCAAGTCTCCATTTGGTATTAAAAAAGCCACATCCCGCTCTAGTCGGGTCCAATAATACTTTTTTAATATCTCAAAACAAGCGAAATTCTCAAATTATTATTCTATTATACTAGACTCTCTGTTCTCTTTTCTGTTTAACTAGTTGAAGATATAAAAATGAAAGGATTTTTTTCAGCAAACTATGCATAAAAACCTTTTCTTCAAACTTATGTTTGACGTTACTTAGATATGTATACTGGAACCACTGATCGACACTGTAGATGGAGCTGGATTCATGAATTTTTATTTTAAGTAAATTATTTTGATCACATTCGTTTATTCTGTTTATAGAATCAGAAATAAAAATTTTAAATAAAATTTAAGGAGTAAAAGCAAGATTAATTTTACAATCGATACACAAAAAAAAGATCCAAAGTTTTTATTAAATAGTGTTTAAGACCAGATAACATTTTATTGAGCACCTTGGGATAGTTGTGAAAGCCTCCTTCATCAAAAAGGTAGTTGAATGGTGGTGCATTTTATGACTTCATTAAAATAACTTACAGTTGCCTCCTTAGGGAATTATCTATACATTTCACAAGGTCTATTAACAATAGCATATATATATATATATATATATATATATATATATATATATATATATATATATATATATATATATATATATATATATATATATATATATATATATATATATATATATATATATATTAAAACAAATTATAAACACAACTAACCCATAATCTAAAAGCAAGTGATTAAATCCATTCATAAACAAAAACGTGCACAGAACAAAGGAAAAAGTAAAAAAATCGTAATTTCATTTCACGATGTATAACATAATACATTATCTAAAACACGGATAGGCTTTTTCGGATCCAGACACTTTATTATTTTTGTGAATGTTTTTGTATGAAAAAAAAGCTTATGAAATGTTAAAACCATTTTAGTATTTGAATAAAGTAGCAATATGGTGGTACGTGACCCGACCTTACAAAATAGGCATATCTATGCTGACATAGATTAAGTAGTGGTTTCGTAGAAATGGTATACAGTTCTTTTTTTTAAGAATTTCTTTTACAGGAATAATAGCGAAGGAATGGTAGAAACATATACAGTTAATCCATTAAATAGTTTCATATAAAGTGTAAATTTCGCGTTAATCAAAGACCTTACTATGGTATATAGTAGCTTTGTTACTTAGAATTGAATGCCATTGTAGCGCAGTTGTACTATGTAAAAAAAAAAATATTTTACTTAAAGAAAACATAAAATATTGAACGCAGCGGTATATTTATATGTTTTTTTAAGTATTATTTCTATCATTAATGTGGATTGACACTTTTAAAATCATAAAAATTATTATTTTCAGACTGGTTCATCTAAAAGATTTACTCACATTTTGAACAAACCATGAGGATATGACGAAGAATTCAAATACAATATTAAACATAACATCAGCAGGCATTTGTGAACAAAGAGCCGATACCGTTGATTGATCTCGTTATTAATATCGTTGATTGTTCAAAATCTTTTGTGTACTCGAAATAGCAAAGCAAAATCTCTACATGAGATTAAAAGTAGAGATCGAAGTGTCGTATCACTACCTTCTCTGCAAATGCCACCAAATACAACACACGTGTGAAGCTAAACAATAAACATATGCCTCTTATTGTCACTCAGCTGTTCACAGTCGGTCTGGTGGCGAATAAGCGAAAATAATTCGTTTATCCCGACCAAATTACCTATCGACCCGGGGAATTACCTTCTATGGGACTCTGGGTTTTCTTGGTTTTAACTTGAAATTAAATTACTAATACAACCTAAATATGCCCCTAAAGTGAATCATTGCTTTTTAACTATATATTAGGCAATTAATTTGTATAGTTGATTTTGTTTATTCAATTTATTTAAAAAAATGGATATGATGGTAATAAAATGTAAATCTTTAGATTCATATAACACAGAGAGAGAGAGACTACCTAGTGTCAAAACTCACTTTTCGTCTAATTTTCGAGACATTTAGTGTTGCTCTATAACACTCTATTATGTCTTGTTACTAGAGCGCGAAAATGATAAATTATAAATAGAATAGGAATCGAACCCACAACCGTCGCGTATGACAGCTTCACGAAGCCTTAATATTTATATTAAATTAAAGCCTCGCTTTACATTTGATTTTGATACATTCCACTATTAGCGGTGGAATTAAACATTCAACAAAGCTGGGTATGTCCTAGTGACATAAGACTCTCACTTAGTTTTGTTTGGTCAAATTTGTTTATTATTTTATTGTTAATTATATATATATATATATATATATATATATATATATATATATATATATATATATATATATATATATATATATATATATATATTATTGTGGTAAATAAATTCAATTCCATTAAATTACAAATTGGCTAAGTAAATATAGTATTTTTTAAAGTTATGTATATATCTATATAAATGTGAGTAACTTGTGTATGACACACTTCACGTAGCTCTAAATGTACTCTCACCACAGATACAAAACGATTAACGTGATATAATTTAGCCTATATATAGCCTTTGTCATTCAATTGACTATCCTATACAACATTTTTTCCTATTGGAACCAATTCCTGAGATTCTCACGTACAAGCAAACAAACAGTTCAACTTAGAATAATAATACTTAAAGAAAATATATAAATATATTTGAACGCAGCGGGATTTGAAGCCGCGCCTCTTGGAAACCGTCCAAGCTCTCTGACCACTAAGCCATGCGTTCTTTCTCAAGCAAAAAAAAAGAAAAAGTTTTATTTAAGTACTTTTCTATCCTTAGTGTGGATTAACACTTTGAAAGCTCTAATATTATATATAAATAATGTGTAACTATATCATTACGCTTAATAGGCATAAAACATCAAAGAGAATTTCTGTATGGATTTATTTCATTCTCGTAATATTAATGATGAGAATATAAATATGTTTGACGCGTCCATGTCTATGTGTGTTCTTGACGTGACAACTATATAATAAAACAATTATTATATACGAATATTATGGATCAAATATCGTATAGGATACGAGCTGTACTTTATAGGATAAGAGCTGTGGCCCACAATTTCATATTCGTGGAATATAATCTTCTTTAAGTGCTAGCCTATACTCTCCCAGGACTCTACATGGCAAATTTTAGATTTCTACGCGCGTAATTTCGGTTGTACTTTGTCAGTCAGTCACACAGTAACGTCAATCAGTTTATTATTAGAATCAAATACAAGGTTTTATATAATTATAACTGTAGTAATTTATTTATTATACTTTTCTAATGCTAAAACTAAGTAAATAAGTAAAAAATCTGTTTGTCTTGAAAATGTATAAAAATCACACATTTAGACATATTTTCAGACACTATGTATACTCTGTAGTGTGTGTGTGTGTGTGTTAGATTTAGACACTATATCGGAACACTGCTAGTATAACTGCAAGGACATTTATATATATTTATAAAAAGAAATGACCACAGAAATCGTGTGAAACAAATAATCGCTTGAAAATTCGTTACGGATTCTCCTACGGTAGTTGAAAAATCGATTAATGTTGGAATTTACAGCATAATGGTCTCGGGAACGTTCTCGCTATCAAAATGGGACGTGCGACGCTTTATGGGGCATTGAGCTATGTAGTTATGCGAGATAGTACCCACATATATATATATATATATATATATATATATATATATATATATATATATATATATATATATATATATATATATATATATATATATATATATATATATATTACACACACCCACCCACCCATAGATAGTACCCACATATATACAATATTAAATTAAATATCTAAACAAAAGTATTCAGAAAATTAAGCTCCGTAATAAGTGTATACAGATGCTTCTGTATTTCTAAATGTGAAAAGTTAGATTAACATAGTAAAGTGTCCCTTAAATATAACCTTGAAAAATTATGTTTTGGTCCTTTGCATCTCATCCAAATTCTTGTAGGGATCTTATATTAAATACAGATAAAATATTAATTCACCGAGTAAACTAAATACTTGATAATAAGGCCAGTGGTGCTGGTTGTGGGTTCAATCCTCATTTGGGGATATGAATTATTATTCTATTTCTGCCATAGCCTGGCGTTAGTTTACATCACTTTTCACGCAATGTCTCCAATTCCATTCCAATTTCCATTATAATCTCTAACTTGAAGTAGAGCTGGAATTATATATTAAAATATTACGATTTATTGATTTTATGTAATTTTTCTTTATATAATGATTAAAATTTAAATTTACACTAATTTCAATTTTACATTTTCTCCAAAAAAAATATGAGCTATAAAATTTATGAATAGTCATTTGATTTTGTGGATATCGTTTAAATAATCAATTAAAGAAATTCTGGGCAGCTTGAAAATTATTTCAAAAGCAAACAAAATGTTATTAAACTGCTTCTGTTACATAGCAAAAGTATCTAAAATAACAGAACTTCGAAAGAAAATTATTATTTTTGTCTCATCTAAATAAGCTTTTGTTGGATTTTGAACAATTAATTCAATTATTTAAATTTTTTTGTCAAAAATGCGAATACATGAAGTTTAAACTAGTTTAAACTTCTAATACGCAGCTAGCTAGGTAATGGAAAAAGTTTAACACTACAAACTAGAATAGTCTATTTGCTTCACCCTTGGCTGGCTTATGAATTTTGGAATTTTTAATACAGAAATTTACAGCGAATTTCAAATATATAACAATATAATAAACTAATAACAATTTGCTTAATTACCTCTTGCTTTCTAAGTATTGTTCTGAAATAATTAAAAATAACACCAATAAAATTATTTTATATGTAGCGTTTTTTCTTATTTAAAATCATTATAAAGCTGATAGACAAGCGAGCGAAGCGAACAAGGCGAATTCGCCTTTTTCTCTATATTGTTTTAGAAATATTTTAATATGGTGCCTACCACTTTGTAGGGAGAGGAGCTCAGATCTGCGTCTGGGTTTGCGGCCCAAGTGTAGGTCTCTACAAAATATCGTGCTTCGTAATGGGTTTATCAAAACACACACAAGGCACATTACCTGTTCTAAGCCTAATCCTTGTTTGAAGCCTTTTAAGTGTTTAAGCGTATTTTATTAAACATTCTGTATGTAGGTAGTAGCTATTGTAGGACACTGGATCGGTATATCCTTAGTTTTCTATGAAACCTAGACAGAATATTTTGTGTTAAATCACTTTAAATATTTTTTTTTGGTTGCAACTTTGTTTTAAACGGAAGTCAATTGGTGTTTAATAACAATAAATAACTGTTATACAATTGCTTTAAACCTGTGTCGCAGTTTTTTTTTAATAATTATAATAAAATACGTTCCTCACATTACGCCATGTTTTAAGGCATGACGTATTGAGTGGCGGATCTGAACGCCGCGCATTGTCTTTAGCGAAATTAGCGAAATTAAATAATTCATTCTCCCCGAGTGGGAATCGAACCCAGAAACCGTCGCGTTTACAAACAGACGTTGTGTCGCTGTGCTTCAATGGCCCCTATATTATCATATTAGATGAAAAATTCAAAATTTTTATCATATGAAATATGAAATCATTCTATATTTTGTATGAGACACTACTTGTTAAACAATAAATTAATATTTACTTATGTTATAAAGCAGAAGAGTTTGTTTGATTTAGCGCGTTTATCTCACGAACTAGCTGAAATTGAAATAAACTTCTTGTGTTTAACAGTCCAATTATCGAGGACTAAGGTTATATCGCACAAATATTAAGGCTTTATCACCATTGGCTATATCCTCACGTTAAGCGTTTTAATGTAAACCACTGTACCTACTATCGGAGTAAATTGGGGTATATAGAAAGTATCGTGTGTCATACAAACCTCTAACTTATTATACCAAAACTCCTCTACAGGTGAAGACCTGCTCCAAAGATGTCCAGTTTCCCCTTAGCTGGTATTTATGGCTCTATAGGCTCCAGCCCACTATATATATATATATATATATATATATATATATATATATATATATATATATATATATATATATATATATATATATATATATATATATATATATACATATATACTCTCTCATAACCCTACAGTACCTACTTGTATGACGATGGCGACAATTACATTTACAAAGATTTATTTGCCATTGTAAAATACAATATTAACATGATTTAATATAAAAGTTATCACATTTAACCCATTATGAGTAAGTTTAATGACCAATAAACTGATACTTTATTGTACACCTATGAACAGTACGGTAGACACCTTAAAATCTACAAACCAAAATGTATTAAGCAATTGTAGTATTTAAGTTAACGAGACAAGTGTTAATTTGGCTAAAATAAATATTTTGGTTGTAAAATTCGACAAAACCATTTGTATCTTTAATGAGGGTCCCCACATATTATTTCATCATTGAACAGGTGTATTAATTACATTGAAACGAACAGTCGTGTTGTTATGATTATTTTGTAAATATGTAAACAAATGATAATTTATTTATTTACTATCGATACATATAGGTATTTTGATTAATTCTCTTAGCCCTAAGAGAGGCTGTAAAATATATGAGATATATTATATCTCATAGGTTATTGTCTGTCTGTCTGTCTGTCTGTCTTGTCTCTTGTATATATATATATATATATATATATATATATATATATATATATATATATATATATATATATATATATATATATATATATATATATATATATATACATATATACTCTCTCATAACCCTACAGTACCTACTTGTATGACGATGGCGACAATTACATTTACAAAGATTTATTTGCCATTGTAAAATACAATATTAACATGATTTAATATAAAAGTTATCACATTTAACCCATTATGAGTAAGTTTAATGACCAATAAACTGATACTTTATTGTACACCTATGAACAGTACGGTAGACACCTTAAAATCTACAAACCAAAATGTATTAAGCAATTGTAGTATTTAAGTTAACGAGACAAGTGTTAATTTGGCTAAAATAAATATTTTGGTTGTAAAATTCGACAAAACCATTTGTATCTTTAATGAGGGTCCCCACATATTATTTCATCATTGAACAGGTGTATTAATTACATTGAAACGAACAGTCGTGTTGTTATGATTATTTTGTAAATATGTAAACAAATGATAATTTATTTATTTACTATCGATACATATAGGTATTTTGATTAATTCTCTTAGCCCTAAGAGAGGCTGTAAAATATATGAGATATATTATATCTCATAGGTTATTGTCTCATAGGTTTAATTACCTAATAGGAATAGAAAGAAGTAAAGATAAATTGCGGCGTTGAGTGACGTCATTCAACACGTACATCCACGTATCATGTTAAATCTAGACGGAAAGTAGAGAACGGCGTGTCCGTAAGGAGTAGGAGAGAGCGTAGAGCTGGATAAAATACTTTATCACTAATTTATAAATAAATATCTAAAACTTTGGTATAGCCAAAAGTATTTTTAGCCACGACCTTCGATTAGCTATATGTTTTACGCGTCGCCGGTCATTTATACCCTGTCGTTAAGACGTAACGGTTATGACGGGTTTAACATGGCGATGGCAGTAATGAAAGCTGTAAAACTGTTTCCATATAGGTAATGAGTTCGCAATTTACTTCTGCTGGTGGTTCTAGTTCAGTCGATAGTACTTGAATTTAGTAGTTATTCATTAGTATATGGAGCTGACTGCCAAATTTCTGCAGGTGGAGGGGCACAGGCGCTATAAGAAGAAGTTTAGTACGTTTGAATATGATTGTTTTGCCTCAATGACGTTTGAGCCTGAGTGTTGCATGTTCGAATCTATTTTGCCTCAAAGAGATATATGAATAAAAGTGTTATGTGGGCTAAACATATATATTAATATAATATATTATAAGCTTTTTATTTGAAAAAGTTTTGCAGCTTCATGTAAAACTCAGTATTGTTTCTAAATAATGTAACATGAATAGTGAATGTATATATGTTCCAGTTTCTCTCTATGACTCCACATAACACTAGTACTACTGTAGTACTAGAATTTTTAGTGTATGCATATAAATGAAATCTTACGCTTTTTGTATGCAGAAATCGACTTTGTATTATCAGCCTCCATTCTTGTTATTAAAAAATATACGTGGGAAATCGTGGGTACTTAACTATTGTGGGGTGGGCACGGACCACCTGACCCCTATCCTACGCCCATGCTGAAACGCCATATAATAACACATAAAGGTTTCGATAAGCCACATCCTTTTAAGCATTATTCTAATAAAGTGATATTATTTTAGAAATTTATCCCAAGATACCAGAATAAAGTGTAAATGTAAGTAAGTATAAAGAGGATTATAAGGCGCAACATTTCGCGAAAACGATGCTTTTAACCCATTGACCTAATTCAATACACTGTATGTTGTTCTGGACTAAAGCTTCCTTATTTTCCTTTTAACTTAATAATTATTAAAAACGTGAGCTTTTTCCGTGTTCAATGGTTGTTTAGAAATTGTGAATTAGTATTGTTTCATTTTTCTTAGTGTATAATATAAAATATTAGATATTTATTGGATTTACATGTAATTATAATTATAATATATTCAAAAATATTATTTATCAGTCCGAGATGGCGTGGCTGTGATTGACTGTAAGAGCGACAGTTGTGGGTTTGATGCCCATTCAGAGGAAAATTACAAATTTTCTTATCGTAGTTCTAGTCAAGGACAAAGCGCGGCGTAGAGTCGTCACTCAACTTTTTGAGTGACGGAAGCTTAACGCCGCGCTTTGTCTTTGAATGTATCTTAATTCGAAAAAACTGGAGAACGGAGTATCTCACCACTGTAACCTCTGCCTAGCGTTGGTCTAAATAAGATATACGATTTGAGTAAATTAGAACACGCTCTTTTCTAACAAACGTAATAACTATCTAATTAAAATTAAAATATAATTTGTCATTTACAAACTGTGTCTATAATAACCACCTTGAAAATATATGGAGTATAAATATATATAATTGTATAATATTATCAATAAATATCGCAGGGGAAGTATCAAGGTTTCCGTCGAAAGTTGGAGAAATCTTTTGATTACTGGAAATTTCGACGGAAACGGATTTTCCAGATTTAACCGTTTCTTAATCTTACGAACAAAGTCACGAGTTACAATTTCTTACATATAAAAAGAAATTGCACTGAAAATAAATAAATTAAATTTATAAATACAAAGCCAAAGAGCACGAGAGCATAAGATTTTATTGTCATATGTGAGCAGCTTTGCTTATCACTTACTGAACCTACCTTAAAAGTCTCCAATATCGAGATATCGAGAAGTGCTAAATTAGAAAACGCTACCCCGCGTCATGTCATTCGAATATATCTATACCTAATACAAAAGAGAAAATGCGGCGTTAAGCGGAAAGTGGAGACCTGAATATCTTGACACTACGTTATACAAAAAAGTAGACGGAGAGAACTCACGTTTCACTTTCATACAATATTATGATGAAGAAAGTAAATATTTGATAAGCCTTTAGACAACCTCATAAAGCCTAAGTAACAGAGAGTTGTAAACACCTCGTAACAATACTGCTAAGTTGTGATCATTTTCTCGCTCATTTCCGGTTATGGCTATTATAAAGATAACGGTGACAGTACTAAGAAAGCTTTATATGTCAAATTTATGACTTAAATGGGCCATATAAAGAAGATATATATATATATATATATATATATATATATATATATATATATATATATATATATATATATATATACATATATATATATATATATATATATATATATATATATATATATATATATATATATATATATATATATATATATATATTATATATATATATATATATATATATATATATATATATAATATATATATATATATATATATATATATATATATATATATATATATATATATATATAACAATAGAATAAACTGTGATAGAGAATGTAGGTAGTCAGAAACCCATCTGGGTGGCGGAACTTTACGTCCCACTTTGTCTTACAAAAAGCAGATAAATTAAAATAATTAATGCTGCTAAGTAGAAACAATAACCAACAGGTTTACAGCTGTTCCACTGTGCTATGACAGCCTTAAATACAATATATGATAATAAAGTTTGTCACCTAAATAAAATAAGATAAAAATTTCTATGAAAGTTTCCGATACGACGACTGCCTCGACTTTTGCACCCTTTTTTTAAGCGAACGGCTAAATGATACGTAAATTTTAGGCTTACAAAACCTCTTTTCTCTTTATTTATCATACACGCACACATAAACACATACAAACTCTCACTAATCACTAATCTAAACAACCACTAATTTACTCTACTTTACTTTATGTAATTTTAGGTCCCGGAGAAAAAGTTTTGACCTAAAAGGCACTTGTTGACTAGACTACTGCAGAAAAAACCCAGTACCATCGCTTATAAGTTAGTTATATAAGTTTCATAAAAATGTATCGAGAAACATAAAATTTATTTTAATTTTATAAACAATAATCTCTATCTTCTAATAGCAAGGTACCAGAAGATTGCTCTAACGAGGTAAATTTAGAAGCTAAACGCTATCATTTTTCGTCAGCGCGCTTTATCGAGCCCTCGTCATCGCATAAATACGCCGCGGTTGGTTGGTTATTACTGATTTAAGGGAGTATTATGGTAAAGAATAACCTGATACTCTGATTATAGTCAGGGTAAATTTAAAAGACAATTTCCATACTATTACTAAATACTAGTATATACCTGCAGCTTCGTTTATGTGGGATATGTTTTTTCAGTTTCAGTCTATCCTGTACGGGTTTTATATTATATTAGGAACGGTAAGTATAGGTTATTTCAAGTCTCGTATATTATAGGTAAGGTATGCGTTACCTACATTCCGTTCTTCTCTTTCCGCCGGAATACAACATATTGTAAAGGATTTTTTTATTTAAATTTAAAGTACTACAGACTCTTAGTCCGTACCCTTTTGAGGCTGTATATATGTTTGAGGCACTTTGCCCTGTTACCGGAGTGAAAAAAATTTAAATTCTTTATTAACCCCGAGTGAGAATCGAACCCACAAACCGTCGCGTTTACAGGTAGACACTGCCTCTGCGTCACGACGGCTTTCTATATATAATATTAGATTAATTGATATATTAGATTAAAACTGATCAAAAGAAATTTGTAATATATCATTAAAGACATTTATTATTAACTATCACACTTGTTATAGTCACTTAGAACTATCGCCATGTCTAAGAGATTTTTCCATAATAACACTTTTGTTCATAGATTTTTTTATATATCTTCCATATCAGACAGCGATCAATTGCATTTTAATATGTTTTTATTAGTTATGTAACGGAAATTTTCAACATGATTTTGGCCCAAGCTTGAAACGTCATATTAATTTAACTTATTACATACACAGACGGAAAAAAAATTCAAAAAAAACTAAGAAAATTAAATACACTTTTCTCCATTTTCCTACAAAAGCGTATTTTTAGTTTTTTATAACTGTTATTTATGTATTATACGTACAGATATTCAGCCGTTGTTCAACTATACCATAGCCTCAACCATCCCGTTGAGTTAATAAATATATTTGGTACATAGCTATACCACGACGATCGTTTTAGAATTTTAGTTATTTAAGCATTTTGAATGTAATATAATACTTGATTCGGAGCCAAAAGCGAGTCGTTCTCGAATAGTACAATCGAATAACACTTAACTGTTATATCTGTAATATTAAGTTGTTTTATATGTATGTATACATTTTTACAATAGTAAGATTTTTCTAGAGTATATTTATGTATATCTATACAAGTAAAATATGCCAGATAAGAAATCTTTCTTATCTGGCATATTTTACTTTCATATTTTTTGGCACACAGTAGAACAACGAATAAGATTTAGATTTAAAAACTAATGGCTTGACTTATTAAGAAATTATGTCTACATAACATACACAGTCAAATTTTAAGCAATACTAAAAACAACGTTTTAAAAAGGTTTTCAAAAATAATGTCGTTCAAGTGCCAATTGGACTTGTGAACCTAGTGTTCCGTACCAATTTCATGATTAACAGCAAATACAACTTATTATAATTATAATTGACAAAGTTAAAAGGGAAACTAACTCTCCTTAGTGTCCTATGCTCAAGATGGATGGATGGATGGTGTTTTGGAAGTTTAAAAATATATTTTATTATTTATTAACTATTAATATATTTTGAAGTTAATTTTCTATATGAAAAGTCTCGAACTGTAAGATAAATAATTCTAAAATTTTTCCTTTTTAGTGCTTAATTATTGATACGATATGAGATCACCATAAAGGTGTTCTTGTCATATATTTTTGTCTAAAAAAGGTCCCGCATCCCGCACATAGCAGGGTAAGCAGAGGGAACAGAGGGCAGGAGGCTTGTGTCATTCCGCTCCCTCATTAAAATACTACTTTTTGTTCGTTCAATAAAGATAATTTATTTCAACGGACTGTTTATGATAATAGCGCTCATTTAAAAATTATTGCATAAAGTATATATTCTCAATTCTAATGTCCACTTTGGGCGTCAGTCGGGCGATCCCCTTTGAGGACGTAAGCTCTCATTTTGTATGAAATGAACAACATATATAAACTTGTAATGGCTTTTCCTGCGATGTCACTGACTGTTGACTGAGTAGGTTAATTTTTTCTGTGCTTTTTTGACTTAATATTACTGTTATGGGATAATTTCAGCTCGTCCGCGATATTTTGAGAAAAATAATATAGATAAAACAAAAAAACTAAGTGACTCTCTCATCTAAGAGGCTGAGATGTAGCTGATGAGGAAATAGTGTGTAGTTCTTAAGACTTACTTCTTCTTAAGACTGTACTTATCATATACCTTTCCAATACAGTAGAGCCTTTATACACATGGAGTTTTTATACAAAAGTAAGAATATTTTATGTAATTAAGACAAAATACTAAATGTAATCTAAAGTAATTATGAATGCTTTAAACATTTCAAAATGAAATACAGAATATATTCTTCATTCTAGCAAAATCGCGGCGTTGAGTTACGAAACCCTACACAGGATTTTCCAAATTTGGACGGATAAAGCTATATGACGTAAAAAAAGATATAAAAAATATGAAAATAATAATATTTCTTAAAACCACCAAATGGGGTTTCCATTTGAATACATTTTGTCCAATTCATTCCGCCTAATTAGTAATTTCTTCCGGCATTCGACCGTTGGCTATATTTTTTGTGGCGGACGCGGCGCCGCTACCTGAGCAGGTAGTTTGTTTAAAATTTACATTTTAGAACTTAGCCGAGCTTTTAAAATTGTTTAGAGTTCCTTTGTTTTACTTTGTGCTTAATATTAAATTGTATTTTGTTTCAATATGGTAAATGAAATTTGAAAATTGATACAATTTTTCTGACTTCGTAATTTTTGAATATGTCATTAAGAGTTGGCTAGAATTAGTTGGGAGTCGAGACACTTGATTCATAATTATTCCTTATATAAACTTAATTAGAGACAATGCTTTTTTTCCCAGCCTCGACAGCCTCCAGCCGTGGTTTGAGTCCCGCAGAGGACGCCCTTGTCGCCGATGAGTCCTCCCAAGCAGCCGTCGCAATGGTTGCTTCTTCTTAGGAGCAGAGTAGCCTCTTCCTGTCCCTACCCTGTATACTAACAGCATTAACCACAGAAACCAAAAAAAAAACAGTGCTTTTTCCAGAAAATTATTTTATATTTCTTATTTTAATATATATTAAATGTTGTTAATTGTTGTTGTTTGTTGTTGTTTATTAGTGTTTAATTTACTTCTCCAAATCAAATCTAGATCAAATTTGATA